>JARQOD010000005.1:126125834-126178759 GCA_033576555.1 Oophaga sylvatica | reverse complement strand
CCAGGATAGGGGTGAAGAGTACCATGCATACCAGGATTGGGGATGAGGGACCATGCATACCAGAATTGGGAGCTAAGGGGTGCCATGTATACCGGATTGGGGATGAGGGGACCATGCATTCCAGTATTGGAGGGTGAGGGGGTACCATACATCCTACGATAGGGATGAGAGGGGACCATGTATACCAGGATTTGGGGGTGAGGGAACGATGCATACAGTATTGGAGGGTGAGGGCACCATGCATACCGGGATTGGGGGGTGAGGGGACCATACATTCCAGAATTGGGGGGAGGGGACCATGCATACCAGGATTGGGGTTGAGGGGACCATGCATACCAGGATTGGGGGGAGGGGACCATGCATACCAGGATTGGGGGGTGAGGGCACCATGCATACCAGGATTGGGGGTGAGGGGACCATGCATACCAGGATTGGGGGGTGAGGGAACCATGAATACCAGGATATGGATGAGCAGGTACCATGCATACCAGGATAGGGATGAAGGGGTACCATGCATACGAGGATTGGGGTGAGGGGACCATACTTACCAGGATGAGGAATGGGGTGCCATGCATACCAGGATTGGGTGGGAGTGAGGGGACCATGCATACCAGGATAAAGATGAGAGGTGACATGCATACCATGATAGGAGGGGCAGCACATACCAGAATGGGAGACCATATGCCAATAAAAATGCTACCCGGGTGTAGAACAGGTTCATAGCTAGTCAAATACTGTATAATGATGGAAAAATATTTAGACTTGAGAGTCCTCAGTGGTTGTATAATGATGAACGTTTTCATATAGAAACAAACTTAAAGGGGTTGTCCACGAACAAAGTGTATTTCAATAATAGATCTTAGAATATAATGAGCACATAATCACAAATGGGGCATACTGGTATAATATACAGTATTTGAAAACAAATTCACAAAAATACATAAATATATACAGTAATACACCCTGATATACACAGACATACACATTATACATGCATACACAGACATTCAAACAGACAGATTAGAAATATTTTAAATATGGGAAAGCCGGCAACAAACCTTACTCATCTTCCCCCTGGCTTGTCTCCAATCAAGTTTCTATGGCATGTGGCTGTGGAGGTCGTGCTGCTTGAGCTGTTACTTAACAAAAATGACTACGCGCAGTGCACTGTGCAGCTATGTCTGCTAATAATGATGCGGCCGAGTCGGCACTGTGCCTTTAATTTTGCTTGTGTGTCACCTTGGCCGTGTCATTACTAGCAGACACAGCTGCACAGTGCACCACGCGCAGTCATGTTTATTTAAGTGATGACTCAAGCAGCGCCGAAGAAACAGGTGGCCCTCCACAGCTGCTGGATTAGCAGGGCCCCCTGTTGTCCCAGCTCTGAGTGGGCCCCCCATTTGTCCAGGGCTCCGGCAGTTGCCCGGGTGCGCTGGGTGCTGATGCCGACTCTGAGTATGATGCCAATAAAAGTGGCCCCCAAATACAGTATGATACCCCCACAGTGAATTCCTCCACAGTACTCTCAACACTCACAGTATGATAACCCTACTGTATTCCCCCAACAAAGTATGGTGACTCCAACACAGTATAATGCCCCAGCTGTAATCCCCACACAGTATAATGGGCCCTACATAGCACTCCATACAGTATAATGGGCCCCACATAATCCTCCATACAGTATAAAGGACCTCACATAGTTCTTCATACAGTATAATGGGCCCCACATAGTAATCCATACAGTACAATGGGCCCAAATAGTCATTCATACAGTGTAATGGGCCCCACATTGCCTTACATACAATATAATGGTCCCACATAGTCTTCCATACAGTATAATGGCCCCACATAGTCCCCACATAGTATAATGGGCCCACATAGTACTCCATACAGTATAATGGGCCCCACATTGTCCTCCATACAGTATAATGGTCCCACATAGCCCTACATGCAGAATAATGGTCCCCACATAGTCCTCCTATAGAATGATGTGCCCCATATAGTCCTTCTTACAGAATATAGTCTTCAGTGCAGTATAATAGCTCCACATAGTCCTCCATACAGTATAATGGTCCGACATGTAGTCCTCCATACATTATAATTTTAGGTTGAAAGAGGGGTATGTCATTGACTTCCAACAATATAAAATAAAAAGTATACTAAACCTAAAAATTCAAACAACTTTCTAATCCCTTTATTTAAGAAATTCTGAAATTACTGTAATCCTAGAATATTAGAGAATGACTCAGTGAATGACTGAATACTGGTTCAGTGTGTAAAACAAATCTCTCTGCACAGGCGCTTCTAGATAGGAAACTTATGTAGATTTACATAGAGACTAAGGGTTCATGCAGACGTCTGTGGATCTCAGTCCAATCACGGACTGCAATGCACAGTCTGGCCATGGGTCTGCTGACCGGAGCATGACAGCTTCATATACAGGTGCTTATCACAAAATTAGAATATCATCAAAAAGTTAATTTATTTCAGTTCTTCAATACAAAAAGTGAAACTCATATATTATATAGAGTCATTACAGACAGAGTGATCTATTTCAAGTGTTTATTCAAGTGTTTATTTAAAAACCCAAAAGTCATTATCTCAGTAAATTAGAACACTTTATAACACCAGCTTAAAAAATGATTTTAAAATCTGAAATGTTGGCCTAATGAAATGTATGTTCAGTAAATGCACTCAATACTTGGTCGGGGCTCCTTTTCCATCAATTACTGCATCAATGCGGCGTGGCATGGAGGCGATCAGCTTGTGGCACTGCTTGGAGAATAGAAAAATAGACAAGGTTTATGTACACTGATCAAAAGGTTCTGACCATTTTAGCATTTACTCTAACACTCTGATACCCAGGGGTGCATTTAACCCCTCTCTGCCATCGGACGTACTATCCTGTCCATGAAACCCGTGCCAATCTGCCCATGGACGGGATAGTACGTCCAAGGCGATCAGCTGCGCTCCCGGGGGGAGCACAGCTGATCGCGGACGGGTGTCAGCTGATTATCACAGCTGACACCCGGCACTATGTGCCAGGAGCGGTAACGGACCGCTCACGGCACATTAACCCCTGGCACACCGTGATCAGACATGATCGCAGTGTACCAGGGGCACAGGGGAGCATCACGCAGGGAGGGGGCTCCCTGCATGCTCCCCCGAGGCCCTCAGAACAGCGCGATGTGACCGCACTGTTCTGGAGGCCTCTTCCCTGCAGGACCCCAGATCCAAGATGGCCACCGGGTCCTGCAGGGAGGCGGCTTCCTCAGTGCCTGCTCAGAGCAGGCGGAGAAGCGTCCTGCACTGCCTGTGAGATCACTGGTCTCACAGATTGCTGTGCACACTGTCAGACCAGCGATCTGATAAAATACAGTGATGTCCCACTCTGGGACAAAGTAAAAAAGTTAAAAAAAATCAAAATCACAAGTGTAAAAAAAAAATTTCAAAATAAAGGAAAAAAAAATCCCCAATAAATTCATTTCTTACTGTAAATAAAAAAAACAAAACAATGAAAGTACACATTTTGGTATCCGTAACAACCCCCCTATAAAACTGTCCCACTAGTTAACCCCTTTAGTAAACTCCTTCAAAAAAAAAAAAAAACAAAGCAAAAAATCAATGCTTTATCATCATACTGCCGAACAAAAAGTGGAATAACACGCGATCAAAAAGACGGATATAAATAAACATGGTACCGCTGAAAACGTAATCTTGTCCCGCAAAAAACGAGCCACCATACAGCATCATCAGCGAAAAAATAAAAAAGTTATAGCTCGCAGAATAAAGCAATGCAAAAATAATTATTTTTTATATAAAATTGTTTTTATTGTATAAGAGCGCCAAAACCTAAAAAAATGATATAAATGAGGTATCGCCATAATTGTAATGAGCCGAAGAATAAAACCGCTTTATCAATTTTACCACATGCGGAACGGTATAAGCGCCCCCCAAAAAGAAATTCATGAATTGCTGATTTTTGTTCATTCTAACCTCCCAAAAATCGAAATAAAAAGCGATCAAAAAATGTCACATGCTCAAAAATGGTACCAATAAAAACGTCAACTCGTATCACAAAAAATAAGACCTCACATGACTCTGTGGGCCAAAATATGCAAAAAATTATAGCTCTCAAAATGTGGTGATGCAAAAACAATTTTTTGCAATAAAAATCGTCTTTTAGCATGACAGCTGCCAATCATAAAACCCCGCTATAAATAGTAAATCTAACCCCCCTTTATCACTCCCTTAGTTAGGGAAAAATAATAAAATTAATAAAATGTATTTATTTCCATTTTCTCATTAGGGTTAGGGTTAGGGTTGCGCCTAAAGTTAGGATTAGGGTTAGGGTTGGGATTAGGGTTAGGGGTGTGTTAGGGTTAGGTTTGTGGTTAGGGTTATGGTTAGGGTTGGGACTAGGGTTAGGGGTTTGTTGGGGTTAAGGTTGGAGTTATAATTGGGGGGTTTCCACTGTTTAGGCATATCAGGGACTCTCCAAATGTAACATGGCATATGATCTCAATTTCAGCCAATTCTGCGTTGAAAAAGTCAAACAGTGCTCCTTCACTTCTGAGCCCTGCCATGCGCCCAAACAGTAGTTTACCCCCACATATGGGGTATCAGCGTACTCAGGACAAATTGCACAATGACTCTTGGGCTCCAATTTCTTCTGTTATCCTTGGGAAAATAAAAAATTGGGGACGAAAAAATAATTTATGTAAAAAAAAATGATTTTTTTTGTTTTTATGGCTGTACGTTATAAACTTCTGTGAAGCACTTGGGGGTTCATAGCGCTCACCACACATCTAGATAAGTTCCTTGTGGAGTCTATTTTCCAAAATGGGGTCACTTGTGGGGGTTTCCACTGTTTAGGCACATCAGGGGCTCTCCAAATGCGACATGACGCCCGCAGACCATTCCATCAAAGTCTGCAATCCAAAACGTCACTACTTCCCTTCCGAGCCCCGACGTGTGCTCATACAGTAGTTTTCTCCCACATATTGGGTATCAGCGTACTCAGGACAAATTGGACAACAACTTTTGGGGTCCAATTTTTCCTGTTACCCTTGTGAAAATAAAATATTGGGGGTGAAAAAAATCATTTTTGTAAAAAAAAAAGGATTTTTTATTTTTACGCATGTACGTCATAAACTTCTGTGAAGCACTTGGGGGTTCAAAGTGCTCAGCACAGATCTAGATAAGTTCCTTAGGGGGTCTAGTTTCAAAAATGGGGTCCCTTGTGGGGGTTTCCACTGTTTAGGCTCATCTGGGGCACTGCAAATGGAACATGACCCCCATCAACGTCTGCATTCCAAAACGTTATTACTTCCTTTCCAAGCCCTGCCGTGCGCCCAGTTCCCCCCCCCCCACATATGGGGTATCAGCGTACTCAGAACAAATTGGACAACAACTTTTGGGTCCAATTTCCTTGGGAAAAGTCAAAAAATTGGGACTAGAAAATCATTTTTGTGGAAAATTGTTTTTTTTTTCACACCCAGGCATTATAAACTTTTGTGAAACATTGGGGGTTCAAAGTGCTCACAAAGATCTAGCTAAGTTCCATAGGGGGTCTAGTTTCCAAAATGGTGTCACTTGTGGGGGGTTTCCACTGTTTAGGCGCATCAGAGGCTCTCCAAACGCGACATGGCATCCAATCTCAATTCCAGCCGATTTTGGTTTGAAAAAGTCAAACGGCGCTCCTTCTTTTACGAGCTCTGTCATGTGCCCAATACAGTTGGGGTATTGGCATACTCAGGAGAAATTGTGCAACAACTTTATCTGTCCATTTTCTCCTTTTACCCTTGTGAAAAGAAAAAAAAGTTTGTAAAAGATCATTTTTGTGACTAAAAAGTTAAATATTCATTTTTTCCTTCCATGTTTCTTCAGCTCCTGTGAAGCACCTGAAGGGTTAATAAACTTCTTGAATGTGGTTTTGAGTACCTTGAGGGGTGCAGTTTTTAGAATGGTGTCACTTTTTTCTGCCATATAGAACCCTCAAAGTGACTTCAAATGTGAGGCGGTCCCTAAAAAAATGGCTTTGTAAATTTTGTTGTAAAAATCAGAAATCGCTGGTCAACTTTTAACCCTTATAATTTCCTAACAAAAAAAAATTTTGGTTCCAAAATTGTGCTGATGTAAAGTAGTCATGTGGGAAATGTTATTTCTTAATTATTTTGTGTGACATATTTCTCTGTTTTAAGGGAATAAAAATTAAAAATTTGAAAATTGCAAAATTTTCTAAATTTTTGCCATATTTGCATTTTTTTCAAAAATAAACGCAAGTTATATAGAAGAAATTTTACCATTAACATGAAGTACAATATGTCATGAGAAAACATTCTCAGAATCGCGAAGATCTGTTGAAGCATTCCAGAGTTATAACCTCATAAAGAGACAGTGGTCACAGTTGTAAAAATTGGCCCGGTCATTAACGTGCAAACCACCCTTGGGAGTGAAGGGGTTAAGCAGGGGCATACGGAGCATTTGCACCAGATACAGCCACCAGGAGGGCATCATCAGTCCACTTAATTCGGTGGTCTGAGGTGTCTCACCAGTGGTATTTTTCCACATCCCAGAGTGGTATACACCTATTCAGTTCTAAGCACTGACACTTTTCGGTAAGGGTGACATAAGCAACACATGATCACCTGATCACACTGCTGATGTCACTTCTGCGCCACAGATGAGGATGGTCATTGATAAGGTAAGTGCTCCAATGGAGTTGAAGATAAAGAGGGGTTTTGTGGAAGAATTTGGGGACAGTATGGGGTACACAATTGTGAGGGGTTAGTATGTAGGGAAAAATGTGTGAGAAACCAGTAAATGTGTGAGGGAACGGTATGGGAGGAAAAGTGTGAGATGTTAGTATTGAGAAAGAAATATGTGAGCAGGGAGTGTTAGACGTTAGTATCGGTGAAATATGTAAGAGGACAGCATGGTGGGGCAAATGTGTGAAGGGATAAGAAGGGGGTAAAATGTGATAGGACAATATGGACGAATTGTGAGGGCTAGTTATTGGGGAGAGTTTAAGGGGACAGTATGTAGGGAAAGTGTGATGAGAATAGTTTGGGCAAGTGTGAGACGTCACGGTACGCAAACAAGATAGTGTAGAGCAGTATAATGTGGGTACAGCATGGGGGAACAGTGTGAGGGCACAGTAAGTAATGGAAAGTATACAAAGATAGCACAGTATAGAGTCTGGGCAGTATAGGGGGATACAGTGTGAACAGAGGGCCCAGTATTTAAAATGAGCAGCATGGTGGTGGATAATTAAGATATAGACACTGTAGTGGTTATAGTTGATAAGAGCAGACAGTGGTGGTTACAACTGATAAGGATGGAGGCAATATTTTATAGGTAGTGTGGAGGGCATGTACAATAAGAAGGATAAAAAGGAGAGTCAATTGTCTGTTCAGGGGCACAGCTTTGGGCAGACATATTTTTTTAGGAGCATTATAAGAACATTTATTTTTGAGGGTACCATGTCGGGATGTGCTGCAGAAGACTAGTAAAGATGTGAGTCTGCAGCTACAATTAAGGCTGCATCCACCCTCCCATTACCTAGTAGACCTGACTACAATATAGCCTCTTGGCATTCACCGTATTGCTATCCTGTGACTTGGCCATTGTATATGTACCACAACCCTCAGTATGCAACTGATGAAGGTCTTTTGTATGGACCGAAACGTTTTGTAATGCTACTGTTTGGGATTGAATAAAATCACCTACAATCTTTACACTAAGTTGAGTGCCAGGTTCTATTTTATATAATTAGAAGAATAAAAGATAGAGAATGGCTCCAATCAGAGAAGATGTCATCTGTAAGGCATCTAGATGTAAATGTTTATTTGTGATACTGACTTTGTTTCATCAGAACTGCATGGTCCTCAGTCTGATGAAGGCTGTTAAAAACAACTCCCAGTTACTCCCTATCATTGTTAAGGATATATTGGGAACTATAGGCTCATGTGATTCAATTATGTCTGACTTCACACTGCAATTGATCGCAGTACTATGCTTGGTGATGTATTCATGTACTAATGATGGTTCTGGTTATGTATTCACGTACTGATGAGGATTCTGGTGATGTATTCCTGTACTGAAGGTTTTTTTGGTGATGTATTCCTGTACTTATGGTGTTTCTGATTATGTATTTCTGTTCTGATTGTGGTTCTGGTGATGTATTCATGTACTCATGATCAGCGTCGGACTGGAACACCTTGGGCCCACCAGAGAAAATCATTCTTGGGGCCCAATATGTAGCTGCATAGAAATAAATACAAGACCATCAACTGTGCGATTTAACACTCTAATATCAGGGCATAACATAAGGTAGTACACGTCTTAATGATATAGCAGAGGTTGGCGCCCACATTTTGGTTCAAACTCAGTGATAAATGTTCCCTGGTGTTTATTAACCACTAGGCCAATGTGTTACAGCACCAGTGTAGTGGAGGGGATTTTATGACATCTCATCTACATGATGAGAAAATCCACGGCGGGAAGTGACCGATGAAGATTTAACATATTGACCACCGATTTCATCCTAGGCAATACAAAGAATCAGGTCAGTGATAAAGGTGCGACATTACATATTAGTAAACTCAGCAATATCTGCACAATGAAAACAAAAAACAAGAAACAAATATCCTAAAATAAAACAAAATAAAAATATTGCAAAACATGCATAAAGTTGTAATAATAATAATAATAAGGGTATTTGGTAAACATAATTTTGATCAAAAGAATGTACAAGCCATCCCGCCACGTCAAGGCAACCCTTTGTGGGACAGTCCTACTCTAATATTAAAAACCTTTCCACTTGTCAAGTGACGTAAATGTGAACAAGGCAGAGGGACTGAACCCACCAGTTGAAGCATAGGCCAGACAGGATGGATTTTCAGCTCAAAAACAGGGCGGTCACACCCTTATATGCACAAGATGCACTGAGAACTAAATGAAAAACTGGGTCTGAACTGAAAAAGTAAGTTGATGTGTATGCAAAATGTAACTGCATATCAAACACATGACCATTAAACAGAGAAAACAAAAAACAAGAAACAAATATCCTAAAATAAAACAAAATAAAAAATATTGCAAAACATGCATAAAGTTGTAATAATAATAATAATAATAATAATAATAAGGGTATTTGGTAAACATAATTTTGATCAAAAGAATGTACAAGCCATCCCGCCACGTCAAGGCAACCCTTTGTGGGACAGTCCTAAAACCTTTCCACTTGTCAAGTGACGTAAATGTGAACAAGGCAGAGGGACTGAACCCACCAGTTGAAGCATAGGCCAGACAGGATGGATTTTCAGCTCAAAAACAGGGCGGTCACACCCTTATATGCACAAGATGCATACACATCAACTTACTTTTTCAGTTCAGACCCAGTTTTTCATTTAGTTCTCAGTGCATCTTGGAAAGGTTTTTAATATTAGAGTAGGACTGTCCCACAAAGGGTTGCCTTGATGTGGCGGGATGGCTTGTACATTCTTTTGATCAAAATTATGTTTACCAAATACCCTTTATTATTATTATTATTATTATTATTACAACTTTATGCATGTTGTGCAATATTTTTTATTTTGTTTTATTTTAGGATATTTGTTTCTTGTTTTTTGTTTTCTCTGTTTAATGGTCATGTGTTTGATATGCAGTTACATTTTGCATACACATCAACTTACTTTTTCAGTTCAGACCCAGTTTTTCATTTAGTTCTCAGTGCATCTTGTGCATATAAGGGTGTGACCGCCCTGTTTTTGAGCTGAAAATCCATCCTGTCTGGCCTATGCTTCAACTGGTGGGTTCAGTCCCTCTGCCTTGTTCACATTTACGTCACTTGACAAGTGGAAAGGTTTTTAATATTAGAGTAGGACTGTCCCACAAAGGGTTGCCTTGACGTGGCGGGATGGCTTGTACATTCTTTTGATCAAAATTATGTTTACCAAATACCCTTATTATTATTATTACAACTTTATGCATGTTTTGCAATATTTTTTATTTTGTTTTATTTTAGGATATTTGTTTCTTGTTTTTTGTTTTCTCTGTTTAGTGGTCATGTGTTTGATATGCAGTTACATTTTGCATACACATCAACTTACTTTTTCAGTTCAGACCCAGTTTTTCAATATCTGCACAATGTCTGCACAATGTCTGTGTGGATATTTTCGCTGTTAATTGGCTGTTTGATTTCTGCAGCAAATACATTATGTGAATGCCCCCTCTTCTAGTGGTGGGGGTCCTAGATCACTTATGTATGACATTTGAGTAATATCGAAAGAGTTTTCCCTCACATCCCCCCCATACACTTTTTACAGAAATCTCTCTGCCACCTATAAGACCATAACGTTTTATAAAGGGCCTCATTTTGTTAGTAGTATGGAAAGAAAAGTTTTAGTCAGGGGTGATAAAGGGGGAGAGGGGCTCAATCAGGGTGATAAAGGGGAAGGTGGCGCAGTCAGGGTGATAAAGAGGGAGAGGGGCTCAATCAGGGTGATAAAGGGGGAGGTGGCGCAGTCAGGGTGATAAAGGGGGAGGTGGCACAGTCAGGGTGATAAAGGGGGAGAGGGGCTCAATCAGGGTGATACAGGGGGAGGTGACGCAATCAGGTGTAATACAAGGGTAGAGGAGCTCAGTCAGGGTGACTCTGGGGCGAAGGGGTTCAGCAGGGGTGACACAGGGAGAGGGTGCAGTCAGGGATGATGCAAGGGAGGGGGCTCAGTCAGGGGTCATATAGATGGAGGTGACGCAGTCAGGGGTCATATAGAGGGAGGTGGCGCTGTCAGTGGTAATACAGGGGCTCAGTCAGGGTGATACCAGGGCGATTGGATTCGGCAGGGGTGATACGGGGGAGGGGGTGCAGGCAAAGTGATACAGGGGTCGAGGGGCTCAGTCAGGGGTGATATAGAGGGAGGGGGTGCAGACAGACAGGAGTGAATGGAGAGATGAGGTAATGGGGCCCTAATTTATCCCTAAGTAACTTAGCCCCTACCCCTCTATCACCCCAGACTAAAGGCCCCCCATTTACACTTACTTTTAGGCTGGCAGGGGGGCCCTTGTCCAACCTTTGCAGCTGCAGCAGGGAGCCGTCTATCTCCCTCTGCTGCTTACACTGTGGGAAAGGGAGCGCGTTATGGATGACAGCAGCTCATTACCTGAGCTCTGCTGTACAGCCAGGGAGATGAGGACACAAAGGCAAGCTAACACTGATTGGCTGTGCTGCGACCAATCAGTGTTAGCCTTATTAAGAGCTGCTCCACTCTCCCTGCTTGCTCATAGCAGGGAAGAGCAGTGGCACAAAAAGTCATCAGGCCACAATAGCGCTGTTACTTACAAATAGTGCTCAGCGGTCTGCAGCAGCCGACCATGTCAGCTGTTATCAGTGACACCCACACTGCTCTCTGACTAGCTCTGAGCGCTGGAGCTGGGAGTAGTGACGTCACGCTGGGAGGACGTCCTGCTCTCTGCTCCTCCCACAGAGCAGTGAATATTAATTTCTCCTTAGCAGCGGGGACAGGTTTCTGCTTCCTGTCACCCGCTGCTGCTCCACTGGCACCGAGGGCCCCCATAGCAGCTGCCAATTGGCTGGGGGCCCCTGGAGCAGTTGGGGGCAAAAGGCAGCTGCTGGCCAGTATGCCAGCAGGTGTCAGTGCCTGGGCCCACCGGAGAATCCTCCGGTTCTCCGGTGGGCCAGTCCGACCCTGCTCATGATGGTTCTGGTGATATTTTCATGTATTAAGGGCATTTGTGGTGATGTAGTTAAGCAGTGATGATGGTGCTGCTGAGGTATTCCTGTACTGATGGCAGTTCTGGTGATGTGTTTGTGTACATTTGGTAGCTATAGCAATGTATTCCTGTACTGATGCTGTTTCTGGTGATGTATTTCTTCATTGATGGTGGTTCTGATGAGGTATTCAGGCATTGTTTGTGGTTATGGTGATGCATTAACCCCTTAGTGACAGAGTCATTTTGCAGCTTAATGACAGGGACAATTTTTACAATTCTGACCACTGTCACTTTATGAGGTTATAACTCTGGAACGCTTTAACGAATCCCGCTGATTCTGAAATTGTTTTTTCATGACATATTGTACTTCACGTTAGTGGTAAAATTTCTTTGATATGACTTGTGTTTATTTATGAAAAAAACGGAAATATGGCGAAAATTTTGAAAATTTAACAATTTTCAAACTTTAAATTTTTATGCCCTTAAATCAGAAAGATATGGCACCCAAATTTCTTAATAAATAACATTTCTCACATGTCTACTTTACATCAGCACAATTTTGGGACAAAAATTTTTTTTTGTTACGAAGTTATAAGGGTTAAAAGTTGACCAGCGATTTCTCATTTTTACAACACCATTTTTATTTTAGGGACCACATCACATTTTAAGTCAATTTGAGGGGTCTATACGATAGAAAATACCCAAAAGTGACACCATTCTAAAAACTGCACCCCTCAAGGTGCTCAAAACCACACTCAAGAAGTTTATTAACCCTTTACGTGCTTCACAGGAACTGAAGCAATGTGGAAGGAAAAAATTAACATTTAACTTTTTTTGCAAAAACTTTACTTCGGAACCTATTTTTTTTTTATTTTCACAACTGTTAAAAGAAAAAATGAACCAGAAAATTTGTTGTGCAATTTCTCCTGAATAAGCCGATACCCCATATGTGGGGGTAAACCACTTTTTGGGCGCACGGCAGAGGCCGCAAGGGAAGGAGCAACATTTTACTTTTTCAACGCAGAATTGGCTGGACGCCATATCGCGTTTGTAGAGGCCCTGATGTGTCTAAACAGTGGAAACCCATCACAAGTGACCCCATTTTGGAAACTAGACCCCCTAAGGAACTTATCTAGATGTGTGGTGAGCACTTTGAACCTCCAAGTGCTTCACAGAAGTTTATAACATAGAACAGTGAAAATAAAAAATCATATTTTTTCCACAAAAACGATCTGTTCACCCCAATTTTTATTTTCCCAAGGGTAACAAGACCCCAAAAGTTTTTGTGCAATTTGTCCTGAGCATGCTGATACCCCATATGTGGGGGTAAACCACTGTTTGGGTGCATGGCAGAGCTTGGAAGGGAAGGAGCGCCGTTTGACTTTTTCAACTCAGAATTGGCTGGACGCCATGTCGCATTTGTAGAGGCCCTAATGTGTCTAAACAGTGGAAACCCCCACAAGTGACCCCATTTTGGAAACTAGACCCCCTAAGGAACTTATATAGATGTGTGGTGAGCACTTTGAACCCCCAAGTGCTTCACAGAAGTTTATAACTCCCGGGCATGAAAATAAAAAGTCATATTTTTTCCACAAACCTGATCGTTTAGTCCCCAATTTTTTATTTTCCCAAGGGTAACAGGAGAAATTAGACCACAAAAGTTGTTGTCCAATTTGTCCTGAGTACGCTAATACCCCATATGTGGGGTGGGACCACTGTTTGGACGCACGGCAGGGCTTGGAAGGGAAGGAGCGCCGTTTGACTTTTTCAAACCAAAATTGGCTGGAATTGAAATTGGACGCCATGTCACGTTTGGAGAGCCCCTGATACGTCTAAACAGTCGAAACCCCCCACAAATCACACCATTTTGGAAACTAGACCCCTTAAGGAACTTATCTAGATGTGTGGTGAGCACTTTGAACCCCCAAGTGCTTCACAGAAATTAATAAACGTAGAGCCGTGAAAATAAAAAATCATTTTTTTCCTCAAAAGTGATTCTTTAGCCCGCTATTTTTTTTATTTTCCCAAGGGTAACAGGAGAAATTGGACCCAAAAAGTTGTTGTGCAATTTTTCCTGTGTACGCTGATACCCCATATGTGGGGTGAAACCTTTGTTTGGGCGCATGGGAGTGCTTGGAAGGGAAGGAGCGCCATTTTGTAATGCAGACTTTGATGGAATGTTCTGCGGGCGTCATGTTGTGTTTGCAGAGCCCTTGATGTACATAAACAGTAGAAACCCCCTGCAAGTGACACCATTTTGGAAACTAGACCCCCCAAGGAGCTTATCTAGATGTGTGGTGAGCACTGTGAACCCCCAAGTGCTTCACAAAAATTTATAAACGCAGAGCCGTGAAAATGAAAAATCTTTTTTTTTCTCAAAAATGATTTTTTTAGCCAGCTATTTTTTATTTTCCCAAGGGTAACAGGAGAAATTAGAACCCCAAAATTGGTGTGCAATTTGTCCTGAGTACGCTGATACTACATATGTTTGGGTAAACCACTGTTTGGGCGCACGGCAGGGCTCGGAAGGGAGGGAGCGCCATTTGACTTTTTGAAAGCCAAGTCGTGTTTGGAGACCCCCTGATGTGTCTAAACAGTGGAAACCCCCACACAAGTGACCCCATTTTGGAAACTAGACCCCTTAAGTAACTTATCTAGATGTGTGGTGAGCACTTTGAACCCCCAAGTGTTTCACAGAAATTTATAAACGCAGAGCTGTGAAAATAAAAAATCATTTTTTTTCTTAAAAATGATTTTTTTAGCCAGCTAATTTTTATTTTCCCAAAGGTAACAGGAGAAATTAGAACCCCAAAATTGGTGTGCAATTTGTCCTGAGTATGCTGATACCCCATATGTTGGGGTAAACCACTGTTTGGGCGCACGGCAGGGCTCGGAAGGGAGGGAGCGCCATTTGACTTTTTGAATGCCACGTCGTGTTTGGAGACCCCCTGATGTGCCTAAATAGTGGAAATCCCTCAATTCTAGCTCCAACCCTAATCCCAACACACCCCTAACCCTAATCCCAACCCTAATCCTAACCTAAATCCTAACCTTAATTGTAACCCTAACTCTAATTGTAACCCTAACCCTAATTTTAACCCTAACCCTAATTGTAACCCTAACCCTAATTCTAACCCTAATTATAACCCTAACCCTAAGGCTAGGTTCATTTTGCGTTTTACCAGCCCATTCAACACATAGTGTTGACGGGCTGGTAACGGTATAGCATAACGCGATCGCGTTATGCTATACCCGCTAGTGCAGAGGAATCAGCAGATGATTCATCTGCGCTAGTGGTGACGGAGCCCAAACGCTGCAGCCCGCGTCCGAGGCTCCGTCACTGAATGATGGCATGCCGCAAACGCATGCCGCTTTACGGCATGCGTCGCGATGCGCCCTCAAATGGGGGTGAATGGCAGCGTTAACGAACTGCGTTACACCGCGTTATACCGCGGTGTAACGCAGTCCGTCTAACGGACTGCCATAACGCAGTGTGAACCCGGCTTAACCCTAACGCTAATTATATAACCCTAACTCCTAATGCTAACCTACCTACTAACCCCTAATGCTAACCCTAACCCTAATGCTAACCCTAACCCTAATGCTAACCCTAACCCTAATTATAACCCTAACCCTAATTATAACCCTAACCCTAACAGAAAAATGAAAATAAATATAATTTCTATTTTTTATTATATGTCCCTAACTAAGGGGGTGATAAATGGAGGGGGGTTATGTACTGTTTTTTTTTATTTTGATCACTGTGATAGTTTATCACAGTGATCAAAATGCACTTTCTGGAGAATGAATGAAAAAAAATTTGAATCTGCCGCCAAGCAGATCTGCGGGCGCACTGCGCATGCGCCCGCCATTTTTTTGTTCCAGGAAGAAGACCGGGAGGATCGGAGGCCAGGGGGACCTGCCAGAGGACACCGGCAGGTACAGGGGGGGTTCAGGGGGACATGGGGACCCTCATTTTCTCCCCTCAGATGTGCGATCACATCAGAGGGGAGAGAAATCTTTTTTTTTTTTTTTTTTCGATCGCGTCTATGCTTGCATAGCAGCCGGAATCGGTGAATACCGACCTGGATCATGTTCTCTGGGTCTCGGCTACCCCCGGTAGCCGAGACCCCAGAGAATATTTGCCCATCCCCCCCAGCACATAGCGGCACATAGCGGCGGGCGCACTGAGCATGCGCCCGCCATTTTCTTCATCGCGCCGGCACCGGGGGACACCGGAGGGCCCTGGGGCCACATGCAGGGGATCGGGGGCTACATGGGGCTCCTGGGGACCCTTTTTCTCTGTCCTCTGATGTCCGATGACATCAGAGGACAGAGAAATTAAATGGCACAACTTTTTTTTTTGTTGCGGTCGCCGTTATAGGGTTAATAACGGCGATCGCAACATCGGTGTCGGTAAAAACCGACCCGATTCATGTTCTCTGGGGTCTCGGCTACCCCCAGTAGCCGAGACCCCGGAGAAAATGCGCCTCTGGGGGGCGCTATTCACTTTTTCCACAGTGATAGTTGTGGTTTAAGTACCCTTAATGACCGCCGTTAAAAGGCGTATCGGCGGTCGTTAAGGGGTTAATTTCGTGATATTTATTTTGCGGATGTATTCATATATAGGTGGGTGTTCTGGTAATATCTTCTTGTACTGATGTTCCAGTGATTCATTTCTGTACTAATGGTGGTTGTGATGCAGTATTTCTGTACTGTTTGTGGTTCTGGTCATGTATTTATGTACTGATGATAGTTAGAGTGATGTATTTCTGTACTGTTGGTGGTTCTGGTGATATAGTTTGTTCTGTTGCTAGCTCTGGTTATGTATATTAGTACTGATGTTGGTTCTGGTACTGTATTCATACTGTATTGTTATTAGTTCTGATCCTGATCTGACAAGTTAAAGATTACTATACTTGTATTTATGTTAGAAGCATCAATTAGAAAATTAAGCACTGTAGCATGCCAAATCTATTATGATTTGGTAGCTGAGAAGAGCAGGCAAAAAAGGCAATACACCAGAGAGGTTGGAATCTATTGGATTGCAGTACCCTGACTAACCACCACAACTAAAGGCAGCCGTGGAGCGTACCTACGTTGGTCCTAGACGCCTCGTCACAGCCTGAGAAGCTAACTTCACCTAAAGATAGAAAGAGGAAAACTATCTGCCCCGGAGCAGATCCCCAAAGAACGTAGGAAGCCCCCAAACATGTAATGGCGGTTAGACAAGAGGAAATACAGACACAGACAGAAAATATTATGAGCAAACGTTGGGGCCCAATCTTCCTAGATAGAAAAGGATAGGAAGGTCACTTACTGCAATCCAAAAAACCCTAAAAAATACCAACACACTAATTGCAAAAACACCTGAGATCACACGACCTCTACCACCTAAATTCGTTCTCTGGTGTAACAAAACCAAGCCGCAGCCACAGAAAAAACTGGAAAAGGCAAATGAACAAACAACTGGCTGAACTAAACTGAGAGGATCACAAGCAGACCTGGCAGACCCCCACAGAAGTGCAGGACAAAATGCAAAAAGCAAGCACAAAAAACTAAAAGAAGAAAATGTCTTATCTGATAGCCGAAGATGCAGGAACGAAACAGCAAGCTTCAAAGTGAACCAGGAACAAAAGTTGAGACCAGAACAATTGATCACTGGCAACCCTGATGGGAGGGAACCTCCCTTATATAAGACCAGTCAGTAACACCTGATCGCCAATCTTCACAATCTTCATTGAATAGTTCAGTACTGTTTGTAACCACCAGAGGGAGCTTCTGCTCAGAATTCACTTCTAGCACATTCACAACAGTACCCCCCCTTGAGGAGGGGTCACCGAACCCTCATTTGGGCAACCAGGTCGGTCAGGATGAGCTCTGTGATACGCACGGATGAGTCTTCTAGCATGGATGTCCGAAGCAAACACCCAAGAATTGTCCTCCTGACCATAACCTCTCCACTTAACCAAATACTGGAGTTTCCGTCTAGAAAAACGAGAATCCAATATTTTCTCAACCACATACTCCAGATTGCCCTCAACCAAAACAGGGTCAGGAGGCACAGCCATAGGAACCACTGGCTCGACAAACCTCTTCAATAAGGACTTGTGGAACACATTATGGATCTTAAATGTCCCTGGAAGAAGTAAACAAAAGGAAACAGGCTTAAGAATCTCCATGATCTTATAAGGTCCAATGAACCTAGGCTTAAACTTAGGAGATGCAACTCTCATAGGGGTATTTCTTGAGGACAACCAGACCAAGTCCCCCACTTCAAACCGAGGACCATCAGTCCTATGCCGGTTGGCAAACCGCTGGGCCCTCTCCTGAGAGAGGGACAACCTCTCCACTACCTGGTCCCAAATCTGCTGCATACGCTCCACAACAGAGTCAACACCTAGACAGACAGAAGCCTCCGTCTGTCCTGAAGAAAATCGAGGGTGAAACCCAAAATTGCAGAAAAATGGAGACATCAAGGTTGCAGAGCTAGCCCTATTATTAAGGGCAAACTCAGCCAAAGAGACCCAGTCATCCTGATCAGCAGACACAAAGCATCTCAGATAAGTCTCCAATGTCTGGTTTGTTCTCTCAGTTTGTCCATTGGTCTGAGGATGAAAAGCTGAGGAAAAAGACAATTGAACACCAAGTTTAGAACAAAAAGTCCTCCAAAATCTGGAAACAAACTGGACTCCTCTGTCAGACACAATGTTCTCAGGAATACCGTGTAACCGAACCACGTGCTGAAGGAACAAAGGCACCAATTCGGAGGAGGAAGGCAACTTAGGTAATGGCACAATGTAACGAATGAAGCGGAGGCAGAGGGTGAAGTTCACATTCGTTTTTATTTTTTAATGTGGAACCTCGAGACCGCGGTCCGGGGGGGTCCGAAGGGGGCGTAACTAGTGAGCCCCAGGTACCCTTAGTAAGGCCCCTCGAACAGGACCAGAATGGAATACCCGGAGGACACAGGTGCTACCTCCAGTTAGACCCCGGACACGTGGCAGCTGTCCCAGAGGGACCAAAAGGGTAACAGGTATTTACAGAGTCCGTGGAGGGTTCTTGACGGAGAAGGATAAGGTCCTGGTCCAGAACGGATGGTAGTAGGCTGGCTCCAGTGACCTTATCACAGTCCACGGGTACGGATGGCTGATGGCGGAACGGGATGACACTTGCGCCAGTAATAGCCGAGTGTCAGGAGTCGAACTCAGTACCTCTTGTCCACTGGCCAGCAGCTCTACCATCTGAGCTATTCTGCTGGCTGCAAAGTTCCTTGCTGAACCCAGATACCATTGACTGTTCTTCCTGATTGGCTACACCTAGTGCTCTCTTGATTGGGCCTCTGATTGCCAATTACACACCCTATATAAACCTGGCCCTGTGGGTGTGTCATTGCGAGATTATTGTGCTTCCAGCCTTTAGTCAAGCTCTTTCTCCTGCTGTTCCTGCTGCTACAAACACTGCTCTCCTGTGTACCGACCTCCTGCTGCCACCTGACTACGTTATCTGCCTGCTCCTCTGCTACCGAACTGCCTTTCCTGTGTACCGACCTCCGGCTGCCACCTGACTACGTTATTTTCCTGCTTCCCTGCTACAAACACTGCCTTTCCTGTGTACCGACCTCCGGCTGCCACCTGACTACGTTATTTGCCTGCTTCCCTGCTACAAACACTGCCTTTCCTGTGTACCGACCTCGGCCTGCCTTCTGACTACGCTACCTGCCTCTGCTTCCCCTAGTGTTTGCAGTAACATCGGCTCCAACCCAGACGGGATCCTGACAGAATAATCTCGCGCCAAAATGGAGTCCGCTGTGAACACCCTGAGGCGGCAAGTTACGGAGCTTCAAAGTTTTTGTACTGACTCTCAAGGAAAATATGCCAAGTTACAAACTGATTTCACGGCGATACAACAGGAAGTAATTGAGCTACAAAAACAACTACTGGACGTGCGCAATTCAGGGTCCGAATCAAACGCGCGGCTGCCGCTGCCTGCAAAGTTCAGTGGGGATCGCAAGCAGTACCGAGGATTCCTCAATCAATGCCGCATATACTTCCAGATGCAACCTGCTCCCTTTACCAGTGAGAGGAAGAAAGTTTTTTTCATGATAAATCTCCTGACGGATGAAGCTCTTGCTTGGGCTTCACCTTATGTAGAAAAAGACTATGCCCTCCTTAATGACCTGGAAGCTTTCATCGCAGCTATGAATCAAGTTTTTGATGACCCAAACCGCTGTGCCACAGCAGAAACCAAATTACATAATTTGCGCCAAGGACG
This sequence comes from Oophaga sylvatica, assembly GCA_033576555.1. Classification (NCBI taxonomy): domain Eukaryota; kingdom Metazoa; phylum Chordata; class Amphibia; order Anura; family Dendrobatidae; genus Oophaga; species Oophaga sylvatica. Next base: position 126,158,749 of record JARQOD010000005.1, on the reverse strand, counting down.
TCGCTCTGTTGCGGAATATACATCGGAGTTCCGTCGCTGGGTGGCCGACACCACCTGGAATCCAGCGGCCCAGAGAAGTCAATTTCGACGAGGGTTATCAGAACCAGTGAAAGACGAGCTTGCCAGGGTTGAGACCCCTGACCAGTTGGAGGACTTTATTCAACTATGTATCCGGATTGACCAGAGACTTACTGAAAGGAGAAAGGAGAGACTGCGAGCACTTGGGAATAGCCCTGGCTTCTCATTTTCAGCATCAGACCACCAAGAAAAGACGCAAGTTGTGTCTGAACCGATGCAGATCGACGTCATCCGAAGACCACTCTCTGCACAGGAGAAGGAGAGGCGACGTGCAGAACATCTCTGCCTCTATTGTGGGGACCCTGGACACTATGCCATCAACTGTCCTAACAAAAGGACTATAGCCTTTACCAACAACAGGTCTGCCAGCAATACGGACCTTTCTCAGCAGTCGGATTCCATCTTGCAGACTATCTCATCAGTAACGCCAGAAATAGACAAAATACATACCACATCATCTCATTTTGTAATCCCCATTCAGGTTGTAATGGGCACCCAAAAAATACAATGCTCTGCCCTGTTAGATTCGGGAGCAGGAGGAAATTTTATGGACTTAAAATTTACACGTGATAATAATATTTCTAGTAGGACCAAATCCACACCAATTGAAATGGAAACTGTGGATGGATCACCTTTGTCTTCTGGACCTGTCACGCATGAGACAATCGAACTGGAGATTTGTATCGACCCGGATCATCATGAAGCTGTCAGTTTCCACCTTATTTCATCTCCGAAATTTCCGGTTATTCTAGGGATCCCCTGGTTTTCAGTCCATAACCCTTCTATCAACTGGGCATCAAGGACCATCACCTTTCCATCTGACTACTGTAAGAATAATTGTCATAAGGAACCCCCTGTTCTCCAACAAGTCCAAATCTCTGAGATTTCGCATGAGAAGGAAGAGAAACTACCACCTCAATATCAGCAGTTCTCTGATGTCTGCAGTAAGAAGAAAGCAGATCAATTACCTCCTCACCGTCCTTACGACTGTCCCATTGAATTGCTGCCAGGAGCAACCATTCCATTTGGACGGATTTACAATCTTTCCGAACCTGAATTGAAGGTATTAAGAAAGTTCCTGGATGAAAATTTAGAGAAAGGCTTTATTCGACCTTCCACATCTCCAGCTGGGGCACCCCTGTTCTTTGTTGAAAAGAAAGACTCCACTCTGCGGCCATGTATTGACTACAGAGAGATGAATAATATCACTGTCAAGAATCGCTACCCGCTACCCTTGATTCCTGAACTATTTGAGAGACTCCGTTCTGCGAAAATCTTTACGAAGCTGGATCTTAGAGGGCTTACAACCTCATACGGATTCGCCCAGGAGATGAGTGGAAGACCGCCTTCAGAACGAGATATGGACATTTTGAATCTCTTGTTATGACCTTTGGCCTTAGCAATGCCCCAGCCACCTTTCAACATTTTATTAATGATGTATTTCGAGATTTCTTGGACCAATTCGTTGTGGCTTATCTCGATGACATTCTTATATTTTCAGACACCTTGGAAGAACATCGCAGGCACGTCCAGTTAGTCTTGGAACGACTACAGGAGAACCATCTCTACATTAAACTTGAAAAATGTGAGTTTGAACAAACCAGTATCCAATTTCTGGGATATATCATCTCCCCAGAAGGTTTGAGCATGGATCCCGGCAAAATCAATGCTGTAGTAGACTGGCCTGTTCCAAGAAATTTAAAAGACGTCCAGCGTTTCATAGGATTTGCAAATTTTTACCGAAAATTTATAAAGAACTTTTCACGGATCATACTACCAATTACTACACTAACAAAAAAGACCAAAGCATTTTTCTGGTCTCCGGAGGCACAGGAGGCTTTTGACAAGTTGAAAACTCTTTTTACGTCTGCTCCATTGTTAGTACACCCAAATCCTGAATTGCCATTTACTGTCGAAGTGGACGCCTCGGACTCTGCAGTGGGAGCCATTCTGTCTCAGCGAGTTGGGGACAAGATGCAACTTCACCCATGTGCGTTTCTTTCCCACACCATGTCATCTGCAGAAAAGAACTACGACATTGGTAATAAAGAACTGTTAGCCATTAAAGTTGCCTTCTCCGAGTGGAGACATCTTCTGGAAGGTGCCAATCACCCTGTGACTGTCCTCACGGACCACAAGAATCTTGAATTCCTCCGTACAGCAAAAAGATTGTCTGCAAGACAAGCACGATGGGCCTTATTTTTCTCAAGATTCAATTTTATAATCTCTTACCGGCCTGGTTCAAGAAATGGCAAGGCTGACGCCCTGTCCAGGATGTGTTCGGAACCTCAGGAGAGGTCTAGTAATGATGATACAATTCTAGGCCCTAAAAATTTTTGGGGAATATTGCACTCTAGAGGACTAGGTAATAGAATTAAAGATGGATATCAAGAGGACTCTTTCCTTAACCATCCTTCGGAAGACGTCGATCTTTCATTCAAAGAGGGGTTTTGGATGCAGAAACACCAAATATATGTACCTGAATCTTCTCGCCTTGAAGTCCTCAAAAGTGTCCATGATTCTAAACTGGCAGGACATCCTGGAGTTGCAAAAACACAAGACTTACTACTTTGTTTCTTTTGGTGGCCTAATTGTAGGAAGGACGTGAGGAAATATGTTTCAACCTGTTTAACATGCGCACGAAACAAGACCCCACGATCGTCTCCTCTAGGACTCTTGCAACCACTCCCAGTTCCATCCAGGCCTTGGGGATCTATTTCCATGAATTTTATTGTGGAACTACCCCCTTCCAAACAGATGACCGTCATCCTTGTCATAGTGGACCGACTCACAAAAATGGCCCACTTTATTCCAACTGAAGGAATTCCTACTGCTGAAAAAACTGCAGAACTGATGATCAAAGAGGTATTCAGGTTACATGGAATTCCTGACAACGTGGTGTCTGACAGAGGCGTTCAGTTTACGTCAAAATTTTGGAAGAGTTTCTGTACAGCCTTGGGAGTCACGGTGAATCTTTCTACCGCTTTCCATCCTCAGTCCAATGGCCAGACGGAGAGAACGAAACAGACTTTGGAGCAATACCTCCGTTGCTTCATTTCCTATCTTCAGGATGACTGGGTGGACTATTTACCAACAGCAGAGTTTGCCTACAACAACTCCATACATAGCGCTACATCTCAAACCCCATTTTTTGCTAATTATGGAGTACATCCAGTATTTATCCCTAATCTGCCAGTGAACACACCCATTCCTGCTGTTAATGACAGGCTTACAAAATTACTGGAATCCCAGAAGGAATTATCAGAGATATTGCTCAAGACCCAGGAAGAATATAAGGAAGCAGCAGATAAACATCAGAGAGTGCCCCCTGCTCTTCAGGTTGGAGACAAAGTTTGGCTGTCCACTAAAAACCTTAAGACACATGTGCCATCCTCCAAATTGGGTCAGAAATTCATTGGACCTTTTCAAATTTCTGCAAAAATTAACCAGGTTGCTTTTCGTTTAAAACTTCCCAACAATCTAAAGATTCATCCAGTGTTTCACATATCCTTGCTCAAACCCTTCTGTGAAAACCCGTTTCCAGGAAGAATTCAGCCACCTCCTCCACCAGAAAGGATCCGTGGTGAAGAAGAATACATTGTGGATAAGATTCTGGACTCCCGAAAATTCAGAGGTAAACTGCAGTATCTGGTACAGTGGAAGGGTTACGGACCAGAGGAAAATTCATGGGAACCAAGGGACAACGTCCATGCTCCTAGACTAACAAGAGCCTTTCATCAAAGGTACCCGGATAAGCCAGCTCCTGAGATGTCCAGAGGCCATCCTGGAAGGAGGGGAGTACTGTCAGGAGTCGAACTCAGTACCTCTTGTCCACTGGCCAGCAGCTCTACCATCTGAGCTATTCTGCTGGCTGCAAAGTTCCTTGCTGAACCCAGATACCATTGACTGTTCTTCCTGATTGGCTACACCTAGTGCTCTCTTGATTGGGCCTCTGATTGCCAATTACACACCCTATATAAACCTGGCCCTGTGGGTGTGTCATTGCGAGATTATTGTGCTTCCAGCCTTTAGTCAAGCTCTTTCTCCTGCTGTTCCTGCTGCTACAAACACTGCTCTCCTGTGTACCGACCTCCTGCTGCCACCTGACTACGTTATCTGCCTGCTCCTCTGCTACCGAACTGCCTTTCCTGTGTACCGACCTCCGGCTGCCACCTGACTACGTTATTTGCCTGCTTCCCTGCTACAAACACTGCCTTTCCTGTGTACCGACCTCCGGCTGCCACCTGACTACGTTATTTGCCTGCTTCCCTGCTACAAACACTGCCTTTCCTGTGTACCGACCTCGGCCTGCCTTCTGACTACGCTACCTGCCTCTGCTTCCCCTAGTGTTTGCAGTAACATCGGCTCCAACCCAGACGGGATCCTGACACCGAGATTGTCCAGGTTAGCCAGATACGGGTTAGCAATGATCTGAGGAGACAAACAGTATCAGCGAAGCACAGAGACTGCAGACGCAGCGCAGACAGATCAGGAACAGAACCGGATGTAGCAATGATAGAACACGTTGCTCCGGCACTCCCCTAATGGTGGAGTGACCAGATATAGTACTGAGTGCGCAGCCATTGGTTAATTAGCTATTTCAAAAAATGCATGCTGCCCCTTTAAGAGAGATGGTGGGCGCGGCCTCGCGTCCTAAGCAGACTATCTGGAGGCCTGCCAGCAGTGTGCCAGGAAGTGGAGGAGGACACAGGACGCCGAGGAGCAGATGGGACAGGTGAGTGAGCAGAACGGAGTGCAGAGCCAGCGCTGGGACCGAGTGTAACAGTATCCCCCTCTTTACTCCCCCTCTTTTTCAAGCCTGCGTGAAATCTTTTAAGAAGAAGAGGAGCCTGGATGTTCTCTTTAGGCTCCCAAGATCTCTCCTCAGGACCAAAACCCTTCCAGTCCACCAGGTAATAGATCCTACCTCTTACTCTCTTAGAGGCCAAGATATGTTTTACCTCAAAAACATCATCCTCAGAGACCGGATCAGGAGTGGTACCCGGGTCCTTAAAGAAGGAGCTCAACACTACTGGTTTGAGGAGGGAAACATGAAAGGAGTTAGGTACTCGTAGAGAATTAGGCAATTTCAGTTTATAAGAGACCGGGTTGATTTGTCTCAAGACTTCAAAGGGACCAATGAAACGGGGACCCAATTTGTACGATGGTAATTTCAAACGGATGTACTTGGAGGAGAGCCATACCTTGTCTCCTGGACGAAAGATGGGAGCCTCCAAACGTCTTTTGTCCGCATGCGTTTTCATACGTTGAGAAGCTTTCTCCAAAGCCGACCTGGTCTCTCTCCAAATGTCCGAGAAATTCTTAGACAAGGTATCGACTGCCGGAACATCAGACAATCCCGAGACAGGAAGAGGAATTCCGGGTTGCAGTCCAAACACAATCTGAAAGGGAGACTTTCCAGAAGATTCACTTACTTGGTTGTTGTAGGAGAATTCCGCCCAGGGCAGTAATTCTACCCAGTCATTATGATGTGCGTTGACGAAGTGACGCAGGTATCCAGCCAGGATTTGATTGATCCTCTCCACTTGCCCATTAGACTGGGGATGATATGCAGAAGAAAAATCTAGTTCAATTTTTACCATTTTACAGAGTGCTCTCCAGAACTTAGAGGTGAACTGGACGCCCCTGTCGGACACGATGTGGAGAGGAAATCCATGTAGACGGAAGATGTGCTGAATGAAGTGAGTGGCCAGTTCTGGAGCAGACGGGAGGCCAGATAGCGGAACGAAGTGGGCCATTTTAGAGAAGCGGTCCACCACAACCCATACCACTGAGCAGCCAGAAGAAATGGGAAGATCCGTGATGAAATCCATCGCGATGTGCTGCCAGGGAGCGGACAGAATCGGAAGAGGCAGAAGCCTGCCGGCTGGTAGATGTTTCACAGTTTTGTTACGGGCACATGAAGGACAGGCTGCGACGAACTCCTGGATATCCTTGCCCATGGTAGGCCACCAGTAATAACGGGAGATGAGTTGCTGTGTCTTTCTCTGACCAGCATGGCTAGCCAACTTAGAAGAATGACCCCAGCGCAGAACACGACTACGATCAGAAGCGGACACGAAAGTCTTCCCAGGAGGAAGCCGGGCCAGATCAGTGGAGGCAACAGAGACTAACTTAGAAGGTTCAATAATGTGCTGAGGTTCCTCCTCCAGTTCAGGAGGCAAGAAGGCTCTAGAGAGTGCGTCTGCTTTGATGTTCTTGTCAGCTGGACGGAAATGAAGTACAAAATTGAAACGGGCAAAAAATAATGCCCAACGGGTCTGACGGGGATTCAGTCTTAAAGCAGATTGGAGATAGGCAAGGTTTTTATGGTCGGTGAATATGATTACCTGGTGATGAGCTCCTTCAAGATGTCTCCATTCTTGCAGAGCCAATTTGATGGCCAACAGTTCGCGATCACCGACAGAGTAATTCCTTTCTGCAGGAGAAAAAACCTTGGAAAAAAAAACACACGAGATCATCCGCCCGGTAGACGACTTCTGGGTCAGAACTGCTCCTGCACCTATGGAAGAAGCGTCAACTTCAAGAAAAAATTGCTCACTTGAATTAGGACGATGGAGAACGGGTGCGGAAGCGAAGGCTTTTTTGAGAGAAACAAAGGCCTCTTCTGCCTCGGAGGACCATTCCTTAGAGTTTACACCTTTCCGGGTTAAGGCTGTGATTGGAGCCACTCGGGTGGAAAAGTGTGGAATAAATTGCCGGTAGTAATTGGCGAACCCGAGGAACCTTTGTATGGCTTTTAGCCCAGACGGACAAGGCCAGTTGAGAACTGCAGACAACTTCTCCGGATCCATGTTTAATCCTGTGGAAGATACAATGTACCCAAGGAAAGGCAAAGAGGACTGCTCAAAGAGGCATTTCTCATATTTGGCATATAGCCTGTTCTCTCTCAGTCTTTGTAAGACCAGGCGTACTTGCCTCCGGTGTGACGTCAAGTCAGCAGAAAAAATCAAAATATCGTCCAGGTAAACCACGACACAAGTATAGAGCAAGTCCCTGAAAATGTCATTAACAAATTCCTGAAAAACCGCAGGTGCATTGCTTAGGCCGAATGGCATTACCAGGTATTCATAGTGGCCGTCACGGGTGTTGAAGGCTGTTTTCCATTCGTCCCCCTCTCTGACTCGGATCAGGTTATAGGCCCCTCTGAGGTCCAATTTGGTGAAGATCTTGGCCCCTCGGAGACGATCAAACAGCTCTGAAATAAGAGGTAATGGATACCTGTTTTTTACCGTGATTTGATTTAGACCCCGATAGTCAATGCAGGGCCGCAAGGATCCATCCTTTTTCTTCACAAAGAATCCAGCTCCTGCCGGTGACGATGACTTTCGGATAAATCCTCTAGCCAGATTCTCTTGGATGTAGTCCGACATGGCCTGAGTCTCTGCCTGTGAAAGGGGATAAACTCTCCCGCGAGGAGGAGATGCTCCAGGAAGAAGCTCTATCAGACAGTCATACGACCTGTGTGGAGGTAGTCTCTCAGCCTCCTTTTTCCCAAAGACGTCAGAGAAGGACCAATAGACGGAAGGCAACCCTGGCAGGGTATCAGGCTGGACTGGAGGCGAAACAGGTTGAATCCGGGTTAAGCAACGATTCATGCAGGTATCTCCCCAACGCAGAATTTCTCCAGTTTTCCAATTAAGGACTGGTTCATGCATCTGGAGCCAAGGTAAACCTAAAAGCATGGGATGGGATAAACCGGGATATACATAAAATCGCATTCGTTCAGTATGCATTAGACCTACCCGGAGTTCCACCAACTCGGTTTGAAACTGGACGGGCTCGGTCAGCGGTTTGCCATCCACGGCGGACACCTGTAATGGATCAGGAAGACGCTGGACTGGTAAGCGGTAATGATCCACAACCGCCTGCTGGATGAAGTTCCCTGCAGCTCCAGAATCCAGTAGACAATGTTCGGAGAATTTTATTGCTCCATAGGACACGGAGACTGAGATGTGTAAAGAGGGAGGGGACTGTTCTCTACCTAGGTTGGCCCCTCCTACCGGACCTAGGCACTGGAGTTTCATGACTTTTTTGGGACAGAAATGGATCAAATGTTCAGAACTACTGCAGTAGTAACAACTTCCCTCCTTGCGACGTGCCTCCCGGCGGCGGGTGGCCAAACTTACATGGTCCACCGCCATGGCCTCGGAGGGCGAAGTACCTGTTTTGTACAAACTAGAGTCCAGGTGATAGGACCTTTTGTCCCGCTTGATCTCCATGGAGCGCTCCTGAAAACGCAGGTCAATTCGGGTTGCCAAGGATATTAGCTCTTCCAAGAGGGTAGGTCTGTCCCGTCCCGCCAGCTCATCCTTGATTCTTCCGGATAGGCCTTCCCAGAAGTTAGCAACCAGGGCCTCATTGTTCCACGATAATTCAGACGAGAGGGTGCGGAATTTAACAGCATACTGAGCTACCGTGAGAGTACCTTGGCGCAGGCGGAGCAGAGCTGAGGCAGTCGAAGTGGTGCGACCAGGTTCATCGAAAGTCCCGCGAAAAGCCTCTAGGAAAGATTGAAGATCGTTAACCAGCGGATCCCCTCTCTCCCATAGCTGGTTTAGCCAGGCGAGGGCCTCTCCTCCCAGGTGTGACATGATGAAGCCCACCTTGGCTCGGTCAGAAGCAAACATATGCCCCAATATTTCGAAGTGTAGAGTGCACTGATTGAGGAAACCCCGACACAGAGTAGGGTCACCCTGGAAACGGGTAGGAGCCGCCAGACGGGGACCTTGACTTGCCATGGGAACTGGTACCTGATTATTGATAGAAGAGTCAGGGGCAGACGAGGGCCCTAAGGAATCCATGCGGGTAGACAAGCTGCGTAGATAAGTCGTGATCTTGTCCTGTTGAACTCCCAAACGGGTCACCTCCTGGCACAGATCCGTGGTCGGAGATCTCTGGGATCCAGCGGGTTCCATGGCCGGAGCAATCTGTAACGAATGGAAGCGGAGGCAGAGGTGGTGAAGTTCACATTCGTTTTTATTTTTTAATGTGGAACCTCGAGACCGCGGTCCGGGGGGCTCCGAAGGGGGCGTAACTAGTGAGCCCCAGGTACCCGTAGTAAGGCCCCTCGAACAGGACCAGAATGGAATACCCAGAGGACACAGGTGCTACCTCCAGTTAGACCCCGGACACGTGGCAGCTGTCCCAGAGGGACCAAAAGGGTAACGGGTATTTACAGAGTCCGTGGAGGGTTCTTGACGGAGAAGGATAAGGTCCTGGTCCAGAACGGATGGTAGTAGGCTGGCTCCAGTGACCTTGTCACGGTCCACGGGTACGGATGGCTGATGGCGGAACGGGATGACACTTGCGCCAGTAATAGCCGAGATTGTCCAGGTTAGCCAGATACGGGTTAGCAATGATCTGAGGAGACAAACAGTATCAGCGAAGCACAGAGACTGCAGACGCAGCGCAGACAGATCAGGAACAGAACCGGATGTAGCAATGATAGAACACGTTGCTCCGGCACTCCCCTAATGGTGGAGTGACCAGATATAGTACTGAGTGCGCAGCCATTGGTTAATTAGCTATTTCAAAAAATGCACGCTGCCCCTTTAAGAGAGACTGTGGGCGCGGCCTCGCGTCCTAAGCAGACTATCTGGAGGCCTGCCAGCAGCGTGCCAGGAAGTGGAGGAGGACACAGGACGCCGAGGAGCAGATGGGACAGGTGAGTGAGCAGAACGGAGTGCAGAGCCAGCGCTGGGACCGAGTGTAACACACAAGATGTATAATTTTGGAAAACCTATCACAAATCACCCAGATAACGGTCATTCTCTGAGAAACAGGGAGGTCGGAAATGAAATCCATAGAGATATGGGTCCATGGTCTCTTGGGCACAGGCAATGGCATCAACAAACCACTAGGGCGAGAGCAAGGCTTGGAGCGAGAGCAAGTCCCGCAGGACTGCACAAATTCCCTGACGTCACGAGACAAAGTAGGCCACCAAAAGGACCGACTAACCAAGTCTCTGGTACCAAAAATTCCGGGATGACCGGCCAATGCGGAACAATGAATCTCAGACATCACACTCTTTTTCCACCGGTCTGGGACAAACAATTTCCCAATAGGGCAGAGTTCGGGTTTATCCTCCTGACACCCTTCCAGAGCCAGTCTCAAATTGGGCGAGATGGCGGAAAGAACTACACCCTCTTTCAAAATAACAGTAGGATCAGATAACTCGGGAGAGTCAGCAAGGAAACTCCTCGAGAGGGCACCCACTTTAACATTCTTAGTGCCAGGAAGAAAGGAAACCACAAAATTAAAACGTGTGAAAAACAAGGCCCACCTGGCCTGTCTAGGATTAAGTCGCTTGGCTGATTCCAGATAAACCAGATTCTTATGGTCCGTGAGGACCACCACCTGATGTTTGGCTCCCTCCAGCCAATGTCTCCACTCTTCAAAAGTCCACTTCATGGCCAATAACTCCCGATTACCCACGTCATAATTACGTTCAGTTGGAGAAAATATTTGAGAGAAAAAGGCACAAGGGTTACTTTTAGAGGTCTCTGGATCTCTTTGGGACAACACGGCACCTGCCCCAATTTCAGAGGCATCAACCTCCACCTGAAATGGCAGAGAAACATCAGGCTGCCGTAGAACAGGAGCAGAAGTGAATCTCTGCTTAAGTTCCTGAAACGCAGAAACTGCCTCAGGAGGCCAATTCACCACATCAGAACCCTTCTTGGTCAAATCAGTCAATGGTTTAACAATAACAGAGAAATTACCAATAAATTTACGATAAAAATTGGCAAAACCCAAGAATCTCTGAAGAGCCTTTAATGAAGTAGGTTGGACCCAATCACAGATGGCCTGAACCTTGACCGGGTCCATTTCAATAACAGATGGGGACAAAATGAATCCCAGAAATGAGATCCTCTGTACGCCAAAAAGGCACTTTGATCCCTTCACATGCAGAGCATTCTCTCTCAAAATCTGGAACACAGTCCGAACATGTTTCACATGAGAGTCCCAATCATTGGAAAAAATCAAGATATCATCCAAATAAACAATCAGAAATTTATCCACAAAATCCCTGAAAATGTCATTCATGAAGGACTGGAAGACGGAAGGAGCATTAGTGAGCCCAAAGGGCATCACTAGGTACTCAAAATGCCCCTCTGGGATATTAAATGCCGTCTTCCATTTATCCCCGTGCTTAATGCGAATAAGGTTATATGCCCCCCTGAGGTCAAGCTTGGTAAACCAAGTAGCACTTTTCACCCTGGAAAACAGGTCAGAAATCAAGGGTAACGGATATTGTTATTTCACAGTGATATTGTTCAAGAGACGATAATCAATACACGGCCTTAATGAACCATCCTTTTTGGTCACAAAGAAAAAACCGGCACCCAAGGGTGAAGAGGATGTCTGATATGACCCTTCTCCAATGACTCCTTGATATAAGACCGCATACCGTCATGTTCAGGTACAGACAAGTTAAAAAGGCGACCTTTAGGGAATTTACTACCAGGCACTAATTCAATAGCGCAGTCATAGCTCCTATGGGGGGGCAAGGATGCAGATTTACTTTCGCTAAACACATCAGAAAAATCAGTCAAAAAGTCAGGAACATCCTGAGCCTGGAGGGAGGCAGAAAAAACAGGAGTGTTGGCATTAACACATTGGCAGCCCCAACTGGTTACAGACACAGATTTCCAATCCAAAACAGGATTATGAGACTGTAACCAAGGGAAACCCAGTACAATAATGTCATGCAGATTATACAGCACCAAAAATTTGCAACTCTCCTGATGATCAGGTTCAACCCTCATTATCACCTGAGTAGAGAACTGGGGTTTATTCTCAGCTAAAGGGGTAGAATTGATCCCCAGTAGGGGAATAGACTTCCGTAGGGGTATCAAGGGAAACCCACAACGTTTAGCAAAATCAAAATCCATCAGGTTAATAGCTGCTCCCGAATCAACAAAGCCTGAGCAGAAAATGTGGACAGGGAGCAAATCAGGGTAACAGTCAACAAAAATTTAGTCTGAACACAACCCAAGACAACTGAACGTGCAAAACGTCTTCCCCGCTTAGGGCAGACTGAAATAGCATGAGAGCATCACCACAGTAGAAACATAACCCATTGCGTTTTCGAAACTCATGACGCTGTGCCCCAGAAGCCACTCTATCACACTGCATGGGTTCAGAAGCTGGTTCAAAGGCAACACTATTCCACGCATACCTCTACGCTCACGCAAACGTCTGTCAATTTGAATCGCTAATGACATAGAATCACTGAGACCAGAGGGGACAGGGAATCCCACCACAACATCCTTTACATTCTCTGACAGACCCTTCCGAAAAAGGGCTGCCAAAGTATCGTCATTCCATTTGGTCAGGACTGCCCACCTTCGGAATCTCTGACAGTATAACTCAGCGTCCTCAAGCCCCTGATTTAATGCCAACAAGGCTTTTTCAGCTTGATCAGTGACATTAGGCTCATCGTACAATAACCCCAGAGCCTGAAAAATGCATCAACATTACTCAAAACAGGGTCCCCAGGTGTCAGGGAAAAAGCCCAATCCTGAGGATCGCCGCGCAGGAGAGAGATGACAATTTGAACCTGCTGTGCTGCGTTCCATGAGGACTTAGATTTTAAGGCAAAAAACAACTTACAGTTATTTTTGAAATTCAGAAATTTAGCTCGATCCCCTAAAAACAAATCTGGCATGGGAATCCTAGGTTCCACAACAGGCAACCCTGCAAGAAAGGTAGCAATACTCCGAACTTCAGTGGCAAGCTGATCCACACGGCCAGACAACTGTGCAAATTCCATTGAGAGAAAAAAAAATCCTCCTCAGCACCCAGAGATACAGAGGAAAAAAAAAAAAATAAAAATCTCTGACAACTCAGACAATCTTCTTTCTTTCACACTATTTTTCCCTTCTGTGAGTACCATATAATTATCAGTTTTAGGCCGGTGATACTGTTATGATTTGGTAGCTGAGGAGAGCAGGCAAAAAAGGCAATACACCAGAGAGGTTGGAATCTATTGGATTGCAGTACCCTGACTAACCACCACAACTAAAGGCAGCCGTGGAGCGTACCTACGTTGGTCCTAGACGCCTCGTCACAGCCTGAGAAGCTAACTTCACCTAAAGATAGAAAGAGGAAAACTATCTGCCCCGGGCAGATCCCCAAAGAACATAGGAAGCCCCCAAACATGTAATGGCGGTTAGACAAGAGGAAATACAGACACAGACAGAAAATGGTATGAGCAAACGTTGGGGCCCAATCTTCCTAGATAGAAAAGGATAGGAAGGTCACTTACTGCAATCCAAAAAACCCTAAAAAAATACCAACACACTAATTGCAAAAACACCTGAGATCACACGACCTCTACCACCTAAATTAGTTCTCTGGTGTAACAAAACCAAGCCGCAGCCACAGAAAAAACTGGAAAAGGCAAATGAACAAACAACTGGCTGAACTAAACTGAGAGGAGCACAAGCCCCGGGGGGGGGACCTGGCAGACCCCCACAGAAGTGCAGGACAAAATGCAAAAAGCAAGCACAAAAAACTAAAAGAAGAAAATGTCTGATCTGATAGCAGAAGATGCAGGAACGAAACAGCAAGCTTCAAAGTGAACCAGGAACAAAAGTTGAGACCAGAACAATTGATAACCGGCAACCCTGATGGGAGGGAACCTCCCTTATATAAGACCAGTCAGTAACACCTGATCGCCAATCTTCACAATCTTCATTGAATAGTTCAGTACTGTTTGTAACCACCAGAGGGAGCTTCTGTTCAGAATTCATTTCTAGCACATTCACAACACAAATCCAAACAGTGTGTAATATACTCACTGTCGGGTGTTGTGAATGGGTTTGAGATGAGTTCTGAGCAGAGGCTCCCTCTGGTGGTTACAAGCGGTACTAGTGAAGATTGTGAGGACTGGGAATCAGGTGTTACTGACTGGTCTTATATAAGGGAGTCATTTTCCCATCAGGGTTGCCGGTGATCAATTGTTCTGGTCTGAATCCTTCATTCCAGTTTCCCTTGTAGCCTGCTGTGTCGTGTCTGCATCTCCTGCTACCAGATAAGAATTTTTCTTCTTTTGTGTTGTTGCTATATTTTTGCATTTTGTCCTGCACTTCTTTGGGGGCCTTCAGGGTCCCCTCCGGGGGCTTCTGCCTTCTCAGTTTAGTTCAGCCACTTAGTTTTGTTCTTTTGCTTTTTCCAGTTTTTGGCCATGAAGTGGGCTTTTGAAGAGTGGAGACATTGGCTGGAGGGAGCCAAACATCAGGTGGTGGTCCTTACGGACCATAAGAATCTGGTCTATCTGGAATCTGCCAAGCGACTCAATCCTAGACAGGCCAGGTGGGCCTTGTTTTTCACACGTTTTAATTTTGTGGTTTCCTTTCTTCCTGGCACTAAGAATGTTAAGGCGGATGCCCTCTCGAGGAGTTTCCTTGCGGACTCTCCTGAGTTATCTGATCCTTCTGTTATTTTGAAAGAGGGTGTAGTTCTTTCCGTCATCTCGCCCAATTTGAGACTTGCTCTGGAGGGGTGTCAGGAGGATAGGCCCGAGCGCTGCCCTGTTGGAAAATTGTTTGTCCCGGACCAATGGAAAAAGAGTGTGATGTCTGAGATTCATTGTTCCGCATTGGCTGGGCATCCCGGAATTTTTGGTACCAGAGACTTGGTTAGTCAGTCCTTTTGGTGGCCTACCTTGTCTCGCGATGTCAGGGAATTTGTGCAGTCCTGCGGGACTTGCTCTCGCTCCAAGCCTTGCTCTCGCTCTAGTGGTTTGTTGATGCCATTGCCTGTGCCCAAGAGACCATGGACCCATATCTCTATGGATTTCATTTCCGATCTTCCTGTTTCTCAGAGAATGACCACCATCTGGGTAATTTGTGATAGGTTTTCCAAAATGATACATCTTGTGCCATTACCTAAGTTGCCTTCCTCCTCTGAATTGGTGCCGTTGTTTCTTCAGCACGTGGTTCGTTTACACGGCATTCCTGAGAACATTGTGTCTGACAGAGGAGTCCAGTTTGTTTCCAGATTTTGGAGGACTTTTTGTTCTAAACTGGGTGTTCAATTGTCTTTCTCCTCGGCATTTCATCCTCAGACCAATGGTCAAACTGAGAGAACAAACCAGACATTAGAGACTTATCTAAGATGCTTTGTGTCTGCTGATCAGGATGACTGGGTCTCTTTTTTGCCTTTGGCTGAGTTTGCTCTTAATAATAGGGCTAGCTCTGCCACTTTGATGTCTCCGTTTTTCTGTAATTCTGGTTTTCACCCTCGATTTTCTTCAGGACAGACGGAAGCTTCTGTCTGTCCAGGTGTTGACTCTGTTGTTGAGCGTATGCAACAGATTTGGGACCAGGTAGTGGAGAGGTTGTCCCTCTCTCAGGAGAAGGCCCAGCGGTTTGCTAACCGGCATAGGACTGATGGTCCTCGGTTTAAAGTGGGGGACTTGGTCTGGTTGTCCTCAAAGAATATTCCTATGAGAGTAGCATCTCCTAAATTTAAGCCTAGGTTCATTGGACCTTATAAGATCATGGAGATTATTAATCCTGTTTCTTTTCGTTTGCTTCTTCCAGGGACATTTAAGATCCATAACGTGTTCCACAAGTCCTTGTTGAAGAGGTTTGTTGAGCCAGTGGTTCCTGCTACTGTGCCTCCTGACCCTGTTTTGGTTGAGGGCAATCTGGAGTATGTGGTTGAGAAAATATTGGATTCTCGTTTTTCTAGACGAAGACTCCAGTATTTGGTTAAATGGAGAGGTTATGGTCAGGAAGACAATTCTTGGGTGTTTGCTTCGGACATCCATGCTAGGAGACTTATCCGTGCGTATCATAGAACTCATCCTGACCAACCTGGTTGCTCAAATGAGGGTTCGGTGACCCCTCCTCAAGGGGGGGGTACTGTTGTGAATGGGTTTGAGATGAGTTCTGAGCAGAGGCTCCCTCTGGTGGTTACAAGCGGTACTAGTGAAGATTGTGAGGACTGGGAATCAGGTGTTACTGACTGGTCTTATATAAGGGAGTCATTTTCCCATCAGGGTTGCCGGTGATCAATTGTTCTGGTCTGAATCCTTCATTCCAGTTTCCCTTGTAGCCTGCTGTGTCGTGTCTGCATCTCCTGCTACCAGATAAGAATTTTTCTTCTTTTGTGTTGTTGCTATATTTTTGCATTTTGTCCTGCACTTCTTTGGGGGCCTTCAGGGTCCCCTCCGGGGCTTCTGCCTTCTCAGTTTAGTTCAGCCACTGAGTTTTGTTCTTTTGCTTTTTCCAGTTTTTTCAGTGGCTGCTGTTTTGATTTTGTTACACCAGAGAGCTAATTTAGGTGGTAGAGGTCGTGTGATCTCAGGTGATTTTGAAATTAGTAGAGTTGGTGTTTTTCAGGGTTTTCTGGGATTGCAGTAAGTACCCTTCCTGTCCTTTTCTATTTAGATAGTTTGGGCCCCAGCGTTTGCTCATTCTATTTTCTTTCTGTGTCAGTATTTCCTCTTGTCTAACCGCCATTACATGTTTGGGGGCTTTCTATTATCTTTGGGGTTCTGCTCCGGGGCAGATAGCTTTCCTATTTCTATCTTTAGGTGTAGTTAGTTTCTCAGGCTGTGACGAGGCGTCTAGGACCAACGTAGGAACGCTCCACGGCTGCCTCTAGTTGTGGTGGTTAGTCAGGGTACTGCAATCCCATAGATTCCAACTGCTCTGGTGTATTGCCTTTTTTACCTGCACTCCTCAGCTACCGAAACATAACAGTCGGGATTCAGCTCTGCTTGCAAGTTTCAGTGGTCAATACATGATAACTCATATGCAATTTTTATACTTACATGACAACTAGCTTCCTTTCCTACTTCTGTTAAGCTCTATAGGAGGGGTGGGAAACTAAATTTTTTCCGCGGGTGTAGGAAAACCCAGATTCCATACCTACTTTACATACATTCGCACAATAAACCTATAAATGTATGGGAAAGTGAGCTGCTTATTAGAGGAGGGGGCAGAGTCAGAAGCATACACGCACTGCTGTAGCTGCTGTAGTTCAGGCAATGATAATCACCAGGGGATAAAAACTTCAGTGTAAGTAAACAGCAGCAAACAGCCTGACATGTGACACATCATTGAATTCAGTGTTTTAACCTCTACCTTATGCTGTCCTCAGATTACGTAGCAAAAACCTGCTGACAGGTTCTCTTTAAAATAAATGTTAGTTTCAGACCACCTTTTTAAGTTCCGATTTTTTTTGTTTAAAGCAATTACATTGACGTTTCTTTGGTGACCACTACAAGACTATAGGTGGCTTCTTTTTGGCTCTGATTTCTTCAAAAGGATTTACCTTGTAGTTTTATTGTATTTAATTCATCCATTTAATAGAAATGGATTATATTGTCCTAATCACATTAGGATTTTAATTGTGGATGTGTATTGTCAACTTAGACAAGACACACAAAGACCTAACGTATCTTAATATCTCCTTCATCGATGAGCACAGAGATTAAGTCTCACTGTTGCTATTCATTGACGGCCAAGTGGTAACAGGGCATGATGAGTGGTATGTGCTTACTCTGTGGTCAGTCATGATAGTCTGTAACCTGTAGTCACTTGCCTTGTTTGCAGCTTAGATATAGGCTGGGTGGAGATTTGTTTCTTTTCAGCTCGGCAAGAAAAACAGTCTGACTGAGGTACTTGTCTTAGTACTTCCTACCACGAAGCAAGAGAATGCACTTCAAAAGGTCTACCCTTACTAGATGCTAGGCATTATCTGCTAATCGCTTATCTTGAGATTTATAGATTTTTATAACATAACATGAAGGTCTTTATAGCATTTGATGGTCTAACCGAACCATTTGACATTCCTCGGGGCCAAACCGTAAAGAAAGTCAAACAGATGCTAAAGGTAATGTCATGTATTACGGTATTTGTGCGATTTTTATCTCTTAACATTATTCTTTACTGTTAGCATGTAGCTTGTAAATGTAAATCATTTTCTGGTATAATTTTTTTACAGATATATCTGATCTGGCACTTGTAAAAAAAACCATGCTAATGTAATTTGGAATTTCACAAATCCAGAATCACGAGACTAATCAGCTGTGACAATTAGTAAATTCTTTTAATGTAAAAACTAAGTTAAAGTAATGTTATGCATTATGCTGTTTTTTACTTTTCCTGGAGGTTCTGTCTTTACCGGTTATTCCAATTTTAATTTTTATGACTGCTCATTTTTAATATTTGATAATCTGGCGTCTTATCAAGTTCCACTAACAAAAGATAATATGCAGTACTTTATCATAGTAACCTTCATGAAAAAAGCTAAAATAACCTTGGCCAAGATGTTCAACCCTTGAATCAGCAAAAAAAAGCAGCAGTGCTCCACCATCAGTTGAGAATATATATAAAGTTGTAACCAGAAGTTTACATACACTATATAAAAAGACACATATGCATGTTTTTCTCAATATCTGACATGAAATCAGAATAAACTTTTCCCGTTTTAGTTCAATTAACATTACCATAATTATTAATATTTGCCAAATGCCAGAATAATGAGAGAGAGAGAACAAGAACAATTTTAGTTTCATCAGACCACAGGACATGTCTCCAAAAATTAAGATCCTTGTTCTTGTCTGCATTTGCAAACATTAATCTGGCCTTTTTATGTTTGGTTTGGAGTAATGGCTTCTTCCTGGCAGAGTGGCCTGCCAGCCCATGTTGATACAGTACTTGTTTCACTGTGGATATTGACACAATCTTTCTGTAAGGTTCTATGTATATATTCCTGAAACTCAGTTTGTTCGTCAGCCATTTTACTTTCTGTCTTGCTGCAGCTATCTTGCCCTCAGTCAAAATGGAGTTTCCAGCTTGCATGTTCCCGCCCTGATTCTCTCCTTTGCTTCTTAAGCAGCCACAGCTGAGCAATCAGTGCTTCAGAATCTAGCCTGCAGTGAACCTGTGACTTGACTCCTGTAAGCCTTGGACCTTGTACTCCAGCTATTCCTACTGAGGAACTCTGAAGCACTTGTGGACTCTGAACCCTGCTCTTTGAAAGACCCACGTTTGCATGGACTTACGGTAACAGAGAAGAAGATCCTGAATCTGTATTGGAGAGTGATTGCTGAGCTTGGATTACTCTGGCCTGCTGTGTCTCCTGTTTCTGTGTCTGCAAACTGTGTGACTATTTCTGCCAACTTGTATGAAGTAATACAGGACTTTTCTATATCAAACCTGTGTCTCATGTATGTTCATCGCACCCAAGCACAAGACGCTATATGAACTGTACTACATACATTACAAGATTCTGAAGCCAAAACGTTAGTGTCTGCTGGGTCTGGAAGGCTGTGTCTGCTGTACTGTGGATATCAGACGTCCGGTTGTACTTTCTGTGATGACAGTGGTTGTGACTTCTCACAACCATTCCAGGTGAGCAATTCCCTTAAGTTTTTTCTTTTTGCAGTGTTACCACAGGTAAACACTATTGTTTTTTTTTTTTTCCTTTCTTTTCTCTTTTTTGTCTGCTGTAACTCTGGATATCAGATGTCTGGTTGAAACTTTCTGTGATGATAGTGGTTGTGACTTCTCACAACCATTCCAGGTGAGCAGTTCCCTTAATTTTTTTTTTCTCTCTGCAGTGTTGCCACAGGTGAACACTATTGTTTTTTTTTCTCTCCTCTTCTTCCAGTAATCCTGTCTTAAAAGATCTGGAAAATGGAGGCCCGCATAAAGGAACTTTGCGGAGTGACTGATAATATCCTTGCAGATTTGCAGAATATAAAGACCCGTTTTACAAATCTACAGGACCTCAATAATCACAATTTGCAAGTGGTTGGACAGACTACCCAGGATTTGCGAGCCAGGATTGAGGTTCTAGAGGGGCGAGTCCAGGCTCCTGCCGTAGCCCCGAGTGCTGGGATTCCCAAGTTGCCCCCTTTTCGTTTTGGCGGTGAACGTGAGAAATTCAGGGGATTTATTAATCAATGCAATCTTTTTTTTTCTGCATATGCTTCACAATTTCCCACTGAACGATCTAAGGTGCTTACTATAATTATGTTGCTTACCAACAAGGCTTTAATGTGGGCAAACCCTCTGATTGAGACTGAGGATGATTGTTTGAATCACCTTGATGATTTTATTTCAGCCATGGGGCAGGTGTTTGATGACCCCAATCGAGGTGCAACAGCTGAAGCAGCCATGTTAGCTTTGCGCCAAGGTAAGCACTCGGTAGCTGAATATGCCTTGGATTTCAGGAGATGGGCCCTTGATACCACCTGGGACAGTTCCGCCAAAAAATCTATTTTTCGAAAGGGGTTATCTCCACTGATTAAGGATGAACTTGCTCGTGCCGACCCTCCCACTGCGTTGTGACTTTATTAACTACTGCATACGTATTGATACTCGTCTGACTGAACGCAGGCAAGAGAGATGGTTCGAAAGCAATCGTACTAACCTTTTCCTACCTTCCTCTCCAGCTAAGGAACCTTTGAGTAGGATTACACGGGAACCTGAACCTGAACCCATGCAGGTAGACTCTTTACAACGACGGGTTAGTGATGCACGCAAGGAACATCGTTTTAAGGAGAATCTATGTTTCTATTGTGGTAAGTCAGGGCACTTCATTATAAACTGCCCCAGCCGTTCTCGTAAGACTACTGCAGCACTCATTCATTGTGAGTGTTGCGAGAGGGGATCTGTCAGGTCCGAGCCTCAGGCTCCAGAGAGATCTGCAGCAACAGATCTTGATTTCTCGGACTTAAACTCCGTTACCTCTGAGGACGTTGACTGTGTAAACGCTGCCATTTTTCAAGTTTCCTCAGCGGTGTCCCAGCTGAGTTGTAAGAAAAACAATTCTCATTGCTTTCTTTCCATCAAACTCTGGGTTGACTCAGCTTGGGTGTCTAGCTCTGCTATGATCGACTCAGGGGCAAGTGGAAATTTTATGGATGTCTCCTTTGCTCTGAAACAGGGAATACGTTCAGTGAAGAAGGCTACTCCAGTACAGATGGAAACTGTGGATGGCTCCCTGCTGACCTCTGGACCAGTGGATCAGGAAACAGAGCCTTTGAGGGTTCTTATGGGTAAAGATCATCAAGAGAAACTGTCCTTTATGCTTATCTCTTCTCCCCACTTTCCCATTATTCTAGGGCTACCATGGCTGCAGGCTCAGAATCCTACCATTAACTGGGAGACCAAGGAATTACACTTTCCAGAGAAACAGATGAGTCCAAAAGTTTCAGCTTGCTCTGTTCCTAAAGGAATCATGTCAGTCCCTGAACTACCAGCTGTATACCAGGACTATGTGGATTTATGTGACAAGAAGAACGCTGACCAGCTTCCTCCCCACCGTCCATATGATTGTCCAATTGAATTATTGCCTGGAGCAGAGATACCTTTTGGTAAGATCTACCCCCTGGCGGGGCCCGAGCTAAAGGCTTTAAAGGATTACATAGATGAAAATCTAGCCAAGGGCTTCATACGCCCCTCTTCATCTCCTGCAGGTGCACCCATCTTCTTTGTAAAGAAGAAAGATGGATCTCTGAGACCATGCGTAGACTATAGGGAACTCAATAAGGTTACTATTAGAAACCGTTATCCATTGCCTTTAATCCCTGAGTTATTGGAGAGAGTGCGACATGCCAAAATTTTTTCTAAACTAGATCTTCGTGGGGCCTATAACTTAGTCCATATTAGACCTGGGGATGAATGGAAGACTGCATTCAGGTCACGCTATGGACACTTTGAATATCTAGTTATGCCTTTTGGTCTGAGTACCGCCCCAGCCACTTTCCAACACTTGGTGAATGACATCTTCAGGGATCTCCTAGATACATTCGTGGTAATTTATTTGGATGATATTCTAATTTTTTCTAACTCCACAGAGGAACATCATGGACATGTGAGAATGGTCTTGGAACGTCTAAGACAAAATCATCTTTACATCAAACTTGAAAAGTGTGAATTCCATAGGACCGAAATTCAATTTCTGGGGTATGTACTGTCTACACAAGGAATTAGTATGGATGGAAGCAAAACCCAAGCCATCAAGGATTGGCCAAGTCCTAGAAATGTGAAGGAGGTACAGCGCTTCATCAGGTTTGCCAACTTCTATAGACGTTTCATTAGAAATTTCTCTGAGGTAGTGTCACCTATCACTCAACTTACCCGGAAAGAGTCTAGGTTTTCCTGGACTCCCCAAGCCCAGGAAGCATTTTCCCGTCTAAAAGATAAATTTACCACTGCACCTATCCTAGTACATCCCAACCCCGAGCTTGCCTTCATAATAGAGGTGGATGCTTCAGACTGTGCCGTTGGAGCTATACTCTCTCAGAGAACAGGTGAGAAGAATGTCTTGCATCCCTGTGCCTTCTTTTCCCAGCAGTTGTCTTCGGCTGAGAGGAACTACGATGTGGGCAATAGAGAGTTGTTGGCCATTATTGCCGCCTTCAAAGAATGGAGACACCTTCTTCAGGGAGCTGCACAGCAAATAGTCGTCCTGACAGACCATCGTAACCTTGAGTTAATCAGGTCGGCTAAGTGCCTGACTCCTCGCCAGGCTCGCTGGAATCTTTTCTTAAACCAATTTAATTTTATCATCTCTTATAGACCAGGATCGCGCAATGGAAAGGCTGATGCACTCTCTAGGATTTACTCAGCAGAGACACGTCCAATTACTCCTCCTAAGACTATTCTTCCTGACTCTAGATTCCTAGGAGTAATTCATAATCAAGACCTACTTAAGGACATCAAGGAAGCATACCATGCGGATTCCTTTTTGGCACAACCACCAAGGGACGTAAGTCTTGTCTTTAAGAATGGTGTGTGGATTCAGGGACAACGCCTGTATATTCCTGAAACAGTCAGATTGAGAGTATTGCAACTCATTCACGATTCCAAGATAGCTGGGCATAGAGGAATTCTAAAGACACAGGAATTTCTTTCTCGTTTCTTTTGGTGGCCCACTTGCAGGAAGGATGTTTTGAATTATGTCACTTCATGTGAGGTCTGTGCAAGATGCAAAACACCTCGCTCCTCACCAACTGGTCTGTTACAGCCTCTTCCCACCCCATCCCGCCCGTGGGATCCATTTCTATGGACTTCATTGTGGAGTTACCAACCTCTCAGGGGAAGAACACCATTCTAGTGGTGGTTGACCGTCTAACAAAGGCAGCTCATTTTATCCCTTGTGTCGGCTTACCCACTGCAAAACAGACATCAGATTTGATGATTAAAGATGTGTTTCGCTTACATGGAGTACCGGATGAGGTTATTTCGGATCGAGGGGTGCAATTCACTTCTAGGTTTTGGCAAAATTTCTGTGCAGCATTGGACATTAAAGTAAACCTTTCTTCTGCTTTTCATCCCCAGACTAATGGACAGACCGAACGAACCAATCAAACCCTGGAGCAGTATCTCCGCTGCTTTATCTGCCACCTACAGGATGATTGGGTGGATCTACTTCCATTAGCTGAGTTCTCGTATAACAACTCTCAGAGTGCCTCCACTAAACAGTCTCCTTTTTACTCTAATCTAGGTTATCATCCTAACATTCTACCACGATTTCCCATAGAAACGCCTTTACCAGCAGTGGCTGAAAGAATCACGTCTTTACAGAAGAATATGGATCTTCTAAAGGAAAATCTGGAATCGGCTCAAGAAAGGTACAAGAAAGCAGCAGATAAATTTCGTAAACCTGCACCAGCTTTCAAGGTAGGAGACTTGGTCTGGCTGTCAACCAGAAATCTTAAGTTAAGGATTCCATCGTCTAAGTTGGGACATAAGTACATTGGACCCTATAAAATCAGTAAAATTATAAGTGCCGTTGCTTGTCGTCTTCAACTGTCCAGAACTATGAGAATCCACCCTGTCTTTCATGTATCCCTACTAAAGGTTGCGACACCCAATACGTTTCCTGGACGTTCCTCTCCTTGCCCTGACCCAGTGCTAGTCGATGGTCAGGAAGAATTTGTGGTGGAAAGGATTTTAGATTCCAGGTTGTATAGAAATCAGTTACAATATCTGATTAAATGGCAGGGCTACCCAGTGGAGGACAACTCATGGGAACCGGTCAATAACGTTAATGCTCCTCGCTTGCTCCGTCAGTTTCATCAGAGGTACCCACACAAGCCTGGTCTGAGGTCATCCGGAGGTTGTCCTTGAGGGGGGAGTAATGTAAGGTTCTATGTATATATTCCTGAAACTCAGTTTGTTCGTCAGCCATTTTACTTTCTGTCTTGCTGCAGCTATCTTGCCCTCAGTCAAAATGGAGTTTCCAGCTTGCATGTTCCCGCCCTGATTCTCTCCTTTGCTTCTTAAGCAGCCACAGCTGAGCAATCAGTGCTTCAGAATCTAGCCTGCAGTGAACCTGTGACTTGACTCCTGTAAGCCTTGGACCTTGTACTCCAGCTATTCCTACTGAGGAACTCTGAAGCACTTGTGGACTCTGAACCCTGCTCTTTGAAAGACCCACGTTTGCATGGACTTACGGTAACAGAGAAGAAGATCCTGAATCTGTATTGGAGAGTGATTGCTGAGCTTGGATTACTCTGGCCTGCTGTGTCTCCTGTTTCTGTGTCTGCAAACTGTGTGACTATTTCTGCCAACTTGTATGAAGTAATACAGGACTTTTCTATATCAAACCTGTGTCTCATGTATGTTCATCGCACCCAAGCACAAGACGCTATATGAACTGTACTACATACATTACACTTTCCAGCTTCCACCATCATCTTCACAAGGTCTTTTGCTTTTGTCCTTGGCTTGATATGCACATGTCGGACCAAAGCATGTTCATCTCTGGGACACAGAACCCATCTCCTTCCTGAGCGGTATGATGGCTGGACATTCCCATCTTGTTTGTACTTGCGTATAATTGTTTGTACAGATGAACAAGGCACCTTCAGGTATCTTGAAATTGTACCCAAGTATGAGCCAGACTTGTGCAAGTACACAATTCTCCTCCCAATATCTTGGCTGATTTCCTTAGACTTTCCCATGATGCTACACAAAGAAGCAGTGTGTTTCAGGTGTGCATTAACCCCTTTCTTCCATGTGATGTACTATTCCGTCCATGTGACCTGGGACTTAATTCCCAAGGACTGAATAGTATGTCATACGCGATCAGCCGCGCTCACGGGTGGAGCGCAGCTGATCGCGGCCAGGTGTCAGCTGATTATCACAGCTGACACCTGGCACTAATTGCCAGGAGCAGTCACGGACCGCTCCTGGCACTTTAACTCCCAGCACACTGCGATCAAACATGATCGCAGTGTTCCGGCGGCATAGAGAAGCATCGCGCAGGGAGGGGGCTCCCTGCGTGCTTCCCTGAGACCCTCAGAACAGCGCGATGTGATCGCGCTGTTCCGAGGGCCTCCTCCCTGCAGGACCCTGGATCCAAGATGGCCACGGGGTCCTGCCGGGAGGTGGCTTCTCAGCGCCTGCTCTCAGCTTCCTGCAGTGCCTGTCAGATCGCAGATCTGAACAGCACTGTGCACAGTGTCAGATCTGCGATCTGACACTATACAGTGATGTCCCAATCTGGGACAAAGTAAAAAAGTAAAAAAAATAAAAATTAACATATGTAAAAAAAAATTCCTTAATAAGAAAAAAAAAATCTCCCCCCAAAATTAATTTCATTATGTAAATAAAAAAAAGAAAAAAACAAAAAAAGTACACATATTTAGTATCGCCGGTCCGTAACGACCCGCCCTATAAAACTGTCCAACTAGTTAACCCCTTTAGTGAACCCCTTTAAAAAAAAAAAGGCAAAAAAACAATGCTTTAATCATACCGCCGATCAAAAAGTGGAATATCATGCGATCAAAAAGACCGATATAAATAAACATGGTACCGCTGAAAATGTCATCTTGTCCCACAAAAAACGAGCCGCCATACAGCATCATCCTCGAAAAACTAAAAAAGTTATAGCTCACAGAATAAAGCGATGCAAAAATAATTATTTTTTATATATAATTGTTTTTATTGTATAAAAGCGCCAAAACATTAAAAATGATATAAATGAGGCATCGCTGTAATCATACTGACCTGAAGAATAAAACTGCTCTATCAATTTTACCACACGCGGAACGGTATAAATGCCCCCCCAAAAGAAATTCATGAATTGCTGGATTTTGTTCATTCTGCCTCCCAAAAATTGTAATTAAAAACGACCAAGAATGGTCCAGTAAAAACGGCAACTCGTCCCGCAAAAACTAAGACCTCACATGACTCTGCGGACCAAAATATGGAAAAATTATAGCTCTCAAAATGTATTTATTTCCATTTTCCCATTATGGTTAGGGTTGGGGCTAAAGTTAGGGTTGGAATTATGGTTAGATGTGGGTTAGGGTTAGGTTTGTGGTTAGGGTTATGGTTAGGGTTGGGACTAGAGTTCGGGTGTGTTGGGGTTAGGGTTGGAGTTAGAATTGGGGGGTTTCCACTGTTTAGGCACATCAGGGGCTCTCCAAACGTGACATGGCGTCTGATCTCAATTCCAGCCAATTCTGCGTTGAAAAAGTCAAACGGTGCTCCTTCACTTCTGAGCTCTGCCATGCGCCGAAACAGTAGTTTACCCCCACATATGGAGTATCATCGTACTCAGGACAAATTGCACAATAACTCTTGGGGTCCAATTTCTTCTGTTACCCTTGGTAAAATAAAAAATTGGGGGCGAAAATATCATTTTTGTTGGAAAAAAATGTTTTTTTTATTTTTATGGCTCTACGTTATAAACTTCTGTGAAGCATTGGGGGTTCAAAGTTCTCCTCACACATCTAGATAAGTTCCTTGAGGGGTCTAGTTTCCAAAATGGGGTCACTTGTGGGGGTTTCCACTGTTTAGGCACATCAAGGGCTCTCCAAATGCGACATGACGCCCGCAGACTATTCCATCAAAGTCTGCAATGCAAAACGTCACTACTTCACTTCCGAGCCCCGACTTGTGCCCATACAGTAGTTTTCTCCCACATATAGGGTATCAGCGTACTCAGAACACATTGAACAACAACTTTTGGGATCCAATTTTTCCTGTTACCCTTGGGAAAATAAAAAACTGGGGACTAAAAGATCATGTTTGTGAAGAAAATATGATTTTTTTATTTTCACGCCCGGGCGTTATAAACTTCTGTGAAGCACTTGGGGGTTCAAAGTGCTCACCACACATCTAGATAAGTTCCTTCAGGTGTCTAGTTTCCAAAATGGGGTCATCACAGATCTAGATATGTTCCCTAGGGGGTCTATTTCCAAAATGGGGTCACTTGTGGGGCTTTCCACTATTTAGGCACATCAGGGGCTCTGCAAACTGAACATGACACCCATCAAAGTCTGCTTTCCAAAACGTCATTACTTCCTTTCCGAGCCCTGCCGTGCGCCCAAACAGTTTTTCCGCCCCACATATGGGGTATCAGCGTGCTCAGGACAAATTGGACAACAACTTTTGGTGTTCAATTTCCTTGGGAAAAATCAAAAATTGGGGACTAAAAAAATTATTTTTGTGGAAATTTTTTTACACTCAAGCATTATAAACTTTAGTGAAACACTTGGAGATTCAAAGTGCTCACAACAGATCTAGATAAGTTCCTTAGGGGGTCTAGTTTCCAAAATGGTCACTTGTGGGGGGTTTCCACTGTTTAGGTACATCAGGGGCTCTCCAAATGCCACATGGCGTCCAATCTCAATTCCAGCCAATTTTGGTTTGAAAAAGTCAAACTGCGCTCCTTCCCACCCAAGCCATGCAGTGCACACACACAGTGGTTTTCCCCAACATATGGGGTATCGGCGTACTCAGGAGAAATTGCACAACAACTTTATCTGTCCATTTTCTCCTTTTACCCTTGTTAAAATAAAAAAATTGTAAAAGATAATTTTTGTGACTAAAAAGTTAAATGTTCATTTTTTCCTTCAATGTTGCTTCAGCTCCTGTGAAGCACCTGAAGGGTTAATAAACTTCTTGAATGTGGTTTTGAGTACCTTGAGGGATGCAGTTTTTAGATTGGTGTCACGTTTGGGTATTTTCTGCCATATAGACCCCTCAAAGTGACTTCAAATGTGAGGTGGTCCCTAAAAAAAATGGTTTTGTACATTTTGTTGAAAAAATGAGAAATCGCTGGTCAACTTTAAACCCTTATAACTTCCTAATAAAAAAAAATTTTGGTTCCAAAATTGTGCTGATGTAAAGTAGATATGTCGGAAATGTTATTTAGTCACTATTTTGTGTAACATATCTCTCTGTGTTAAGGGAATAAAAATTCAAAGTTTGAAAATTTCTAAATTTTCGCCATGTTTTCATTTTTTTTTCATAAATAAACGCAAGTAATATCAAAGAAATTTTACCACAATCATGAAGTACAATATGTCATGAGAAAACAATCTCATAATCGCGAAGATCCGTTGAAGCTTTCCAGAGTTATAACCTCATAAAGAGACAGTGGTCAGAATTGTAAAAATTGGCCCGTTCATTTACGTGCAAACCACCCCTGGGGGTTAAGGGGTTAAAATACATCCACAGGTGTGTCTCTAATTAACTCAGATGTTGCCAAAAAATCTATCAGAAGCTTCGAAACACATGACATCACCATATGGGTAGTCCAGAATTGTTTAAAGGCATAGTATTCTTAATGTATGTAAACTTTTGACTTTGTAGTAATAAAAATGCCATAAAACATTTTTTCTCTCATTATTCTGGCATTTGGCAAATATTAATAATTATGGTACTCCTAATTGACCTAAAACAGGAAAGGTTTATTCTGATTTCATTTCAGATATTGAGAAAAACATGCATAAGTGTCTTTTTACATAGTGTATGTAAACTTCTGGTTACAACTTTATATATATTCATATATATTCTGTGTGTGTGTGTGTGTGTGTGTATATATGTTATTATATATATATATATATATATATATAATATAACATATACCCGCTCTGACAAAAATTAAGATACCACCACATCAAGCTCATTCTCCAGACCTGAACCCCATTGAAAACCTCTGGAATGTAATCAAGAGGATGATGAATAGTCACAAGCCATCACACAAAGAAGAACTGCTTAAATTTTTGCGCCAGAAACAGTGTGAAAGACTGGTGGAAAGCATGCCAAGACGCATGAAAGCTGTTTTTAAAAATCATGGTTATTCCACAAAATATTGATTTCAGATGTCTTCCTGAGTTGAAACATTAGTATTGTTGTTTCTAAATGATTATGAACTTGTTTTCTTTGCATTATTTGAAGTCTGAAAGCACTGTTTTTTTTATTATTTTGACCATTTTTCTTTGTCAGAAAAAAATACAAAATTTGATGCTTGGAAATTTGGAGACATGATGTCAGAAGTTTATAGACTAAAAGTACAATTTACATTTTACTCAAAAATATACCTATAACCCCTTCACCCCCAAGGGTGGTTTGCACGTTAATGACCGGGCCAATTTTTACAATTCTGACCACTGTCTCTTTATGAGGTTATAACTCTGGAACGCTTCAACGGATATTCGCGATTCTGAGACTGTTTTCTCGTGACATATTGTACTTCACGTTAGTGGTAAAATTTCTTCGATATAACTTGCGTTTATTTTTGAAAAAAACGCAAATATGGTGAAAATTTTGCAATTTTCAAACTTTGAATTTTTATGTCCCTTAAAACAGAGAAATATGTCACACAAAATAGTTAATAAATAATATTTCCCACATGTCTACTTTACATCAGCACAAATTTGGAACCAAATTTTTTTTTGTTAGGAAATTATAAGGGTTAAAAATTGACCAGCGATTTCTCAGTTTTACAACAAAATTTACAAAGCCATTTTTTTAGGGACCACCTCACATTTGAAGTCACTTTTAGGGGTCTATATGGCAGAAAATACCCAAAATTGACACCATTCTAAAACCTGCACCCCTCAAGGTACTCAAAACCACATTCAAGAAGTTTATTAACCCTTCAGGTGCTTCACAGGAGCTGAAGCAACGTGGAAGGAAAAAATGAACATTTAACTTTTTAGTCACAAAAATCTTTTACAAACTTTTTTTATTTTAACAAGGGTAAAAGGAGAAAATGGACAGATAAAGTTGTTGTGCAATTTCTCCTGAGTAAACCAATACCCCATATGTGGGGGAAAACCACTGTTGGGCACACGGCAGAGCTCGAAAAGGAAGGAGCGCCGTTTGACTTTTTCAAACCAAAATTGGCTGGAATTGAGATCGGACGCCATGTCGCGTTTGGAGAGCCCCTGATGCGCCTAAATAGTGGAAACCCCCCACAAGTGACACCATTTTGGAAACTAGACCATCTATGGAACTTAGCTAGATCTGTTGTGAGCACTTTGAACCCCCAAGTGTTTCAGAAAAGTTTATAATGCCTGGGTCAGAAAAAAAATTTTTTTTCCACAAAAATGATTTTTTTAGTCCCACATTTTTGATGTTTCCCAAGGAAATTGGACCCCAAAAGTTGTTGTCCAATTTGTCCTGAGTACGCTGATACTCCATATGTGTATGGGGGAAACTGTTGGGCGCACGGCAGGGCTCGGAAAGGAAGTAATAACGTTTTGGAATGCAGACGTTGATGGGGGTCATGTTCCGTTTACAGTGCCCCAGATGTGTCTAAACAGTGGAAACCCCCCACAAGTGACCCCATTTTGGAAACCAGACCCCCTAAGGCACTTATCTAGATCTGTGGTGAGCACTTTGAACCCCAAAGTGCTTCACAGATGTTTATAACGTACAGCTGTAAAAATAAAAAATCTTTTTTTTTTTACAAAAATGATTTTTCGCCCTCAATATTTTATTTTCATAAGGGTAACAGGAGAAATTGGACCCAAAAGTTGTTGTCCAATTTGTCCTGAGTACGCTGATACCCCATATGTAGGAGAAAACTTCTGTATGGGCACACGTCGGGGCTCGGAAGGGAAGTAGTGACGTTTTGGATTGCAGATTTTGATGGAATGGTCTACGGGCGTCATGTCGCATTTGGAGAGCCCCTGATGTGCCTAGACAGTGGAAACCCCCCAAAAGTTACCCTATTTTGGAAACTAGACCCCACAAGGACTTTATCTAGATGTGTGGTGAGTGCTTTGCAGCCCCAAGTGCTTCACAGAAGTTTATAACTTACAGTGGTAAAAACAAAATAATCATTTTTTTTTTTTTTACAAAAATGATATTTTCGCCCCCAATTTTTTATTTTCCCAACGGTAACATTTGTCCTGAGTACGCTGATACCCCATATGTGGGGGTAAACTACTGTTTGGGCGCATGGCAGAGCTCAGAAGTGAAGGAGCACCGTTTGACTTTTCAACGCAGAATTGGCTGGAATTCAGATCAGATGCCATGTCACATTTGGAGAGCCCCTGATGTGCCTAAACAGTGGAAACCCCCCAATTCTAACTCCAACCCTAACCCCAACACACCCCTAACTCTAGTCCCAACCCTAACCATAACCCTAACCACAAACCTAACCCTAACACACCCCTAATCCCAACCCTAACCCTAATCCTAACTTTAGCCCCAACCCTAACCGTAACTTTAGCCACAACCCTAACCCTAATGGGAAAATGGAAATAAATACATTTTTTTAATTTTATTATTTTTCCCTAACTAAGAGGGTGATAAAGGGGGGTTTGATTTACTATTTATAGCGGGTTTTTATGATTGGCAGCTGTCCACGCTAAAAGACACTTTTTATTGCAAAAAATAGTTTTTGCATCACCACATTTTGAGAGCTATGATTTTTGCATATTTTGGCCCACAGAGTCACGTGAGGTCTTATTTTTTTCGGTATGAGTTGACGTTTTTATTTGTACCATTTTTGAGCACGTGAAATGTTTTGATCGCTTTTTATTTCGATTTTTGGGAGGTTAGAATGAACAAAAATCAGCAATTCATGAATTTCTTTTGGGGAAGGCGTTTATACTGTTCCCGCGTGTGGTAAAATTGATAAAGCAGTTTTTTTCTTCGGGTTAGTATGATTACAGCGATACCTCACTTATTTCATTTTTTTATGTTTGGTGCTTTTATGCAATAAAAACAATTTTATATAAAAAGTAATTATTTTTGCATCGCTTTATTCTGCGAGCTATAACTTTTTTATTTTTTCACTGATGATGCTGTATTGCAGCTCGTTTTTTGCGGGACAAGATGATGTTTTCAGTGGTACCATGTTTATTTATATCGTCTTTTTGATCGCATGTTATTCCACTTTTTAAATATAAACAAATAGATTCCTGCGCCTCCCAAAACTGCTCAAAATGATAGTGACAACAAAACTCCAAGTACACCAAATAAGGATAAATAAACTACCTTGGGTACTGGTTCAGGAAAGGGACCATAAATAGTGTGTAACACAATGAAAAACTTACTTAAGTCCTTTAGATGGCGACACGTGTTTCAGGTATGAAAAAACCCGGCTCCTCATTGAGATGATGGAGGACGCAGGGGCGTGTAAGTGAACACAGCTGACAGGCAGGCAATCAAGCAGGGGAGCGTCCTCCCTGGAGAGCAGGATGCCTGCCAGGCTGTCGTGCGTGACTGTGTCAGAGTAAAACGGAGTTCTGTGGCCTCAGGACGCCGTGAGGGAGAACTAATGGATAGAATTGACTCTCCTCGGCCCCTATCCTGTGGTGACGTCACCCGTCCTTCCATCTCCACCTCCACTTTACCCCATTCTCCCTAACGGCGCCTGAGGCCACAGAACACTCTGACACAGTCACGCACGACAGCCTGGCAGGCATCCTGCTCTCCAGGGGGACGCTCCCCTGCTTGATTGCCTGCCTGTCAGCTGTGTTCACTTACACGCGCCCTGCGTCCTCCATCATCTCAATGAGGAGCCGGGTTTTTTCATACCTGAAACACGTGTCGCCATCTAAAGGACTTAAGTAAGTTTTT
>JARQOD010000005.1:126084756-126125734 GCA_033576555.1 Oophaga sylvatica | reverse complement strand
TGAAGAAATTTATGGTTGGTGGGGGGGGCAAAATAAGAAGGGGGGAAAGCAATGAGTGTAAAGGAAAATGATGATGGGGGGGGGAAAAAAATGAAGGAGGTGTTGGGGGAAATGGGGGGGGGGTGGGGGGAAAGCAATGTTTAGTTGTGGGAAAGACAAATAGGGGGTTTTTAAAATGGTGGGAGGGTGGGGGGAAAGGAATGAGGTTATGGGTAAAGGAAAAAAAGGTAGTGGGGAAAGGAAAATGGTGGTGGGGGGGGGCCCAATTTATGGGGGGGGGGGGGGGCCCAATGTTGGGTGGGGGTGAGAACAATGATGGAGGTGGTGAGAGGAAAAAATGAGGGGGGGAAACCCCTGTTGGAGGTGGGGGGGGCTCTTCACCCAATGGGGGAAACTTTAAATTCTGGGGAGCTGCAAAATTTTCTGGTGGGGGGCGCATTATTTTTGGGGGGGCTACATAAAACTTTTTTGGGGGGGTTTCATTGGGGGGGGGGCCCCTGGGGGGGGGCACAGAAATTTTCTATGGGGGCTGCTTGGGGGGGGTTTGCATTAACTCGGGGGGGAAACAAAAAATTTTTTGGGGGGGCTGCTTTACGTTATGGGGGGGGTTTCTTATTTTTTTGGGTTTTTAACCTAGGGGAGGTAAATTTATATTCTATAGGGGGCGGGGATTATATTCATGGGGGGGCTGCATTATTTTCCCCTAGTGAGGAAACTTTAATTTTTTTGGGGGCCCCTTTATATTCTATAAAGGGGACTCCCCCCAAACCCCCCGCACAAATTAAGAGTGTAACCAAAAATTTTTAAAAACCCGATATTGGGGTTTACCCAAAATTGGGGGTCTTTTTTTAAATTTTATGTACTACATAAGGGGGCCCCCAAAAATGCACACCCCCGAACTCATAACATCAGATTGTGTTTTCCCCACATGCTGTGATGGCCTTTATCATGCTTCAAAATGCATCGGTTTGACTAAGATAAGGCCTCATTCAGCGCCGGGGTTTTGCTCCAATGCACCCCCAAAAGGGTTTTACAAACGCCGGGGAAAAAATTTGGAGAAAAAAATTTTTAGAGCCCCCCTTGGGGCCTTTCCCCTTTTTGGGAAATTTTTTTGGGGACGATTTTAAGCAAAACCCCTCGGTGTTGCTGAGGGTATTAAACCCCTTGGGGAAAACCCCCAAAATCCTAAAACCCCAATAAGATGGGGTTTTAGGGGGTACTGACGGCCCCCCCCGAAAAAGTGAGCTGACCTCCCAAACCTCGCCCAAAAACATTGTTCTTCCTGGGCTATTTGGAAAAATTTACTTGTTTTCCCCGCTGGTTTCCCCCCGCTTTTTTCGATAATTTTTTTTTCTTTTTTTTTTTTCTTTTGGTTGGAATTTTTGTTTTTTTCTGCTTGTTTTTTTTTTTCAGCCGGGCCCCCCTTTTGGGGGGGGGTTTGGGTGGGTTTCCCTTCGTTTTTTGTGTTTTTTCTTTTTTTCATTTTGTGATATTTTACACTGGTTCTATGTGTCCCCCCAGAGATCTATAAGGGGGGGCAACCTGTGGTCTCCTTTTTTTGGTTTTTAAAAGTTTTTGAGTTTTTTTCCGGGTTTTTTTGGGGGTTTCCGACGAATTCTCTCCCCTTGGGTGCCTATCTAGACTTTTTTGGGGGCCCTTTTTGCTTTAATCTTTTTTCTTCTGTTTTCCCTTTTTCATTTTGACTAACCCCCATTATATACTGGGGGGTTCCTATTCCTTTTTGGGGTAAACCCCGGGGGTTTGTTTTTCCCTTTTTTTTCTTCAGGGTGCTATCTCCGGGGGTTTTTCCGACGTCTAGGCACCGTAGAACGTCCCAACTACTTATAGTTCCCCCTTTTTATTGGGGGGGTCTCAATTTATTATTTCCCCCTTTTTGGGGTGTTCGGCTGCCTAGGGGGTTTTTTTTTCCCCTCCTCCCTCCCCACTCCCAAAACAAAACACCCCCCCCAGATCTCTGAACAAAAGCACTTTTGGGGGCCCCAAAATTTCCCCCCGGTAAAAGAAAACAAAAGACGATAGAAAGCAGCCGATAAAATCAGAAAGCGGGGGTATTAGCATACAGAGGTTAAAGATGGGGACCCCAACAAAAAATCAGGGAAAAATTTTAAAAAAAAGAAAACCCCTTTTATGGGTCATCAGTCATTCTTTTTGCTTATCTAAAAATTTT
The DNA here is from genome assembly GCA_033576555.1 of Oophaga sylvatica. Taxonomy (NCBI): domain Eukaryota; kingdom Metazoa; phylum Chordata; class Amphibia; order Anura; family Dendrobatidae; genus Oophaga; species Oophaga sylvatica. Next base: position 126,123,546 of record JARQOD010000005.1, on the reverse strand, counting down.
TAGGGTTTTTTAAAAGAAGGGGGGCTACATATTGAGATAAAAAATGGGTCTGAAAATTCAAAAAGCAATATCCAAATAACAGTAAGTAAGACTAAATTCCTGAAGAAAAACCCAAAAAAGTTTTTAAAAATTTTTGGGGAAATGCCGGGGTAAGGATATTCAAGAAAATTTTACAGGAGGGGAAAAAGAAAAAAAATCCATTCAAAGGGAAAGTTGGGGGAAACCATTTAAAGGGCTCATCATACAGCATTATATTTTAAATTTTTTTCCATCCTTCCTAGATTCCCTGCCCCAATTACAGCGTGTCCTACAGCGGAATCCTGCAACGAATCGGGGGAGGGGGGGGGAATGCAGGGCACCCTAAAGATACAAAAAACCGGTAGGGAGCAGGTTCATTTCTGCGGGGAAACCCCCCTTCCAAAAAAGCCCAAAATTGTTATTCCCAGTTAAAACCTTCGAGACCCCCCCCCAAGGAGTTAAAGCAAAAACCCCAAAAAAGGGATCACAATTTTTAACGGGGTTTTTTTTTGGGGGAATGGTTTAAAACCCCAAACACCCCATCGATGTGATATAAAACCCCCAGTTAAATACTTACGGGGAAATTTTAATAATAGAGGCAAAAGGGGGTAAAGAAAAATCTCAGGGAAATATTTTTTGCGTGGAAAAAAGTTTTATTGTTTTCCCCCATAGCCCTTATGAAAAAACGAGGGAAAGATTAGTCCCCCTTTCCCCCCACGGAATGTATTTTTCCCAGGATCTGAGGGGGACGTTAGGGGGCTTGGAACTTTTTCCCGATGTCAGTATAAAGTCATTAAAGATACAGCATTTTAAAATTTTTATAGAACACACCTTTTTTATGCAAAAAACGGGAAAAAGATTTCTTCCTTCCCCTTTCCCTTCTATGTATTAGCCTGTCTTTTCTTTTTTTCTTTTTTCCCCAAAATTTTCTTAAAGGGGGTTTATGGGCTTTTTTTCTAATCATTTTTTTAATTTTTATCCCTGTTTTTCGACAAAAAGATTTGGGATTTTACTTTTGGGGGTTTACGGGGTCATTGGTGAGCAAAATTCAAAAAATGAAAAACCATCCCCAAACTTAGATTCATGTGAACAGGGGCAAAAACCAGAAATCACCAAACCAAAAAATACAAAAAAAAGGTAAACCCCCGAGCGCTAAAGCTTGCAAAAACAAAATGAAAAAAAAGAAAAAGAAAATTTTTTCATTTCCTTAAAATTAAAAAGTAAGCTTTTTGCATAAGATGGGGCCAAAAATTTGTGAGGAAGCCACGTCAAGGGTTTTTGTTTAAAAAAAGGGCCCAAAAATGCCCCCCCCCGGGGGGGGAGAAAAACGGGCCCGGGATGGGAAAAACCCCCAAAACCTCCCTTTTTAGACAAAATTTTAATCTCTGTGGGGGGGGATGAAACCTCTGAATTAAAAGGCCCCTTTACCAAACCCCCGGGGGTGCTCAGGAGAAGGGAAAAAAAAAAAATTCAAAAAAAAAACCGCCCCTCCCCAAAAAAAATTTTTTGGGGAAAATCTAAACCCAAGCACCAACTCCTTTACATCAAGAAGAAAAAAAACCAAGAAAAAATTTTTCACCCTTTTTTTAATCAACATGCCAACAGCAGATGAGAGACTTTTAAAGGGGCAATGCTCCCTGGGAAATATGCTAATTTCAAAAATTTTTTTTCGAGGAAAAGCTAAACTCTAGTTTCCCCTTTTTAATTTCCCAAACCCAAATCAATTCGACCCTTTTTAAAAAAAACCTTTCACATACCTAGATAATAGCCAAACCAAATTCCCTTTTCAGACACTGTTTTTTCGGGGGTTTTTCCCCCCGTCAGTGCCAAAAGGAGGGTCGGTTTTGGGGTGTAGACCCTCAACCTTTGGGCCCCCAAAAAATTTGGGCACTCCTTTTTCGAGATCAAAATTAACAGCAGAGGGGGGACTTAAAGCCCCAATGCTCCTCCGGGGGAAAAACAATTTTTTTAAAAGTCCTTCAAGAGGAAGAGAGCAGAACTTAAATGCCACCTTTTTGGGAAAGGGGGGGAAACCTACAAGTCAAGTCACCCCTTTAAAAAGCCTTATCACTACCCAGGGGGAAAAGCCAAAAACCCCCAAACTCAATTTCAGACACTGTGTTTCTTTTTTTTTTTTTTTTTTTTTTTAAAAAAACCAAATTCCCGGGTTTTTTTTAAAAAACTAATATAACTTTTTTTAACTTAAACTCGTTTTTTAACCCCCCCAAGGGGGTTTTTTTTTTAATTCACATAAAAAAAACCCCAAAGGGGTTTTTTCAAAAGACTCATAAAAACCCAAAAAAATTCACTTTAATTTGACAGGTGCCCAATTTTTTTTTAAAATTTTCCAAAAAACCCCCCCCATCAGAACCCCACCCGCCTTTTTGTCAAAAATTTTAAATCAAATTTAAAAATTTAAAAAGGGTCACCCGACACACTTTTTCACAGATAAATGCTTTTCTTTGAAAATACCTAAATTCCTCATCCCCCAAACCCCGCACACACAAGGGCATAATTAAACCCTAGGGTTCCCTTTTTTACAAAGACCACAGCACCCAAAATTCCCAAAAAATTTCAAAACCCCCTCAATAAAAAACCCCCCCGCTAACTCCTTTTAACCCAACCCCCCCTCCACTTCCCCCCACTGTACGGGGTAATCACGGGCCCACAAGTATGCCACACAGTCTCACATCCACCACCCTTCTCTCGGCACATTCCGTTCTGGCAGACCCTCTCTTCTGAACCTGCGCCAGGCAAAATATTGTGCAAGGACACCATACAATACCCCCTTTCCCTAAACATCCCGGGTTTTCCCCAAACCCCTTTTCCTGCAACCGAACTTCATTCCCTCTCAAACCCCCAATATTCCTCCCCCTCTTTTTAAAGTATTTTTTTTCATCCCTTCTTAGCCATTCTAAAAAAAATTTTCGGCCACTCTAAATCATTTTTCCCCACAAATTTAAAACACCTCATACCAACCGGCCCCCTTTGAAACAACGGGGACTCTGCACCCCCTTTTTTCCCCAAACCAACCATACAACACCCCCAACCCCGCAAATTTTTTTCATATACTCCCTTTTTCCCTTTTTTAAAACAAAATAACTACCTTTTTTATATATAAAACCCCGGGGAAAAAACCAATGTTTGGAAAAGGCCCCCCCCCCCCAAATTGGACCTGGGGGAAAAGCCTTAAAAAGATTTTCCCCTTTAAAATTTTTTTTATTTTTTATCAGAAAAAAAAAAAAAAAAAACTTTTCCCTTTTTTTTTTTCCCTATTAGACGGGGGGAAAAAATTTTTCAAAAAAAAAGCAAAATCGGGAAAAACACCCCTTTTTGACCAAAATCTTACCACTAAAGGGAAAATCTCCCCGGGCCCCAAAAAAAATTTTTAACTTACGCTCTATGGAAAACCCCACCCCCCCACCTCCTTACCTTCCGCCCCTTTTAAATAAAACTCCAGCCTTTGAGACCCCTCCTCACATTTCCCCCCCCCCTTTTTTTTCCCCTCATCCCCAAAAACATTTAAAGCTACTTTTTTCCAATTTCCAAACCCCAAAGCACCAAAAAAAAACCCCAAAAAACCACTTCCCCACTCTAGACGCAACACTTTCACTCACAACCACAACATCATCCTTTAAAACCCAAAACTTTAAAGGCTTTCCCCCGCTCCCCAAACAACAAACCTCGCCCCCCTTTTTTCCACGTCTCCCAACCAAAAAAGGGTTTTTTAAATCACACAAAACAAATAAGCAGGGGATGGGACACCCCTGCCTTCCCAAAAAATACATTTCTCCCCAAAAACCCCCATTAACAAAAACTCGTTGACCCCAAAACCCCAAAAAAAAAATTATCCCTCACAAATTTTTTTAAAAAAACCCCTTCCCCAAAATTTAAAAAAAAACAATCAGACCCTATCAAAGCTTTCTCAAATCAAGCAGAACCATACCTTCTTTTTCCCCCTCATTCCCCAAAAAATCCCTAATAAAAAAAATTATCACTCATACTTCTCCCCCACCGCACAACCGGGATCCTCATCCCCAACTTTTCCCAAAACACCTCTGCAAACGATTCGCCAACAATTTGCTTAAAATTTTTTTAATCTCTTTTACAGGGTATGGTCCCCAAATTTTTCCCCTAAACACTTTTTCTCACCTTTTTTATACACAACAAAAACCCCCCCTTTCTTTTGATTACCAAAATACCTTTCCCCAAAAGACTTAAATCCGCCCAAAAAGCCCCCAGAAATCCCATGCTTTCACATAGAATTCTACCGGGCAATCCTCCTTTCCCGGGGTCTTATTCTTTTTAGCATCTTCACACGTTTTTTATTTTATCCAAAATTCACTCCCCATTCAAAAAAAAAAAATTTTTTTTATCCCCAAAATTTTTTTAACCCTTTCCCAGCATTTTTGAAAAAAAAACCAAAATCAACCCCTTTTTTACAAAAAACTTGCTGTAAAAACCCATTCCCCCCCTTTTAAATCCTTTTTCCCTGACCCACCAAAAACCCCTTTACCCCAGCTTTACCTTTTAAAACCCCTTCCCCTTCCCCTTTTTTTAAAAAAAAAACTTGTGAAATTTCTCTTTCTAAAAATGTTTTTTTTTTGGGGCGATAGATGTTTTTCCTTCCCTTTCTCACCCAAATAAAAACCTTTAACTCACTCTTGTCCCAGCTCTCAAAACACCCCTCCCATTTTTTCCACATTTCCCCTTTAACCCCGTCTTACGCCTGTTTAAAAATTAAATCTTTCCCGAAAAAAAACAGTTTTTTTTTAACCCCATTTTTTTAAGAATTTTTTTCAACACACCCTTTTAAACCCCCCCCCACCCTTCCAGCACACTCGCAAAAACCTCTACATACCCCACTCTTTATACTTTATTTTTAATCATATCAAAATCCTCCCTCTTCAAAAAAAACCTAACTTTTACTTCCAAACCCCCCCCCTTTAACAACTCTAAATTTTCCCCGGGACAAAAAACCCCTTTTTAAACACCAGATCAAAAAAGGTACAGCTTTTGTTAAAAATTTCCCAAAAAAAAATTTTTTTGGGGAAAAAATTTTTTAATCAATTTGGATAAAAATTTACCCCCCCTATCACAGGGGAGTTGGGGGGTGGGATTCCAAATTTCAGAGCACACATCTAAAGGGAAAAATCCGAAAAAAAATTTTGGATAATTTTTTTCCATTAGCCCCAATTCCCTTCTGTATGAATTTTAAAATCCCCAAACAAAAAACTTTGGGTTTTTCCTGAAAAACAATTTTAAATTTTTTCCCAAAAAACCGCGCCCCCTTTTTCCCCCCCCTTTTTCCCGAGGGGCAGTACACTTTAAATTATTCACCCCCACCCCCCCATACTAACAGGGGAAATTTTTACATCACCCCCTCACCCCGGTACTATCTAAACTAATCCCCCTGTTACCCATTAAATCCCACCCCCTCTTTTCCATTAACAATGACCCAAACCCCTAAAATCTGACCGAAAGGGCCCAGTCCTTATCGCGGGCGTCCTCAACCCAATTCCTGAAACAAAAGATGTGAGCTTTTTATTTTTAAAAAATTTTAACAAAACGACTGCCCCCCGGGGTTTAGATCTAATTTGTCTGCCCTCAGGGACGCAACCCCAACCAGCTTGGGGGCCAAAACGGGGGTTTTTTTTAAAACATGAGACAAACGGGGCCCTTCTTCTTCACCCCCTTTTCTTTTCCCCGGGGGAAAATGCAACCCCCCAAAACGTTTAGTCGGGGGAAGGGCCCAAAAAACCCGGGTTCAGAGAGAAACATTTTGGGGGGAACTACCACTAAACCATTTAAAAAAAAACTTCCCCCCGGGGTCCCCCAATCCTTTTGGGGGTTTTTTACAAAATTTTTTCCCGGGGCCCCTTTCCTCCCCTAAAAGGCCCTTGCAAAAGTGAAGTCACCTTGTTTTCCACAACGGGGCAACTCCTCCTCCAGTACAAACCCCAAAAAAAAGGGGGGGAAAACCAAAGAACCCCCCAATCCCCCCCCCCACAACATAAATGTGAGGGGCTACATTCAACCCCACAATTTCCCCAAACCTGCCCCCTTTGGGGTGGAGTCCCTTTTTGGGGGGGGCCCCCTCCGCCCCCTGTTTCAGGTTCCTCAAAAGTCCGGTCTGTACCTGTGGATTCAACAACACAGCAGGGGCGCGCGCCCACCTTGACCTCCTAAGACCTGGACTGATCCTGGCCAAAAAAATCCCGATATTTAGGGGCCCCCCCCCCAAAAACTTTAAACACAAAAGGGGGTTTTTGTGCAGTTTTTTTCCCAAAGGGGGCCGGAACCTTTGCATTCCCTTTCCCTTTGGGGCACCCCCTTGAACATCCGGGATCCCAAATTTTTAACCCCCTTTCAATACAGTGGGCCCCTAAAAAAAAAAAAAACCCCACTATTTTTCCCAATTAAAAATTTAAAGGGGGGGTAAGGGGATCCCCCGGGGCCTTGGGACCCACCCCAAATCTCAAAAAAAATTTTTTTTTTCCCCCAGTCCGACCCCTTCCCCCATTCAGGCCCCTGTGGAGTATGAACATAAAGAAATTTTCTTTAAAAAAAAAAGGATGCCCCGGGGGGAAAAAAAAAAGGGGTTGTGCATGAAAACCCCCAAGTGGATACCCCCTTGGGGGTATAACACAGAAAAAGTAAGTCCTTCCAAAAAAAAGGGGTTTTTCCCACCCTTTTTTGGGGGCAGTAAAAAATTTGGGGGCAAGCCCCCATGAAAATAGCACCAAAAAACCTGCCTTCCTTCAAACCCCCAAAGGTTTTTAAAATTCGGATTTCCGAACCCGGGTTCAAAAACACCATGTTACCAAAACCCCAAAAAATGCTTTTTCCTTTTTTCACGATTTCAACCCAAATCCTTTTTGACCCCCTATAAAACCCGGCCCCGGAGAATGAAGCGGCCCCCCCCCCCAAACAACCCGATTTCTCCCTGAATCCTCCTGGCTATCCCCAAAAAAAAAAACCGCTTAAGCCCCGAATGGGCCCCCGGGGAAGGGGGCCAAGAGACAGCCCCAAAGGATCCAACATTTTGCCCCCCCCGTGCAAAGGGAGATCGGGTTTGGCGTGTGGAGGGAATCACCCCTTTCCCCCCGAAATATCGTCACCCCTTTTGGGGGAAACAAAATGCTAAGCATCAATGAAGACTTTAAAGCCGCAATGCTCCTCGGGGGAAAATTTTTTTTTTAAAAAAAGGGGCTTTTTCAGGGGAAAAGACTAGAACTCAGTGCCCCCCTTTTTTAAAGGGCAATCCTACAATCAAAGGCCCACCCTTTTTAAAAGCCTTACACATTCCTAGGGGGAAAAGCCAAACCCGAATCCAATTTGCAGACACGTGTTTCGGTCAGCCCCCCGTCAGTGCAAAAAAAGGGGGTCTTTTGGGTGTGGAGAGGGAAACAACCATTTTTCCAAGAAATATTACCCTTCAGAAATTTCCCCCCCAACCAGATGAGGGACTAAACCGCAAAGCCCCTGGGGAAAAATGCAAAAATTTGCAAATTGTCCTTCAAGGGGGAAAAAGAGCTAGAACTCTAGGGCCCCCCCCTTTTTGGGAAAAGGGGGAACCTACCCAATTTTTTTTCCCACCCTTTAACACCTTTTTCCCTGACCAGGGGGAAAACCAAACCCCCCTCAATTTCAGACCGTGGGTTTTGGGTTCAAACCCGAAACCCCAAAAAACCGTGTCTCAAAAATTTTTTTCGGTTTTGGGGGGGTTTCCAGTATGTGATAAGGCCGAAAAAGGTTTGACATGACTTTGGGTTTCTACCTTCCAAAAGGGGCACTAGAGTTCTAGCTCCCCTTCCTCTCTGAAAAAAAAATTTAAAAATTTCAAATTTTCCCCGGGACTTTTCCTTTTTGTCTCCCATCTGGGATGCTTGCAGTTGATCTCCGCAAGGATGACATATTTTTTGGAAAAGGTCTGAAAGCCTTTCCCCAGCCAAAAACCCAACCCCTGCCTTCAAGGGGGGGCCCCCCAAAAAAGTGTCCGCAAATTGAAAATTTTTTGCTTTATCCTAGGGATTGGTGGGGGCCCCCAAAAGGGGGCATTTTGTAATTGCTACCTTCCAAAGGGGGGATAGAGTTTAGCTCTCTTCCCCTCTGAAGAGACAATTGCATAATTTAAAAAAAAAGGGACACCTGTAGCGCTATATTTCAAACAGAAAAATAAAAATATGAAAAGGGAAATTTAAACATTACCTTTGAAATATGAAAAATTGAAAGTCTTTTTGCAAAATGCCCCCAAAATTAAAAAGGGGCCGAACCACGTCAAGGCTCTTCTCGTAATCAGTCCCCAACTAATGCCTATCCCCGCTTTAGAAAAAAAGTCCGCATGGGAACCTATGAATCCCTTTTAGACTAAAATCCATCTCTGGGGGGTGTGAACCTGCTGTAATTAAAAGGCCTTGACCACCATGGGGGTTCAGGGGGGAAAAGGGGGAAAGAATAATATCAAAAAACTGACCCACATCCAAACTTTTTTTCCCGTGTGAACATTTCTAAACCCAGAGCACCCCAAAAAATAACAAAACAAGAAAAAATACACACTGTACGCTATGCTTGCAAACACGAAAATTAAAAAAAAGAAAAAGGTTTTTAAAAAAATTTCCTTAGAAAAATAAAAAAAATTTTTAATTTTAGCGGGTAAGATGGGGCCAAAAATTTTTTGACCTGAAGCCCCTCAATTTTCCCTTTTAGGGGGCCCAACTAAACCTTTTAACCTCCTTTGAAAAATTGTCCCCGCTGGGGAAACCCAAATCCCCTTTTCAGAAAAATCTTTCATCTCTGTGGTTTTTCATATTTCTAAGGTAATGATGTAATTCATTTTTCATATTTTTCATATTTCGTGTTTGCAAGCTATAGCGCTACAGTGTGCTACCTTTTCTTCTTGTATGTATATGAGTTGGTGACTCTAGGTTTAGCACCTGTTCACACTGAATCTAAGTTTGGATGTGCCTGAGCACTCCACCTGTGGTCACAGGCCTTTTAATTACAGCAGGTTCATCACCCCTCCACAGAGATGTAGATTTTAGTCTGAAAAGAGGATTCATAGGTTCCCATGCAGACAGACTTTTCTAAAGCGAGGATAGGCATTAGTTAGGGACCTGATATACGAGAAGAGCCTTGACGTGGCTATCAGGCTCACATAATTTGGCCATCTTATGCGCTAAGACTTCTCAATTTTTCATATTTCTAAGGTAATGATGTAATTCATTTTTCATATTTCGTGTTTGCAAGCTATAGCGCTACAGTGTGCTACCTTTTCTTCTTGTATGTATATGAGTTGGTGACTCTAGGTTTAGCACCTGTTCACACTGAATCTAAGTTTGGATGTGCCGGTCAGTTTTTTGATATGTATTCATTTACCTTCTGCCTGAGCACTCCACCTGGTGGTCACAGGCCTTTTAATTACAGCAGGTTCATCACCCCTCCACAGAGATGTAGATTTTAGTCTGAAAAGAGGATTCATAGGTTCCCATGCAGACAGACTTTTCTAAAGCGAGGATAGGCATTAGTTAGGGACCTGATATACGAGAAGAGCCTTGACGTGGCTATCAGGCTCACATAATTTGGCCATCTTATGCGCTAAGACTTCTCAATTTTTCATATTTCTAAGGTAATGATGTAATTCATTTTTCATATTTTTCATATTTCGTGTTTGCAAGCTATAGCGCTACAGTGTGCTACCTTTTCTTCTTGTTGATTGCTGATGCTATATCCTGTCCTATGCTATGTTATCCTATCCAATGTTATGTTCAAAAAAATCAATAAAAAGTATGTTTAAAAAAAAAATATCGGAGCCTTTGGTTGTGCATCACTGGCTCAGGACAATACTCTAGAGATGCAGGGGATTATTTCTGATAAAATATATACAAATGAAGACAATTGACAAGACGTATGGGAGAATTTGTTTAGTAAGTAAATCACAGAACCTGCCTGGTTACTTGCTGTCACACCTAAACATATATGTCTCATGCATTAAGCATGTCATGTACAGTCATGGACAAAAGTTTTGAGAATGACACAAATATTAATTTTTACAAAGTCTACTGCTTCACTTTTTCTAATGGCAATTTGCATATACTCCAGAACGTTATAAAGAGTGATCAGCTTAACAGCAATTACTTGCAAAGTCAATATTTGGCTAGAAAATGAACTTTATCCCCCAAAACACATTTCAACATCATTGCAGCCCTGCCTTAAAAGGACCAGCTAACCTCTTTTCAGTGATTGCTCCATTAACACAGGTGTGGGTGTTGATGAGGACATGGCTGGAGATCAATCTGTCATGATTAAGTAAGAATGACACCACTGGACACTTTAAAAGGAGGCTTGTGCTTGGCATCATTGTTTCTCTTCTGTTAACCATGGTTATCTCTAAAGAAACACGTGCAGTCATCATTGCAATGCACAAAAATGGCCTAACAGGGAAGAGTATTGCAGCTAGAAAGATTGCACCTCAGTCAACAATCTATCGCATGATCAAGAACTTCAAGGAGAGAGGTTCCATTGTTGCCAAAAAGGCTCCAGGGCGCCCAAGAAAGACCAGCAAGCGCCAGGACCGTCTCTTAAAAGTGTTTCAGCTGCGGGATTGGGCTACCAGCAGTGCAGAGCTTGCTCGGGAATGGCAGCAGGCAGGTGTGAGTGCATCTGCACGCACTGTGAGGTGGAGACTCTTGGAGCAAGGCCTGGTCTCAAGGAGGGCAGCAACATGACTTGTGTTTTGAAACTGTTAAACTGTAAAGCGCTGCGGAATATGATGGCGCTATATAAATAAAGATTATTATTATTATTTATTACTTCTCTCCAGAAAAAACATCATGGACAGACTGATATTCTGCAAAAGGTACAGGCAGTGGACTGCTGAGGACTGGGGTAAAGTTATTTTCTCTGATGAATCCCCTTTTCGATTGTTTGGGACATCAGGAAAACGCCTCATTCGGAGAAGACAAGGTGAGCGCTACCACCAGTCTTGTCTCATGCCAACTGTTAAGCATCCTGAAGCCATTCATGTGTGGGGTTGTTCTCAGCCAAGGGAATCAGCTCTCTCACAGTCTTGCCTAAAAACACAGCCATGAATAAAGAATGGTACCAGAATGTCCTCCAAGAGCAACTTCTCCCAACCCTCCAAGAGCAGTTTGGCGATCAACAATGCCTTTTCCAGCATGATGGAGCACCTTGCCATAAAGCAAAGGTGATAACTAAATGGCTCAGGGAACAAAACATAGAGATTTTGGGTCCATGGCCTGGAAACTCCCCAGATCTTAATCCATTGAGAACTTGTGGTCAATCATCAAGAGACGGGTGGACAAACAAAAACCTAAAAATTCTGACAAAATGAAAGCATTGATTGTGCAAGAATGGACTGCTATCAGTCAGGATTTAGTCCAGAAGTTGATTGAGAGCATGCCAGGGAGAATTGCAGAGGTCCTGAAGAAGAAGGGTCAACACTGCAAATATTGACTTGCTGCATTAACTCATTCTAACTGTCAATATAAGCTTTTGTTACTCATATGTTTGCAATTATATTTCTGTCTGTGATAAAAACATCTGTCAAACACACACATAAAAACCAGAGGGCAGCAGATCATGTGAAAATATAATATTTGTGTCATTCTCAAAACTTTTGGCCATGACTGTAGAAGTCAAATATACAGACATATTTGCAAACATTGCGTTACTGATTTATTTTTTCAAACAGTTGAAGCACAAATGAATTAAGACTTTTTGCAGCTCAGGTTTTACCAGCTCTGTTCTTCTATAATAAGTATTGCTAATAATTTACACCTATCACCAAAGTGTAGTATATGTTAGAAAAGCTGTTCACATAAAATGAAACATTAAGGGGGTTGTCTATTACCTGGACAATCCCTAATCCAATAAAGTAGTCCATCTTGTAGAATATTAAAGGGAACCTATCACCTCATTTTTCGCATATAAGCTGCTGCCACCGCCATTAGGGGCTTATCTACAGCATTCCGTAATGCCCCCGATGTAACCTGAAAGATAAGAAAAACAAGTTAGATTATACTTACCCAGGGGCGGTCCGGTGCAGTCCGGGTCCGATATGTGTCACAGGTCTGGGTCCGGCGCCTCCCATCTTCATGCAATGACGTCCTCTTCCTCTTCTGTCGCGGCTCCTGCGCAGGCGTTATTCTCTGCCTTGTTGAGGGCAGAACAAAGTACTGCAGTGCGCAGGCGCCGGAAAAGGTCAGAGAGGCCCAGCGTCTGCGCAATGCATTACTTTACTCTGCCCTCAACTGGGCAGATCAGTATGCCTGCGCAGGAGCAGCGACAGAAGCAAGGAGGAGGACGTCATCGCTAGAAGATGGGAAGCGCCGGACCCGGACCTGCGACGCCAATCGGACCGGACCGCCCCCCCCCAGGTGAGTATAATCTAACTTGTTTTTCTTATTTTCAGGTTACATTGGGGGCTTATCTACAGCATTATAGAATGCTGTAGATAAGCCCCTAATGGTGGTGGCCACAGCTTATATGCGAAAAATGAAGTGACAGGTTCCCTTTAAAACCAACAGATATTCATCTCCCTCATCTTTTCCACTCCAGTGATGACTCCCAGGGCAGAATGCTATCATGAATTCAGAAGTACTTCAACGAAGTATTAGATTTAAAGTGTGCATATTTATTTAACCATATTATTTTAATTCTTTATATTTATTTTTCAATCAAAAAAAATTTGTTTATTTTTTTATTAAATTGTACAGATTATGGGTGAAATTAAAGGTGTAAAAAGTTCTGAAATGATTATTCTTACTATGATTTTTTTATATGGCAAAACCTGGCATTTTAACAGAGGTGTGTAGACTTTATATTCATTGTACACTGTGTGCAGAATTATTAGGCAAATGAGTATTTAGATCACATCATCCTTTTTATACATGTTGTCCTACTCCAAGCTGTATAGGTTTGAAAGCCAACTGCCAATTATGTAAATCAGGTGATTTGCATCTCTGTAATGAGGAGGGGTGTGGTCTAATTACATCAACACCCTGTATAAGGTGTGCTTAATTATTAGGCAACTTCCTTTCCTTTGGCAAAACGGGTCAGAAGAGCGATTTGACGGACTCTGAAAAGTCACAAATTGTGAGATGTCTTGCAGAGGGATGCAGCAGTCTTGAAATTGCCAACTTTTGAAGCGTGATCACCGAACAATCAAGCATTTCATGGCAAATAGCCAACAGGGTCGCAAGAAGCATGTTGATAAAAAAAGGCGTAAAATAACTGCCCATGAATTGAGGAAAATCAAGCGTGAAGCAAGATGCCATTTGCCACCAGTTTTGCCATATTTCAGAGCTGCAACAAAACTGGAGTATCAAAAAGCACAAGGTGTGCCATACTCAGAGGCATGGCCAAGGTAAGGAAGGCTGAAAAACAACCACCTTTGAACAACAAACATAAGATAAAACGTCAAGACTGGGCCAAGAAATATGATAAGACTGATTTTTCTAAGGTTTTATGGACTGATGAAATGAGAGTGACTCTTGATGGGCCAGATGGATGGGCCCGAGGCTGGATCAGTAAAGGGCAGAGAGCTCCACTCCGACTCAGACGCCAGCAAGGTGGAGGTGGGGTACTGGTATGGGCTAGTATCATCAAAGATGAACTTGTGGGACCTTTTTGGGTTGAGAATGGAGTGAAGCTCAACTCCCAGACCTACTGCCAGTTTCTGGAAGACACCTTCTTCAAGCAGTGATACAGGAAGAAGTCAGTATCGTTCAAGAAAAACATGATTTTCATGCAGGACAATGCTCCATCACATGCATCCAAATTCTCCACAGCGTGGCTGGCCAGTAAAGGTCTAAAAGAAGAAAAAATAATGACATGGCCCCCTTGTTCACCTGATCTGAACCCCATAGAGAACATGTGGTCCCTCATAAAATGTGAGATCTACAGGGAGGGAAAACAGTACACCTCTCGGAACAGTGTCTGGGAGGCTGTGGTGGCTGCTGCACGCAATGTTGATCGTAAACAGATCAAGCAACTGACAGAATCTATGGATGGAAGGCTTTTGAGTGTCATCGTAAAGAAAGGTGGCTATATTGGTCACTGATTTTTTTTTTTTGAATGTCAGAAATGTTTATTTCTAAATTTTGTGCTGTTATATTGGTTTACGTGGCGAAAATAAACAAGTGAGATGGGTATATATTTGGTTTTTATTAAGTTGCCTAATAATTCTGCACAGTAATAGTTACCTGCACAAACAGATATCCTCCTAAGATAGCCAAATCTAAAAAAAAAACCCACTCCAACTTCCAAAAATATTCAGCTTTGATATTTAGAGTCTTTTGGGTTGATTGAGAACATAGTTGTTGTTCAATAATAAAAGGAATCCTCTCAAATACAACTTGGCTAATAATTCTGCACACAGTGTACATATTTTTCTCAAATAATGAGCATATCATCGATGTATCTGCTGTACTACTTAATGGATGCATGTAAGAGATTATTATTGTATATGGTTGTACCTGATATAGGAAAGTATGATCATAAGAGTGATTACAATCTATGAATTGTACGACACTGTTTCTGATATATAATGGAAGTCCCCTGCATTGAAAAAGCAATAAAGGGGGTCTCATGGCTACACAGACCTATTCCATAGTTGTTTGTAATGGCTGTGTTGGGGTCAAATAAAGGTCAGCAGGTTAGCTGTGGTAACTGCCATGAGCAGTCCTGACCGGTTTTTTACTAGTTTCTGGAGCCTATGTGTAAAAGGTTTTCATTGGTGGATTCAGGAATTGGCAGGCAAATCAAATGTATAAAAATCCCTGTTTGTGAGTGATTTGTACATACCGGAGCTGTTGAAGGAAAGAAGATCACCGTCGTCAGAATGGAAGATCTGCAGCAGATCCTGTCCCGAGCCGGCGAAGAGGACGGAGCGGACTGGCTTAGGAGCTGCTTGGCTATAAAACTACAGTGGCAGCTACCGTTGCTAACCCTCCTCTTCTGGACCTGTGCCCCCTTCCTCAGCCTGCGTGTCAAGGTTTTCCTGCATCGCACACAGAGTCGGAAGCCCCGGACATCTTATTCCCCGGATGTCCTGTCTCGGACATCTTACTCCCCGCCGCTGTCACCACCGCGACCCGGAAGCCGCGCCCAGGGAGTGTGTGTGAAGCCATGCCGACCCCGGTCTCAGAAGTCTCGTAGCCTGGTGCGAGACTTCCGCCGATACTAAAGAGGGTTACAGCCGACGTCATCGGAAGCCGCTGGTACTGCAGCAAATCATCGCAGCCGTAAAAGCGCTGCGCTGATTTTTAACTCCTCAAGCGCCAGCGGCCTCCTCTTCTTCAGGACCATTGCATCGGGGACAGACAGCTTCCAGCGTTCCTCCAGCTGCATTGTCAGAAGGAGAAGAGGACAGATTGCCTTCAGCAACCCATCAGCTGCTCTCGACCTGTGTCCAAGGACTGAGCGCTGGCTCCAACTCGGATCAAGACTTTGAAGATGGAGCTGCCGAGAAGGGGTGAGATCTTTAATGTGCCCCAGTCTGTCCAGCAATCACAATTAAAATCTTTAATTAAGGGAATCATGGCCGAAACCTTGGGGGAAGCTATGTTTAATACTTCCCCTTACACATCTAGTAATCTTTTAGAAAAGGCTTCTATTGCCATTAATAAAAATTCAACCCCTCAGATTCCTTTCAAGGAAGCACTTGTGAATGCTCTCCAGTGGGTTTTCATTTAAGTGCTTCGACAAAAGATCTCATTTGGAGCAATCAGTAAATGGATTTATTCTCTTTACTTCCCCAAAAGGATCAGCTGTTTAGATTGGAAAAGAAGGATGACAAATTTGATGCTGATGATAAAAAAGCGTGGCATTTATAGGTCTTTCTATAATTGATCCAAGCTTTTTCGATCTATTTAGCTGTCCTTGGAGAAAGATTCCCTAACTTATGCAGTAAATTATTTCAGCACATAGCTATAATTTTGGAGGCATATCGTAATGTTAGTGGCACTGCCAGGCTTAATTATGATGAGGCCTTCGGGCAAAAATTAGCAGTCCATCCAGAAATAAAATTGGGCGTTAAAGATGTAGGCTTATGGATTAACCTCATGCTCCCTCAAAGACATTCATCGACTAGACAATCTACAGCTATTGTTACGAAGAAAGGCTTTTGCTTTACTTTTAATGAGTCATCTTGTAAATGGGACAATAACTGCAGATTTCGCCATGAATGCTCTTTCTGCGTAGACTCACATACCATGGCAAAATGTTTTAAAAAAACAATCGTCACAGCAGTCTTCATCAAGGGAGTCTATTTCTAAAGGCTCAGACATCAGTGATTCTGGAAAAATTAAGATTTTGGCTAGACAAATATCCTGTCCGAGCAACCAGTGAAATGCTATTTAATGGTTTTTATTTGGGTTTTTATATCCCGCCTTTTAACCCCTTTATGCCCAAGGGTGGTTTGCACTTTAATGGGAAACTGTCACACCCCCAGGGCATTTTTAAGTAAAAGAGACACCTTCAGCAGCACTAAGGCTGCAGTCTGTGAAGGTGGCTCTTTTGTTTCTGCTCCCCAGCAACGCTGAAATATTGAGTTTTATAAGTAGGTCCCCATACCTTAATTGAGTCCCATAGGTTGGCGTCTCCCCGCCTCATCCTCCTCCCAGCCGTCCATCATCCTCCTGCTGCGTCACCAGCGCCTCCTCCTCAGTTGTTTTTCTTTCCATTACATGCTGTGGGGCGCCTGCGCTGTTGGAACAGTCCTAGGGCATGCCCAGTGCGTGCTGCCCGGCAACTGGCATAAGACTATCGCGCCTGCTTCTTTCTCAGGCACCATATCCCGACCCGCAGTGTGTTATGATATATTCACACTGCAGGGCTGGCAATCTGGCATCTGTGCAGTTAACAGCTTTAGCTGTGCCTGCCCCCTTCTCCCTCCACTTTCGTTTTCATGCCCTCGGCAGCGTCGGCTGACCGGCCAGGGAACTGCTCAGCTCATCCGATGCTGCCGAGGGATGAAAGCGAAAGTAGAGGGAGAAGGGGGCAGGCACAGCTAAAGCTGTTATCTGCGCAGGCGCCAGATTGCCAGCGCCAGATTGCTGGAAGGGAAGGAGCACCGTTTGGCTTTTTCAATGCAGAATTGGCTGGAATTGAGATCAGACGCCATGTCACGTTTGGAGAGCCCCTGATGTGCCTAAACAGTGGAAACCCCCAATTCTAACTCCAACCCTAACCCCAACACACCCCTAACCCTAATCCCAACTCTAACCATAACCCTAACCACAAACCAAACCCTAACACCAACACACCCCTAACCCTAATCCCAACCGTAACTGTAATCCAAACCCTAACCCCAACTCTAGCCCCAACCCTAACCCTAACTTTAGCCCCAACCCTAACCCTAACTTTAGCCCCAACCCTAACCCCAATGGGAAAATGGAAATACATTTTATTATTTTTCCCTAACTAAGGGGGTGATAAAGGGGGGTTTGATTTACTATTTATAGCGCGTTTTTATGTTTGGCAGCTGTCACGCTAAAAGACGCTTTTTATTGCAAAAAATAGTTTTTGCATCACCACATTTTGAGAGCTATAATTTTTCCATATTTTGGCCCACAGGGTCATGTGAGGTCTTATTTTTTGTGGGACAAATTGACATTTTTATTGGTACCATTTTTGGGCACATGACATTTTTTGATCGCTTTTTATTACGATTTTTGGGAGGCAGAATGAACAAAAACCAGCAATTCATGAATTTCTTTTGGGGGAGGCGTTTTATACCGTTTCGCGAGTGGTTAAATTGATAAAACAATTTTATTCTTCGGTTTAGTACGATTACAGCGATACCTCATGTATATCTTTTTTTATGTTTTAGCGCTTTTATACAATAAAAACAATTTTATATAAAAAATGATTATTTTTGCATCGCTTTATTCTGCGATCGATAAGATTGTTTTCAGCGGTACCATGTTTATTTATATCTGTCTTTTTGATCGCGTTATTCCACTTTTTGTTCGGCGGTATGATGATAAAGCATTGTTTTTTTGCCTTGTTTTTTTTTAAGGGGTTCACTAAAGGGGTTAACTTGTTGGACAGTTTTATAGTGCGGGTTGTTACTGACGCTGCGATACTAAATATGTGTAATTATTGTTTTTTTATTTACATAATAATGTGTTTATTGGGGAAATATTTTTTTAAATTTATTTAGGGATTTTAAAAAATATATTTTAACACAGTATAATTATTTTTTTTTACATTTTTACATTGTCCCAGGGTGGGACATTACTATATAATGTCAGATCGCTGATCTGACACTTTGCAGAGCACTGTGTCAGATCAGCGATCTGACAGGCAGTGCAGAAGGCTTGCCGGTGCCTGCCCTCCCCGTGGCCATCTTGGATCCAGGGTCCTGCAGGGAGGAGGCCCTCTGAACAACACAATCACATCGCGTTGTTCTGAGGGTCTCAGGGACGCACGCAGGGAGCCCCCTTCCTGCCCGATGCTTCCCTATGCCAAAGGAATGCTGCAATCATGTTTCTTCGCAGTGTGCCAGGAGTGGTCCGCGACCGTTCCTGGCACTTAGTGCCGGGTGTCAGCTGTGAGAATCAGCTGACACTCGGTCGCAATCAGCCGCGCTCCCCCGGTGAGCGCGGCTGATCGCATATGATGTACTATTCCGTCCATGGGAATTAAGTCCCAGGGCACATGGACGGAATAGTACGTCAGATGGCAGAGAGGGGTTAAAGGAGTAGATTGTCAAATGGTTAATAATTTGCCTTTCCTTTTAAAATTCCTCAAAATTGCAAGGATGAAAATTTATAATGAGATTGAGATGGGCAGGTTTTCAGGCCCCTTCTCGTCTCCCCCTTTTTCTAACTTTAGAATTTCACCGTTAGGTTTAGGACTGAAAAAAGAATATGGTTCATATCACTTAATTCACCATTTGTCTTTTCCAATTGGCTTATCGTTGAATGATGAGATAGATAAATCAATTTGTTCCATCAGCTATTCATCATTTGATAAAGCCATAGACTTGTTTGAAAAATTTGGTCACAATGCACGAATGTCAAAATCCGATATAAAATCTGCATTTCGGTTACTTCCAGTATACCCTGATGGGATTAACTCACTGGGTTTTCATTTTGATAATGAGTTCTTTTTCGACCGCTGTTTACTTATGGGGTTTTCTTTGTCATGTTTTTGTTTTGAAAGTTTTTCGTCTTTTCTGCACTGGGTTTTGGAGGGCAATTCTTAAAACGTTGGAATCCTCCATTACTTAGATGATTTTATTTTCATCGGACCTGCTTCGTCAAACGGTTGTTTACACACATTCAATAGTTGTATTTCAATGTGCCAGAATTTTGGAGTTCCAATCGCTCAAGAGAAAACTGTTCTTCCAACTGATACCTTGGAATTTTTGGGTATTACATTGGATTCCACAAAGATGGAATGCAGACTGCCTGAGATTAAAATTTTTGAAACTTCGCAACTCTTTGTCAGCTTTTTTTACCTAAAAAATGGTCACCCTTAGGGATCTTCAATCACTTTTGGGCCTTTTGAATTTCGCTTTGAGGATTATTCTGATGGGACGGCCTTTTTCTAGACATCTGTATGATATGACAAAAGGGGGTGCTTCACCTGGGTCTCATATCAGAGTTAGTTCAGACGCAAGGGCAGATGCTAAAATTTGGCTTACATTTCTGTCAGAGTTTAATGGCATATCTTGCTGGCAGTCACCATTTGTTTTGTCAGATTTTTTCCTTTTGTTTTTTCAGTTGATAGCTCGGTTGGTTATGGAATACTTTTTTCTTCTCACTGATCCACTCAGCATTTGTCAAAAGCATGGCTTTTAGATAATTTAACAACAGAGCTGTTATGCAATTTTTTGGGGCATTTATTTATGGGGCTCCCTTATTCCTAACTCTAGGCTAATCATCTTGTCATCCAACAAGGGCGTTTTATTTTCAATTAATACGTTATCTTCAAACAATGTTTTAGCTGCGAAAATTCAATTAGTGTTAGTTTGTCTGAAATTCAATATTTGGTTAAAAGCTAAATGGGGTATTAGTAGATTTGCTCTATCAGCTGACTCTCTTTGTCACCGGCAGTGGTCCATATTTCGTCAAAATGCCACAGATGCGGACAAAGAAGCAACACCTTGCTCCCAATGTCTATGGGACTTAGTGATAACTTAATCCCTTACTTTATAGAACATTCACTAGCTGAGAGATCATGGGCCGATTATTCGGCTGCATGGATGCAGTGGTTAAGTTTTTGTAGGGTGAATAACTTTAATTTTACAGTTTCCAGCCCTATTTCGGGTTTGAAATTTGCAGAATTTTTGATCAATAAAAGCTTTTCTTATTCCGCAGTGGCTAAAGCGTTTGCAGGAGTGTCTTTCTTTTTGAAATTAATGAGTAAAAATCCGCTAACTGGTTTGTTCCCGGTAAAACAATTCCTTAAGGGCTTTAAACATAGAAATTTTAAGCCAGATAATCGTCTCCTTATAACTACCACCTTGTTAAAAGAGTTGTGTTTGTCACTTAGGAATATATGCTTTAGCCTTGATGAAACAATTTTATTTAAGACTGCCTATTCAGTAGCATTTTTTGGTGCTCTTAGGATCGACAAGCTTGTTTCTAAAAAGAAATCTGAGCCTTCTGGGCTTATGTTTTCTGATGTCAAGCTATACGACTCATACGTTACTCTTTTCATAAGAAAGTCTAAAACTGAACAAATGGGTAGAGGGGCTAGGTTAAAATTAGAGTCAAATTCTGACCTCGTAATTTGTCCTGTGGCTAACATTGGAAGATTGCTTCAGAGGAGGCCTAGTGTTTCCGGCCCATTTTTTATTAACTCCGATAACTCACCAGCAACAATTGTTCAGTTTAATTTGTTACTCAAGAAATGTTTGCGCATTTTGGGAAAGAATGATCTCAAAATAACTTCTCATTCTTATCGGAAAGGCGAAGCCACAGAGGTTGCTAGAGCAGGATTGTGCAGTTCCCAAATTATGGAACTGGGTAGATGGGATTCATCTATGTTTAAACTGTATGTCAGACATGATTTATATGAATACTAACTGGTAAATTCAATCTTTAAGTCCCTTTATAGTTTGGATAATTGGACACTCCTTTATCTTCTGGGCGCAGAAGAGAGCTAGTCAGTGTTGTTACACGGAAAACTTATCTTTCAGCCCTCTTGTACAAATTTATTGGCATAGTATAAGCGGTATGAAATGGTCTACTTTTGTTAAGAGTGTAAAAAACTTGACGTTCAGTGCCTAAACCCGATTGGAGATACTGATTTGGCTTTTATCCTAAGTCATATTACAAGACTCATTAAAGGGTTCATGTGACTGTAGGATCGCTACTTCCAATAGGTGGCGCTATAGAGTACAAGTCCTCTTTTTTTGAAGAGGCAATTTGCATATTAAACCCGATTTAGTCATTTTACATGTAGGGTATCTCGGGAAGATTAAGACTTTAGGCTTATTAGCTTTTATGAGAATGGACATGACGAATCTTGGGCTATATTTTCCTCAAGCATATTTTGCTTTCTCCGAGATTGTTCCCAGACTAGCATGGAAAGGCAATAAACTTTCTTTCTTAGAAAAAATTCGGAAAAGAATAAACAGTGGTATGGATATTTGCCTTTAATTCATGGTTTCTCATTTAGACACACAGATTTAGAAGGTTTTCTACCAGGATTGTACAGATATGATTTGGTTCATCTAGCTGACATCGGCTTGGACATTGTTAACCTTGGTTTACAATCAATAGTGGAGAAATGGCTGCGATGTGTTGGGGAGGCCATGTCTTAGGAAGGCGTAGCTTTTGGGTAAATCGCCCTTTACAAGAGTGGATTGGTTGGTTGGTAATGATGTGATGGTTATCTGATATTTAATTTATTTATTGCAAGTTTATTATTTAAGTAACCCTAAATAAAGCATCACAGCCATTTCTTCCAAATTTTAGTAGTCCAGTGTTTTCATTTATTTGGATTGGGTTTTGTGTTGCCATGGAAACCCCCATGCAATGAAAAAGCAATAAAGGGGGTCTCATGGCTACACAGACCTATTCCATATTGTTTGTAATGGCTGTGTTGGGGTCAAATAAAGGTCAGCAGGTTAGCTGTGGTAACTGCCATGAGCAGTCCTGACCGTTTTTTTACTAGTTTCTGGAGCCTATGTGTAAAAGGTTTTCATTGGTGGATTCAAGTATTGGCAGGCAAATCAAATGTATAAAAACCCGTTTGTGGGAGATTTATACATACTGGAGCTATGGAAGAAAAGAAGATCCCACCCTCCCTCCCCCTTTTTTATGCTGTTTGTTGTGATGTGATATTTGTGGGTAAATCGCCCTTTGCAAGGGTGGATTGGTTGGTTGGTAATGATATGACGGTTATTTGATGTTTAATTTATTTATTGCAAGTTTATTTTTTAAGTAATCTTAAATAAAGCATCACGGCCATTTCTCCAAGTTTTGGTAGTCCAGTGTTTTTATTTATTGGGATTGGGTTTTGTGTTGCTGTGGCACCCCTGAGGGTCCAGTTGCCACAGAGGTGCTGCACCTCAGCCAGAGGTGCGGTATCCCAGGTAAGGAGGGGGCACTACCCAGGAGTCTAACACCAGCATCCAATACCACTCCTGTCAGGGCATCTCGGCATACCCTATGGGAGGATGGCCTCATCTCAGGCTGGAGAAAGATAGAGGGTGTGGGTGGAGCAAGTAGAATGGGCAGAGCTTAAGGAGTGACAGTTGGTGGGAGGAGTTAGTGCTAAGGTAAAGAGATTGTTCTGGAAAGAGTCTGTCAGTTGGAGAGAGACGTAGGAGGGAGGACATGTGAGGAGCAGAGGGAAGCTCCTGGAGCAAGAAGGGGTCATAGGGGCACGGGTAGTGAGGAATCCACCCGTGGCACCCAAATTCACCGGAGGCTGTGGTAACTGTATGTGCCACAGTCACATTCACACGCATTCGCCGAAAAGGTTGCCGGATAGGATCAAGGGGACCTAAAGTACGTTGCCCGACAAGATCCGAGGCTGCCGGCTTGGGACCCTGTGTGTGAAGGCGTGAGGCAGGAGTGGCGGTAGCAAGTGCAGGGAGACGGCTAGAGTAGGAACACAAGAAAGAAGTCTTGGAGTGGTGTATCCCAATATATATGGGAGTTTACTGGTCCCCTCACCTGGAGTACGCAGCACTAAACGGGCATATGTGCATAAGTGAACTGTAAGTAAAAGCATTGGAAAACTGCACTTTGCTGTGTCTCTGGAATCCTTCCTTTGTCACCTGTCAGCACCATTAAAAGCCACCATATTTCACCTCATAACATCTGCCCTGGGACAAAGCTCTGCCTGTGGAGAGCTGAAACACCTCAGCTTCGTCACCATCTTCCCCAGAGGACCTGAACTGCAGCGTCGGCCAAATATAGCCAAATACCACAGGTGGCGTCATGAACATTTTCCCTTTTTTCCCCCTTTTATCATCTTTATTCTTAACATCTTAAATTCATTTTTCGTTGGACGCCCAGGGCCACAGACGGGGTCACTGCTGCCGTGACACGTCCCCTTTAAAGAACTGTGCCGACCCGGTACCGAGTACTCCAAGGCCCTCCAACGCCCTAGAGGGCGCTCCATTTCCATGATTTCACCATCCTTTCACCAGCCAAGGAACAAAAGAGAATGTTTGACCTCCGTCTAGTCTGTATTTGATAATATACCATTTATTTAATGGTATAGGAAAGTACATTATAGGTAGATAAGAATAGGGTAGTCTTCAGCACAACCATCTGGTAATAAAATCAGTTACTTTATTGAAAATGTTTAAAAACAGAATGGATCCAGCGATAAAATTTAAACGGACGCGTTTCTTTTAATAGGTGCCTTACTATGACAAGGGTGGATTAGTGATAAGCGAGTATGCTCGTTGCTCGGGTTTTCCCGAGCATACTCGGGTGATCTCCGAGTATTTGGGCGTGCTCGGAGATTTAGTTTCTGTTGCCGAAGCTGCATGATTTGTTTCTGCTTGACAGTCTGAATACATGTGGGAAATGCCTAACTCGCTCATCACTACTAGGGACGTTTCTTTCCAGAAACACATGTGTTTCAATTTTATAGATGGATCCACTTTTTTTCTCTTTTATTTTGTGTTGTTCCAATACACACAAAGGAAATAAACATGTGCATAACACAACGTGTAATTGCAATAACTTTCTGGGAGAAAAACTACATTTACTTGATCAATTTCAAAGGTGGCAACACTTTTGGCCATGAATGTATATGTCTGCAATAACAATATTTCTATAATATTTGCTACCATTTTAGGAGGAAGAAAAGCCAGCTCTTTATGTGTACAATATGGTTACTAAAGAGAGAGTTCCTGTAATGGGGAATAGTCATCTTCTTGCTGAAAATGTCTCAAAACTAAAGTCTCTGTTGTCTATGAAATGTGGATTTCCAGTCAGTGTTTTCTGCCTCCGGACATTAGAAGGAAAAGAAATGTATGACTGTAACACACTAAGCAGCTACAATCTGGATCTAGGTATGTAACCTACTACCTCAAGCATGTGGTTTCAAGTGTTCTTATGCAAAACAGCACAAAGATTTATTTCCACATTTTGCTTTGACCTATACAACATTCATTAAAAACATAAGAGCATTGAAGTGACTTAGTTTCTTTGCTCATGTGAATGATGGCACCGGAGACATCACACACAATCCCTCCGTTGCCACCACATGTGATAAAACCGCACCTCGCCCCTCCGCCTGACGTCAATATTACATCAGGTAGATCACATGGTATGGTCTCCTCACTTGCGCCAAAGTGACGTTCCGCACCCGCTGGGGACACGCAATGTAAGCTTGGTGCACTTTTACACACATACCCACTGTCCACACAGGACCAGGGAGGCACAGGGAGTGAGAGGATGTGGCACCACACTCGCTCACAACCCTGACAGGCTGAGAGGCCCCTTTCACTAGCACCAGTGAAACAGAGCGCTGCCAGCCTGGTAGGACTGCCACCAGTTCCGTGTTACATATACAGTCATGGCCAAAAGTTTTGAGAATGACACAAATATTAATTTTTACAAAGTCTACTGTTTCCCTTTTCCTAATGGCAATTTGCATATACTCCAGAATGTTATAAAGAGTGATCAGCTTAACAGCAATTACTTGCAAAGTCAATGTTATGGCTAGAAAATGAACTTTATCCCCCAAAACACATTTCAACATCATTGCAGCCCTGCCTTAAAAGGACCAGCTAACCTCTTTTCAGTGATTGCTCCATTAACACAGGTGTGGGTGTTGATGAGGACATGGCTGGAGATCAATCTGTCATGATTAAGTAAGAATGACACCACTGGACACTTTAAAAGGAGGCTGGTGCTTGGCATCATTGTTTCTCTTCTGTTAACCATGGTTATCTCTAAAGAAACACGTGCAGTCATCATTGCAATGCACAAAAATGGCCTAACAGGGAAGAGCATCGCAGCTAGAAAGATTGCACCTCAGTCAACAATCTATCGCATCATCAAGAACTTCAAGGAGAGAGGTTCCATTGTTGCCAAAAAGGCTTCAGGGCGCCCAAGAAAGACCAGCAAGCGCCAGGACCGTCTCTTAAAAGTGTTTCAGCTGCAGGATAAGGCTACCAGCAGTGCAGAGCTTGCTCAGGAATGGCAGCAGGCAGGTGTGAGTGCATCTGCACGCACTGTGAGGCGGAGACTCTTGGAGCAAGGCCTGGTCTCAAGGAGGGCAGCAATGAAGCCACTTCTCTCCAGAAAAAACATCATGGACAGACTGATATTCTGCAAAAAGTACAGGCAGTGGACTGCTGAGGACTGGGGTAAAGTTATTTTCTCTGATGAATCCCCTTTTCGATTGTTTGGGACATCAGGAAAACGCCTCATTCGGAGAAGACAAGGTGAGCGCTACCACCAGTCTTGTCTCATGCCAACTGTTAAGCATCCTGAAACCATTCATGTGTGGGGTTGCTTCTCAGCCAAGGGAATCGGCTCTCTCACAGTCTCGCCTAAAAACACAGCCATGAATAAAGAATGGTACCAGAATGTCCTCCAAGAGCAACTTCTCCCAACCGTCCAAGAGCAGTTTGCCTTTTCCAGCATGATGGAGCACCTTGCCATAAAGCAAAGGTGATAACTAAATGGCTTAGGGAACAAAACTAGAGATTTTGGGTCCATGGCCTGGAAACTCCCCAGATCTTAATCCCATTGAGAACTTGTGATCAATCATCAAGAGACGGGTGGACAAACAAAAACCTAAAAATTCTGACAAAATGAAAGCATTGATTGTGCAAGAATGGACTGCTATCAGTCAGGATTTGGTCCAGAAGTTGATTGAGAGCATGCCAGGGAGAATTGCAGAGGTCCTGAAGAAGAAGGGTCAACACTGCAAATATTGACTTGCTGCATTAACTCATTCTAACTGTCAATATAAGCTTTTGTTACTCATATGTTTGCAGTTATTATATTTCTGTCTGTGATAAAAACATCTGTCAAACACACATAAAAACCAGAGGGCAGCAGATCATGTGAAAATATAATATTTGTGTCATTCTCAAAACTTTTGGCCATGACTGTAAGCCAAGTCCATTAATGGGATTTTATCGGGCCAGAAACCAATCCCGGTAGAATGGGAAGTTAAACCAAGAAACGGACGTGTGGATTCGTGGATCGAGATAAAAGAGCAGCCCAAGTTTAAATTAATTATTTAATCGCCTTTATAGCACACTACATAATACACTATATACACGATGGTTATACATATACAGTGGTCAGATCTGCAAAAACAGATAGTCATAGGACAAAATATATAAGCCAAATATATGTCAATTACCGGGTGATGTTAGATCATGGGTATGCTGGGCCACAGGGGGCATGGACTGCAGCTGTCTCCTTGGTCCCTACACAGCACATTACTTGACGCAGCCCAAACTTCCGAAGTGGACCTCATGCATTATAGAAGGAAGGAGGAAGGAGCACATGGCCGTATACTAGCCTTTATCCCCTTTGGGTCACTTCCCTCCTGCCCACTGGGTTGAACGTGAACACCACCCCTTGTCTCTGCAGTTGCAAAGTCCAAAGATCATTGCTCCTTTCTGGAGGGTCCTAGGGTGGCAGTCTTGGCACCATTGTTTCCAGCCGGGCCCCTGCTAGCATAAAGATCAAACACAGCTTTGCTATCTGGTTTCTACTGGCTGTTCTATGTGTCTCCATACCCCTGGGTTCTGGAACGGGTCACGAACCAGCCGGGCGCTCGACATGTTCTGGGGATCTCAGAAATATACACAATGTACGGCATAGGATCTCCATAACTTCTTATGGAATCATAGCTGACTCAACAAAGCAGTTTAGACCGCATGGTATCCACATGGTAGCAAGCCTTTTCTTCTGCTCTGAGCTGACTCAGGGTGAGATCTGTCACTCATATCCCTTGAGGCTTGACCCCCTGCTGAGCCAGCTGCACACTGAAGGGGGTTTATAATCCCATGCCAGATAGGATGCAAACGATGCATGAAGCATAGAAGGTTAATATAAAAATTAGACGTACAATAAACATGTCTTCAGACAGCTCCATTAGTTTTCACACATTTGGTCAGCCATAACAGTTAAACCACCAAGCAGAATTATGCTCACCCTCTCCTATCTATCCATTAGAGCATACTGAAGATGACTTTTCTTGTGCTTTTGCGTCAGTACAGGTGATTCTTGGAGTTCAGGCATGGAGGTCCTCTGCATTTAGTATTCTCCTTACTGTGCAAACTGAAACTTCAGGGCCTGCTGCAACCAAATCTTTCTTCAGATCTTTTACAGTCACTTGAGCGATTTTTATTCCTTGCCATCTCAGAAACCTTGTGGTAGACATAATAACTTCCGCTTCCTGTCACATCCATTTGGTGTAGCCAGTGTTCCTTTAGTTTTGATCTTGCAAATTCTGCTTCCATCTGTATTCTTCATTAGCTTTTCTTTCTTTTTGCTTCATTTTCCTTTTTTTTTTGCACAAGGCAATCTCTCCTCTTAAAGGGGTGATCTGAAGGCAAAGTCATTTTACTCCTTACACCCTATCTATTTGATAGCATAATGTAAGCTATTTTCTAATATACAGTTGTGCTCAAAAGTTTACATACCCCGGCAGAATTTTTGCTTTCCTGGCCTTTTTTCAGAGAATATGAACGGTAACACCAAAACTTTTTTTCCACTCATGGTTAGTGGTTGGGTGAAGCTATTTATTGTCAAACTACTGTGTTTTCTCTTTTTAAATCATAATGACAACCCAAAACATCCAAATGACCCTGACTAAAAGTTTACATACCCTAGTGATTTTGGCCTGATAACATGCACAGAAGTTGACACAAATGTTTTTGAATGGCTACTAAAGGTAACATCTTCACCTGTGACTTGTGACAAATGCCAGGAAAATTGTTTGGAATTGTTCAGGTAGCAGAGAGTTTATAAGCAGCTCCTCCCAACACTGCTTGCCTGAATGTAGGTTCCTAGTTGCTTGTCTCTAGATCCTGTTGGTACATGTTTGTTCTGTCTGTCCTGCTATTTACATGACTCATTTACGGTTTATCCTGATTTCTCTGTTCCTGACCTCAGCTATGTATATTGAACTTGTCCTTGTATTGTCTGACCACATCTTTGCCTTCATTCCCCTGTACCTCGCACCCATGCCTCCAGGGCCAGTGTCACCACCAGACACACCCAGGCAAGTGCTGGGATCCTGAACAAATGGAGGGGGCCCACTTGCCATCAGGGAATCAGGGACACCGGCACACTGTAGGGTCCTTGAGTTGGGGGAGCCCGGTGCCAGCGCTAGCACCAACTCCGTCTCAAATTTTCACCTCTCCTCATTCCCTGCAGCGCCAGTGTCTTCAGTGTCTTTTGACTACTAGTGATGTCTCAGGGCAGAGGGCGTAATGACATCACTACAGCGTGCCCTCAGTGCTGAGCACTGCTGAGAGTCATTAGATTCTGAGGATACCGAAGCAGCAGGGGAATTTGAGAGGTGAGTATTTAATTTTTTTAATGAATGGAGCATTATATAGGGCCAATTATACTGTATGGAACATTATAAGGGGCCCTGTAACAATTATGTGGGTACTACGGAATCTGATTGTGTGGGATAAAACGAACCTGAGACCAAAGCTGATGCAAATAAGCATATTAAAGAAGTGAAACAAAATAGTTCAAGTGGAACAAAACTAACAGAGCACTCCCTCCAATTGTAACGAATGTGCAGCACAATATAGAAATGTTCAATAACTGAAATAGGGGGGGCAACCGCTAATATGGACCAGTCCAATAGTAATATGACGCAGGAGTGCACAAGGCACCAAACCTAGGAGTCCAGCAGTAATATACCAGAGAAATCATACGGCACTTAACGAGGAAGTCCAGCAATAATATGAGTGTGCATGAACACGGCACTTAAGCGTAGATGTCCAGCAATAATGTGAGTATAAATGCAGGCGGTACTTAGATGTAGAAGTTAAGCAATACACAGGTGAAGAGTTAAAGGAGGTCACTATATGTACCTTTGGGACTGAAAAGTCCCGCTCAATTCCAGCACTGCAGCCCACACAAACACAGTCCAAGAAGAGATAGTGATGTCAGAATTCCTACTGACCACAGCAGTTCCAGAGGCGAGTAGCTCCTCACTACAAGTCCAGACAATAGTTAACCACGGACAGGATCAGTGAGACGCACAGAGGACTGAAAGCAGCAGTATGTGGAGAGGCAGACCACCTAGTAACGAGCAGCAGCAGCAGGGAGTTCACCAACAAACAGGCAGAAGCTCAGGAGCCAACAGCACAAAATATTCAGGCAAGGAGGATCTCCTGACCCAGACTAAAATGGCAGAACAGACAGGAAGTTCAGGGGCAGGGCGAATCTTGGACAAGGGCAAAACAGGATCCAAGGAACATCTTGAATCCTTACAGGCCCATTATACTGTATGGAGCAACATATGGGACCCATTATATTGTATGGAACATTATATGGGGCCATTATATACTGTATGGAACAATACATGAGCCCCATTATACTGTATGGAGCACTATGGGGGTACATTATACTGTATGAAACATATGGTGCCCATTATACTGTATGGAGCAATATATGGGGCCATTATATACTATATGCAGCAATATATGGGGCCCATTATACTGTATGGAGCAATATATGGGGTCATTATACTGTATGGAGCAATATATGGGCCCATTATACTGTATGGAGCAATATATGGGTCATTATACTGTATAGATCAATATATGGGGCCATTATATACTATATGGGGCATTATATGGGGCTCATTATACTGTATGGAGCAATATATGGGGCCCATTATAATGTATGGTTCAATATATTGGGGCCATTAGTCTGAATGAAGCAATATATCAGGCCACTATACTGTATGGAGCACTGTGTGGAGCCATTACACCATATGAAGTACTATGTAGGGCCCATTATACTGTATGGAGTAATATATGGGACCCATTACACTGTATTCAGCAATATATATGGCCATTATACTTTATGGAGAAATATATGGAACTATTAAACTGCATGAAACATTATATGGGGGCATTATTCTGTATGGAGAATTATATGGGGCCCATTATACTGTATGAGCATTATATGGGGCCATTATACTGTATGGAGCATTATGTGGGGCTCATTATACTGTATGGAACATTATATGGTGCCTATTATACTGTATGGAGCAATATATGGGGCATATTATTCTGTATGGAGCATTATATGTGGCCCATAATACAGTATGGAGGACTATGTGGTGTTCATAATATTGTTTGGAGGGCTTTGTGGTGCCCATAATACTGTATGGAGGACTATGTGGTGCCCATAATACTATATGGAGGACTAGGTGGTGCCCATAATACTGTATGGAATAATATATGGGACCCATTACATTGTATTCAGCAATATATGGGGCCATTATACTTTATGAAGAAATATATGGGACTATTATACTGCATGGAGCATTATATGGGGGGCATAATTCTGAATGGAGCATTATATGGGGCCCATTATGCTGTATGGAGCAATATATGGGGCCATTATACTGTATGGAGCAATATATGGGGCATATTATTCTGTATGGAGCATTATATGTGGCCCATAATACAGTATGGAGGACTGTGTGGTGTTCATAAAATTGTTTGGAGGGCTTTGTGGTGCCCATAATACTCTATGGAGGACTATGTGGTGCCCATAATAGTGTATGGAGGACTATGTGGTGCTCATAATTCTGTACGGAGGACTAGGTGGTGCCCATAATACTGTATGGAGGACTATGTGATGGTCATAATACTGTATGGAGGACTCTAGAGTCCGGTCTAAAATGATGAGTCTACAGTCACTCTGTGTGCTGTGTGCTGCGAGTATCCACCGGTTTCTGAGCTATTGTAGAATTTACAATAGATATAATTCATATAATTTAAGATATAGTGAATTCTTTGGTATTGTACTATGCGTATATTTCTTATCTGTACATCGCATCATAAATCATTCGTGGCATGTGTTATGACAAATATGAACTATAATCAACCATTTGTAAACTAGATATTATTTGTATGAACTCATCTTGTATTTTCACTGATCTGTAGGTGGCACTCTGAGAATGGATGTATGGGATGGCTGGAAAGAATTCCTCAGTGCATGTGTATTTGGACACAAACAAAAAGTTGAGCATTACTTATCAAAGTATGAAACTATTCTCAGGTACAGAAATTGCTTACAGTCTTGGTTTGTATAATTTCACCTTGTGACAATCTTTGGCTGAGCCTTTATTTATGACCCTTTTGTGATCAGCCGCTGCCAGATGTGGTGTTTGTGGCCGCTGTGTGTTTTCCGATCACACCTTTGTAGAACATATCAATACTCTACCAAACCGAACTTTCTTGTGCATGGGGGAATTGGGAGAGATAGTGATTGCCCAATGTGTGCTCAGTTGTATGGCTAGCTTAAGGGTCAATGTTTCTTTCTCATTATTTTTGTTCTATTTTTGTCCCAATAAACAGAATGGTAATATTTGAAGAAACCCTCCTTGCAAAATTTGTAACTAATGTTCTCATATAAATGTGCCTATAATGTGGTGTAAAATACTTACTACCAAGTGCCATCTTCCCCATTTATCCTTAACTGCTCTTTTCTTCTTTTGGACCATGTGACCTTAAATCAGACTTACCAGAAGGTTGAACAATAATGCTTTCTAAGGCTTGGTTCACACTTGCGTACCTGGGCTCTGCGGACGACTGCGTACTTCCTCCCTGAAGCTCCACTCACTTCTGCACTTCTTCCGTTTAGGTCCGCCTACTTCTGCAGGCATCCTGCGTACCTATCTTTAACATTGGGTACGCAGGACATGCGGATGTATGCAGATGCGTCGTTTTGACGCGCCCGCCGACCGCACGGAAACGCAAAGTCTGCGAGTGATCATGTGATCCAGAAGAGGACTGGAGTGGCGCTGGAAACTGGAGATGGCGATCAGTGAAAATTTAAAGACACGTCCAATATATTATAGACACATGTAGAAGGGATTAAGGAGATGAAAATTTAGCTGGGAGTGCTTCTTTAATGATCTGAAAATCATTCAGATCAAGGATTTTCTGATCACACTTTAATGGGTTATCATTATATCTGTCGTCAGCTTCACATTACTATCTTTTTGTAACATGGGTCCCTTTACTAAATAGTAAGTCTCCAATTGATATTCAAATAAGGCTATTTAAGGATATCTGTTCAAAATAATAAGTATATTTTTAATTGCTCCTATTAGCTAAATGGCACAATGGTTTGCTGTTTTGGCAAAGAGGGGAGTTAGTTGGTCTCTATTACAGTGTATCTAGGTGACAGATAAGCTTTGAACTCATAAGAGGAAGACTACATACAAAAACTATACAATAAAAGTCATAGAAGATTATAAGAAAGCACCCATACACATTAGACTAACGTCAGCAGACCCTGATGATATTGGCCAACAGTCTAACATGTATGGTGGATTACCAACTCTCCCTCGACAGATGATGTAATGGCAGAAAAGGACTGGACAAGTGCAATTCTGGACTACCGATCCTTCTGTACTCTGGGAGATAAGCTGCTGCCAGAAGAACTGGAGACTGTCAGTGACTCTCGCCAAGTGTTCCTTTGTATGGGGGACTTGGGATGGGTGTGTATGGGGGACTTAAGGATAACAAAAAAAGAACGTTTAGTAACAACAGTTCGTGGGGCAGACTTACATAGTCTGAAAGTATTAAAATGGAAATAATGAAGAAGTTTTAGATTGTCCCCAGCAACAGGAGAACGCTTTGTCATTGGCTGCTGATCATGCATGAATTGGCCAAATTATGTGCTAAGTGTCTCCATTTATTCCTATTATCTAGAGCAGTAATTTCATGTTTACATGTTATATCACTACAGAGTGCAACTTTACTTGTTAGTTATGTATAGAGATGGCGACTCTTAGTTTGCACCTGTACACACCAGTTTTGTGTTTGGAAGTGACAGTCAGTCTTTTGTTATTAGTGGAAGGAAGAGGCAATGACAATACTAAGGTGCCATACTTTACATTTGCTGACTATAACCATTTGTGATCAAATATAGAAATATTATTGTATATATGTTACAGTCTATTCTACAATAACCTGTGTGTGTCTCACAATCAGGTTCCAGCAGCGAGTAGCTCTGTACATAGCTGCACACTATGGACATCTGGAACTTGCGGAATGGCTGCAGACCAAGGGTGTCAGAGCAGATGAGGCAGTGGGTGTTCATCCTTATAGAGAGTGGTGCCGTGATACTAACCCCTTGATATTGGGAAATGTCCTGTCCATGCTGCTGCTGAAAATGGTCAGCTTCTTCTGATCAAATCATTTATTGCACAAATGTTTTGTGCTTGGAGTGTCAAAATGCACTGGGACAAACAGCCCTTAAGATATGCATCCGCCATGGACATAAAGACTGCCTTTTATACTTAATTATGAAAATATGGTCAGTTGTCTCTTTCCCAAAAGTCTCTCTTCCCATGAGCATTTACGTCAAAGTTAAAAAATGGCTATATACTACTCAGAAAAGAGTTCACCGAGGAAAAAAATGGGCTCCAGAATTTAAAACACGTGTTGGAGACCCAGTTGTGGTTGATGGATTTTCAGAACCACGTATGACCAGTAGAGATTTACATGGGTATTATCAGGACAAATGGAGAAAGGTTGTGCAGAATTCTGGAGCACGCAGCAGTCAAGCAATTGTTAATGTAATTTTAAAATTGCGTCCTAAGACGTTGAGGGAGCGGACAACACAATTTTCCACATTTCCCTCACTCAACAAAACAAGAGGAAATCCTATCCAGAGGGGATGTCAACCTGTAAGGGAATCAGCAAATATCAATGACATCATTACGAATAACTGGACTCCTCATATCTCTCTACCACCAATCGCAGACATCAGCAACAGCCGTCCACGGAATTTAAGAACCCCCCATGCTGCTTTTTTGCTGAATTCATCTCTAGAGTCATTCTCAAAATGCAGGGGTCGGACACCAAGACAGAGTGCTGTGTATTTCTTAAGCCTTGCAAGGTAAGTGTCATTTCAGAAAGCTAATAAATTGCCCCAACAGTTGATCAATAATATAGGAAAGTCTAATTTACTTAGATTTACATGTAAAGATAATCATGAGGGATTCATGTGAACAGTTGATGTTGGGTCAGTTGTTACTCTCATCTCGTCAAACACTTTATGATATGGGAGGGTGACCTCCTGTCTGCAGTCACAGGGTTTTATCGGTGATGCCAAGGCGGCAGCATGTGAGCATTGAGTAAGTGATCTGCTGCAGCGATCATCTGCTCTACGTCACCAGAGAAGAGGGGTGCAACAGAGAGCTGGAGCAGCGGGGGTGAACCCCCAAAGTCCCCAGAGCATTCCAAAATGCAACATTAGCATCCTATATGGTGATTACAGTGTCCTACTAAGGTCGTCTAAGTTGCAGGCAAAGTTTGCTGTGTCTTAAAACTGAATATTTATTCTGCCGATCACCATATGTTAATGACGCAGGACTAGTCTGACAGGACTTCTCTTTCCCCAGACTAGTCCTGCATTGGGTTCCTCTAATCATACCCTCAGGGAGTGGTTGACAGCCTCCATACTAAACCAGTCATGGTAGGATGGCTGACTCATCACTCTCAAGCACAAGATTTCCAGCAGACCTACCATGCTGGAGATTTATTGAGTCTCTTAACCATGTCCAGGAAGATATGATTAGAGGATCCAAGGCAGAAGAAGTCTGGGTGAAGCGACACCTCGCTGAGTTGCTGAACTAGTTCTGTCTCATTAGCATATGGCGATCTGAATATATGTTAATTTAAAAGCAAAGTATGGTTAGTCTGAAACATAAGACCTTGTAAGAACAAACATGATGTGTAGGACACTATAGTGGCAGTTTGGAACACTCAGGGTACTTGACAAGTTCCTTTTAACCCCTTAACCCCCAAGGGTCGTTTGCACATTAATGACCGGGCCAATTTTTACAATTCTGACCACTGTCGCTTTTTGAGGTTATAACTCTGGAACGCTTCAACGGATCTTCGCATTCTGAGATTTTTTTCTCGTGACATATTGTACTTCATGATAGTGTAAAATTTCTTTGATATTACTTGCGTTTATTTATGAAAAAATGGAAACATGGCGAAAATTTTGAAAATTTTGCAATTTTCAAACTTTGAATTTTTATTGCCTTAAAACAGAGAAATATGTCACACAAAATAGTTAAGAAATAACATTTCCCACATGTCTACTTTACATCAGCACAATTTTGGAACCAAATTTTTTTTTGTTAGGAAGTTATAAGGGTTAAAAGTTGACCAGCGATTTCTCATTTTTACAACCAAATTGACAAAACCATTTTTTTAGGGACCACCTCATATTTGAAGTCACTTTGAGGGGTCTGTATGGCAATAAATACCCAAAAGTGACACCATTCTAAAAACTGCACCCCTCAAGGTACTCAAAACCACATTCAAGAAGTTTATTAACCCTTCAGGTGCTTCACAGGAGCTGAAGCAACATGGAAGGAAAAAATGAACATTTAACGTTTAGTAACAAAAATGATCTTTACAAGCATTTTTTTTTTTGTTTTTACAAGGGTAAAAGGAGAAAATGAACAAATAAAGTTGTTGTGCAATTTCTCCTGAGTACGCCTATACCCCATATGTGGGGGAAAACCACTCTCTGGGCGCACGGCAGGGCTCGGAAGGGAAGGAGCGCCGTTTGACTTTTTCAAACCAAAATTGGCTGGAAT
The DNA here is from genome assembly GCA_033576555.1 of Oophaga sylvatica. Taxonomy (NCBI): domain Eukaryota; kingdom Metazoa; phylum Chordata; class Amphibia; order Anura; family Dendrobatidae; genus Oophaga; species Oophaga sylvatica. The sequence goes on along the minus strand of JARQOD010000005.1, from coordinate 126,087,222 downwards.
TGAGACTGGATGCCATGTCGCGTTTGGAGAGCCCCTGATGTGCCTAAACAGTGGAAACCCCCCACAAGTGACCCCATTTTGGAAACTAGACCACCTAAGGAACTTATCTATATCTGTGGTGAACACTTTGCACCCCCAAGTGCTTCACACAAGTTTATAATGCCTGGACATGAAAATTAAAAATCGTATTTTATTCCCACAAAAATGATCTTTTAGTCCCATATGTGGGAGAAAATTAATGTATGGGCACACGTCGGGGCTCAGAAGGGAAGTAGTGACGTTTTACATTGCAGACTTTGATGGAATAGTCTGCGGGCGTCATGTCCGTTTGGAGAGCCCCTGATGTGCCTAAACAGTGGAAACCCCCACAAGTGAGCCCATTTTGGAAACAAGACCCCCAAGGAACTTATCTAGATGTGTGGTGAGAACTTTGAACCCCCAAGTGCTTCACACAAGTTTATAATGTAGAGCCATAAAAATAAAAAATCATATTTTTTTCCACAAAAATGATATTTTCGCCCCCAATTTTTTATTTTCCCAAGGGTAACAGAAAAAATTGGACCCCAAGAGTTATTGTGCAATTTGTCCTGAGTACGCTAATACCCAATATGTGGGGGTAAACTACTGTTTGGCCGCAAGGCAGAGCCCAGAAGGGAAGGAGCACCGTTTGACTTTTTCAACGCAGAATTGGCTGGAATTGAGATCAGATGCCATGTCACGTTTGGAAAGCCTCTGATGTGCCTAAACAGTGGAAACCCCCAATTCTAACTCCATCCCTAACCACAACACACCCCTAACTTGTGAATAATCTGGAGGCGACTTTAGAGCTGGGGCTCCCTCCGGTGGTTGCTGAGGGTAGTGAACCAATTGCTGAATGGCCTTCAGCTGGCTCTGAATGGTCTGATATAAGTGACCTGAACTCCCTTCAGCCTTGCCGGTAATCAATTGTTCTTCCACATCTTGCTTGGAGCTCAGCTTGCATTCCTGCTCTCATTCAGATAAGTGATTTGCTGTTTTTTTTCCTCTGGTTGGATTTTCCTTGCTGGTTTGCTGCTTAGCAGTAGACTTCAGCCTGGTCCCCTTTTGGGGCCTGGCGCTGCAATTGTGCTCAGTTTGTGTTTGCACTTTTGCTCTGTTCCTATGTCACTTTTTATTTACTGAATTGCTGTGTGTTACACCAGAGATCTGATTTAGGTGGTAGAGATCGTGTGATCTCAGGTTTTCTCTTAATCAGAAGTGTTGGTATTTTTGTCGGGGATTTTTGGGTTGCAGTCAGAATTCTTTCCTATACTTTTCTATCTAGACAGATTGGGCCCCAGCGTTTGCTCACTCTATTTTCTGTCTGTGTTCGTATTTTCTTCTGGTCTAACCGCCATTACATGTTTGGGGGCTTCCTATTTCTTTGGGGATTCTGCTACGGGGCAGATAGCATTCATCTTTCTGCCTTTAGGTGTAGCTATCTCTCCGGCTGTGGCGAGGCGTCTAGGATCACCGTAGGTACGCTCCATGGCTACTTCTAGTGTTGCGGTTAGTTTAGGGTCCTGCAATCCAATAGTTCCATGTTGTGAATACCTTGGAGGCGACTTCTGAGCTGGGGCTCCCTCCGGTGTTTGCTGAGGGTAATGAACTAATTATTGAATGGCCTTCAGCTGGCTCTGAATGGTATGATATAAGTGACCTGAGTTCCCAGCAGCCTTGCCGGTAATCAATTGTTCCTCCTGCTCTTGTTTGGAGCACATCTTGCTTTCCTGCTCTCATTCAGATAAGTATTTTGATTTTTTTCCTCTGTTGGATTTTCACTGCTGGTTTGCTGCTTGCAGTGGACTGCAGCCTGGTCCCCTTTTGGGGTCTTGCGCTGCAATTGTGCTCATTGTGTGTTTGCATTTTTGCCTTGCTCTTTTGTCACATTTTATTTGCTGTGTTGCTGTGTGTTACACCAGAGATCTGATTTAGGTGGTAGAGATCGTGTGATCTCAGGTTTTTTTGTTAATCAGAAGTGTTGGTATTTTTGTCAGGGTTTTTTTGGGTTGCAGTCAGAATTCTTTCCTATACTTTTCTATCTAGACAGATTGGGCCCCAGCGTTTGCTCATTCTATTTTCTGTCTGTGTCCATGTTTTCTTCTTGTCTAACCGCCATTACATGTTCGGGGGCTTCCTATTTCTTTGGGGATTCTGCTTCAGGGCAGATTGCTTTCATCTTTCTGCCTCTAGGTGTAGTTATCTCTCCGGCTGTGACGAGGCGTCTAGGATCACCGTAGGTACGCTCCACGGCTACTTCTAGTGTGGCGGTTAGTTTAGGTTACTGCAATCCAATAGTTTCCAGCCTCTTTGGTGTATTGCTACTTTGGCTATTTTTTGCAGTTTCTCCTCAGCTACCGAAACATAACAGTATTACCGGCCAAAATTATATGGTACTCACAGAAGGGAAAAATAGTAAAGAGGAAAAAATTTGTTACATTTTATTTT
>JARQOD010000005.1:126061878-126084656 GCA_033576555.1 Oophaga sylvatica | reverse complement strand
GATCATGACAGTACTCCCCTCTCAATGGGGGGCCTCTGGACCCCCAGGCTTGCCCGGGAACCTGGCATGGAAAGCCCGAACCAGGCGATCTGCATGCATCAAACGGGCTGCACCCAGGATCTGTCCTCCGGTCCATACCCCTTCCAATGAACCAGGTACTGTACCGACCGCTGCACCAACCTGGAGTCAACGATACGATCAATCTCATATTCCATGTGTCCCTCAACCAAAACAGGAGGAGCAGCGGACTCGGACTCCCCCTGGACTGCCTCAAAAGGTTTCAGTAGGGATTTATGGAAGACGTTAGGGATCTTGAATGAGACTGGAAGACACAACCTGTAAGCCACTGGATTGATCTGTTCCACAATCTTGTATGGGCCAATGAACTTGGGGCCCAACTTGGCTGATGGAACCTTCACCTTAATGTTTCGCGTGGAGAGCCAAACTTTCTCTCCAACCCGAAACATAGGACCTGGTGTTCTTTTCCTGTCAGCGAAAAACTTGTACCTGCCTTGAGACCTGGATATATTCCGCTGGACCTCCGCCCATGTATTCTTTAATCGCTGAACAGACCCCTCTGCCCCTGGACACCCAGAATCCAAACGAGAAAACTCACCAAAATGAGGACTAAAACCATAATTGATCAGGAAAGGAGACATACAGTAGATTGGCTCACCCGACTATTGAAGGCGAATTCCGCCAACGGCAGTACATCACACCAGTCATTCTGTCTTGCAGAAGTCAGATATCTGAGGATCTGTTCCAGAGACTGATTAGTCGTTCCGTCTGACCATTGCTCTCAAGATGGTATGCAGACGAAAAAGACAGAGACATCCCCAATTTCTTGCAGAAAGCACGCCAAAACTTTGCCACAAACTGCACTCCACGATCAGACACCACATTCAGGGGTACCCCATGCAACCGGATAACATGCTGTACAAACAATCTGGACAAAGTCTCAGCTGAGGGTAGTGCGGATAAGGGTACAAAATGAGCCTGCTTCGAAAACCTGTCCACCACTACCCATACCACCGTATTGCCCTTGGACTGAGGAAGATTAGTAATAAAATCCATGGACAAGTGAGTCCATGGCCTTTCGGGAACTGCCAAGGGCATCAGTTCCCCAGCCGGCCGGCTGTGAGTTTTTAGAACGAGCGCAGACCCCACAACCAGAAACAATTTTTTTTATGTCAGAACTAAGAGTAGGCCACCAAAAGATCCTAGCCACCGCCTGACGTGTGGCAGATATACCAGGGTGAGCACTGAGCTTGGATTCATGGAACTCCTGGAGGAGTTTAAGCCGAAGCTGCTCTGGGACAAACAACTTACCCCCTGGCTTAGCAGCAGGGGCCAGAGACTGGGCCCACTAAATCTCCTGTTCCAACTCAGACGAGACCCCTGCCAACACAACCCCAGGGTGAAGAATGGAGGAAGGTGGCTCAGGGGGAGACACCAGATGAAAACTGCGAGATAAGGCATCAGCCTTGATATTCTTTGACCCGGACGAAACGTAATAGTAAACTTAAAACGGAAAAAAAAAAGGTGACCAACGGGCCTGTCTGGGCGTTAGTCTCTTAGCAGACTCAATATAAGATAAATTTTTGTGGTCGGTAATCACAGTAACCGAGTGACTGGCCCCCTCCAAAAAGTGCCTCCATTCTTCAAACGCTAACTTGACTGCAAGAAGCTCTCTATTGCCAACATCGTAATTCCTCTCAGCAGCAGAGAATTGCCTGGAAAAAAAAGCACATGGCCTGAGGTTGGTCAGAGTGGCAGGACCTTGGGACAACACAGCACCCACCCCCACCTCAGAGGCGTCCACTTCCACAATAAATGGTTTGGACGGATCTGGCTGTACCAACACCGGAGCAGTCATAAAGCATTTTTTCAGACTAGCAAAGGCCTCTTTTGCGAGCGAGGACCAATTTTTCACATCCGCACCTTTGCATGTTAAATCTGTGAGTGGTTTGACCATCTGCGAAAACCCCCGAATAAATTTGCGGTAGTACGAAAACCCTCACAGGACACAATCAATCCTAAAACAGATAATTCTTGAACAAAAAACACACACTTCTCCAATTTAGCAAACAGATGATTTTCCCTAAGTCTTTGGAGAACAGTTCGTACATGATTCATATGAGAATGACTGTCGGGGGAATATATCAGAATATCATCTAAGTAGATAACAACAAAACGACCAATGAGATCAGAAAACACTACATTGATGAAATTCTGAAATATGGCGGGAGCATTGGTAAGACCAAACGGCATGACTAAATTTTCAAAAAGTCCCTCGGACGTGAGGAACGCAGTTTTCCATTCATCCCCCTTCCTGACCCTTATCAAATTATATGCTCCCCGAAGATCCAGTTTAGAGAACCATTTTGCCCCTGATAGTTGGTTACATAAATCAGGAATCAACGGAAGGGGATACGTATTCCGTACAGTAATCTTATTTAGTTCACGAAAGTCGAGACAGGGACGTAGACCGCCATCATTTTTCTTCACAAAAAAGAACCCCCGCCACAGGTGAAACTGAGGGACCTATGTGTCCCTTGCGAAGACTTTCTGCAATATAATCCTTCATAGCTAAGGCTCAGGTCCAGACAAATTAAACAGGCGGGCTTTAGGTAGTTTAGCCCCGGGACTAGCTCGATGGCGCAGTCAAAGGGTCTATGTGGCGGCAACATCTCGGCCTCGCTTTCTGAGAACACATCTTCGAAGTCTTTCAGGTACGCCAGAATACCTTCCAGCTTGACAGATGACACAGACACAGATTTAACAGGTTTAACCAGCAGTGCAGATTCATAACATAACTTAGAATCATTAAACCCCCATTGAACATCTCCCCCGTTTTCCAGTTAATAACTGGATTATGGCGTTGTAACCAGGGCATGCCCAACACCAATCCTGCTGGTAGATTGTCCAGAACTAAACAACTTAATTTTTCCTCGTGAGCAGCGCCCACTCTGAGCGAAAAAAAGTCAGACATAAAGAGAATTCCCTCTTTTGTGAGGGGGGGAGGAGTCAATGGCCACCACCTTGATCGGAGCCTTAAGCCTAGCTGTCCCTATCTTGCAGCGTGTGACCAATTGAGAGTCAATCAGATTGATGGATGACCCGCAGTCCACAAAGGCTGTAGAGGAAAAAGAATAGCCGTCCACTAACAGTTCCACACGAAGCAACACCTTAGAGAACGAGGAAAAGTGTACCTGAGGGTCTGAGTAGTCTCCTCGCTGACTACCCAGACCTAGTCGTTTCCCGCCGACCGGGTTGAGGACGGGCAGACAGGACACTCCTTTTTCCAATATCCAGCTTTACCGCAGTAGAAGCACAACTGTTCTTCCCGACGGCGTTTTCTCTCCTTTTCCTTCAGAGTGATAACGCCCACATCCATGGGCTCAGAGACATTCTCGTTTCCACTGGGGAACAATGTAGTCTCCACCTGCATCACCCCCTGGCCCGCAACCTGCGGTCCATCCGGACGGCCTGGGTCATGGCGTCCTCGAGAGAGTTAGGTGGGGGGTGTAACGCCAAGGTATCCTGCAGCCGCTCGGACAAGCCTCTGCGAAATAGTCCTCGGAGGGCGGCGTCCTCCCAAGAAATCTCTGCAGCCCAGCGGCGGAACTCAGTACAAAACCACTCGGCCAGTGCTTCCCCTGACAGACGCTCATCACCATGTCCTCTGCCAATCGCACTCGGTCAGGCTCATCGTATATGTGCCCGAGGGCCTCAAAGAATGCATTCACCGACACTCTCTCAGGGGCAGTGGGAGGAAGGGAAAATGCCCATGCTTGTGGGGACCCTCTTAATAAAGACATGATGACCCCTACCCTCTGACTTTCATCCCCAGAGGACCGTGGTCTCAAACTAAAGAAAAGTTTGCAACCCTCCATGAAGATCCTAAACTCCTTTTTGTTCCCAGAAAAGAAGTCAAGCAGTTTAACAGGTGGTTCTGAGGACACGAGCGCAACATCACTCGCCATAGCCCTCAGAGAACCAGCAGATAAAGCCCCCTGCACAGTCTCAGAAACCTGCCGCTGTGAACACGACAGCGCTTGCTGTTCCAGAGATAAATCCTGAAACATCTGACTCAGATTTTTCATCTGTTCGGACAGCGACTGTATGGGATCCATAACTCTCTGCACAACCTGCGCCCCAAACACAGCCGTGAAGCAAAAAAAAAAAAAAAAACTTAGTGGTCAGTTATAATATCACGGGGAGGATTGCAAGAGAACTCACCAGTGCAATCTCCCAGAAGACGAGTGCAGAAGAAAGCTTCAGGCTCCTAGGAACGCAGGGTGAGCAAGGCAGGAGAAAGATGGTTTCAGGGCCTGAATCACCTGACAGTTGAGGGGCGTGGCTTCAGCTCCAGGGAGCTAGAAGCTGAGGGAAAACTCCTAGAAAGGTAACTACGGGACAAAGTTACCCAGGGGCACAGACAGAGACGTAAATCTAAACAAGTCAAGGTCAAAGCACGAAAAGACAGTACAGTACCAAGGATGAGACAGAACGGATAGTCGGGGCCAGGCAGAGGTCAAAACCAAACAGACAGCGAAGGTACAGAAACAGAATCCAACAAGCAGTATCCAGAGATCAGACAGAGTCAAAACCAAAGCATCAGGCAAACTAGAACACAGCACAAACACACTCAGGGGTCAACACACTCTGCCAAGGGCGAAAGTATAACTGACAGGGATTGGAGCTTCCTAGGGCTATAAGAAGCTCTCCCCGAACCAAGGAGAGGCCACAATAATAAGCCCCAGGTGTGCAGGTAAGAGCTTGCACTGGGATCAAAACCTTAACCCCTAGCGTGCAGGTCAACCCTGCACTGGGATCATGACAATTTTAATCAGATTAGCTGGTCCATTCCTGCCCCATAAATTGTAGGCTTTTTGCCCAAGAGAGGTGAAATAACAGGATAGGGACCCAATTTATAAAGGACACCGTGACGTGGTACTTGGGCATACATATATTGGCCAATCTATGCGATAAGAGTCTTCATTTTTTCATAGCAATTTTTGCAGATACATATTTCATATATACTTTATATAGCGCTTTTTTCCATTTTTTTCTATGGCAGCAATGCAATTCCTATGTTCTAGAGTAATCATTCTTGGTAAGTTATGGTGCAAACCTTGATCTTTTTGATTTGTATACTTTCTTTGGTTGGTGCCTATTTTCACTAGCTTAGATGTGCTGGTCCTTTTTCTTGTCTATTCCCAGAGAGATGTAGACTGTCTAAGAGAGGATTGGTATTAGGTCCTGGCAATGAGAATTGCCTTACCGTGGCTGCCAGGTACACATGAATTGGCCAATTTATGAGCTAAGCATTCTCAATTTTTCATATTTCTAGTGCAGTAATGCAGTTCAATTTCATGTTTGCATGCTATAGCGCTGCAGAGTGCTGCATTATTTGTTTGATTGTGATTGTGTTTGAGTTGAGTTGGTTACTCTAGGTAAGCACCTGTTCAGACCTGATTTATGTTCGGATGTGATGGTCAGTTTTTTTTTATATTTCCATCATTATTGTGGCTTTCAGTACAAAGACAACTAAATAGATTTTAACTGAATGTGCGTCTGAGGAACATATATTCTCCCATCATGCCCCATATGTTCTCCCAAGCTGCCCCCATGTATCTGCATCCTCCCCCATGTGTCTCCATCATGCTCCATATGTTCTATCATCCTGCCCCGTATGTTCTCTCATCCTGCTCCATATGTCTGCATCCTGCCCCATTGTGTCTCCATTCTGGCTTATATAATCTCTCCCATCCTGCCCCTGTATCTCCATCCTGCCCCATATGATCTCTCATCCTGCCCCCTGTATTTCCATCCTGCCCCATATGATCTCTCATCCTGCCCCATGTGTCTCCATCCTTCCCATTGTCTCTGTCCTCCATCCTGCCCTATATGTCTCTCATCCTGCCAACCACTGTGTCTGCATCCTGCCCCATTGTGTCTCCATTCTGGCCCATATAATCTCTCCCATCCTGCCCCATGTATCTCCATCCTGCCCCATATGATCTCACATTCTGCCCCATGAGTCTCCATCCTGCTCCATGTGTCTCCATCCTGCCCCATGTGTCTCCATCCTGCCCCATATGTCTTCATCCTGCACCATGTCTCCAACCTGCCCCATGTGTCTCCATCCTTCCCATGTGTCATCCTATCTCCATATTGCGGCTCTCAGTACAAAGAAAAGAAAAAAAAATCTCCTTACCTAGCCATGGTCCAGCGGCATCCTCTCCCTCATGCATTTTGATGTGCTGTCGCAGAGCAGTGACGTCATACTCCAGCGATGTGAGCGCCGAGGTCAGCTGCTGGTCTGTGATTGGTTGGCAGTAAACTATTGCCATGCTGGAAGCCTTCCCGCAAGGCAATAGATTTAACTCAATGCCCGGCAAGGACGCACATTCAGTTGCTGAATTGGCAGGATCATAACGCTGGGGCCCGGTGAGTAATTCCAAGAGAAGTGACCAAGAAAAGGGCTGAGACACCACTGAGAGAGTGTGCTTGGTACTATTGAGAGTGACATTGAGAAACTATGCTGGAATACAAAAATAGCTGCTGAAGAGGTTTCCATCAGGCTGTATAAAGTGTAAAAACTAACTAGCTATCTCTATTTCAAGGGGTGGTCTAGGATCTAAAATATTTTTTCTAAATATCTATCTTTACACCCTAAAAGCTTTTTATAATGAGCTTTATTATAAAATACCCTATATTTCTCCTTATCAGGCTAATACCTAAATGTGTTTTTACTGCACTTCCTGTAACTTTTCATTGGAGAGAAGTCTGAAACAGGACGTCACAGGTGGCTGGGGCTGCACTTAGTCCCTGCTATGTCTATCAACTCTCCTAGAACACAACATCATCAAAGGGTGGCACTGCAGTTACTAAATTCAGTTTCTTGCCGCCCTCTGAAGAGGTCCTGGATCCATGATCTTGGTGACAGAATCTGCGAGAGATGTGAGCACAGTGCCCGCACTCTGCTTCTATCTTCACCTCTGTAGCTTCTTACTGTGAAGCAAGACGTTGTCAGGGGACGACGATAGAAGCAATGAGAGACACCAGTGTCATCCCAGAGCTACATGGACTGAACCGTTAATGTGATCAGTCAGTTGCCACATAGTTTGGATATTGTTGGCAGTTTGCATTGAAAGTTGTGCTGCCAACAGTTGTTTCTTCTTAGGCTGCATAAAAAATATGAACAGTCAAGTGCTTGTTCGTTAGCTCATGTTTACATTGTCCAATGATTGGATGCTTATTTGTCTGTTTATTGACCAAGTAAAATGACCAAAAAGTATGTTCCCCCATTAACAATTTATTGCATATTTTTTGTGCCTAAAAAATCTGTTCCACACACATAAATGAGGTTACTTAAGGAGCAAAGTGATGGATTGTCACAAGCCCTTTCAGAAGAATAGGACAGTCACAGATTTTTCTGCAACAAATCTGACACGTGAACAAACAAGGAAAGCAGAATTAGAGAATTAAATAAAGATGAAGCCCCTGGTATAACAACACATACATTTTTTGTGTGACCCAAGATAACAACAGCATAGTTTTAATAGATGTCACTTGTTATTTTTTTTGTAATTTTATCTATTTAGAAAGTTATATCATAGAGAGATTTATAACAACAATATGAAAAAGAGAAAAAACAGGTGCTTGGGATTATAAATCGAGCTCACATGTATAAGTACACAAGAAAACAATACACACATGGTCAAAATTGTTGGTACCCTTCGTTTATTGACAGAAAAACCCACAATGGTCACAGAAATAACTTGAATCTGACAAAAGTAATAATAAATCAAAAATCTATGAAAATGAACAAATGAAAGTCAGACATTGCTTCTCAGCCATGCTTCCACAGAATTTAAAAAAAAACAAAACTCATGAAATAGGCCTGGACAGAAATTATCGTACCCATAACTTAATATTTTGTTGCACAACCTTTTGAGGTAATCACTGCAATCAAACGATTCCTGTAACGGTCAATGAGACTTCTGCAGCTCTTGACAGGTATTTTGGCCCACTCCTCAAGAGCAAACTGCTCCGGTTGTCTTTTGTTTTAAGGTTGCCTTTTCCAGACGGCATGTTTCAGCTCTTTCCAAAGATGCTCAATAAGATTTAGGTCAGGGCTCATAGAAGGCCCCTTCAGAATAATCCAATGTTTTCCTCTTAGCCTTTCTTGGGTGTTTTTAGCTGTGTGTTTTGGGTCATTATCCTGTTGCAAGACCCATGACCTGCGACTAAAATCAAGCTTTCTGACACTGGGCAGTACATTTATCTCTAGAATCCCTTGATAGTCTAGAGATTTCATTGTACCCTGCACAGATTCTAGACACCCTGTGCCAGATGAAGCAAAGCAGCCCCAGAACATAACAGAGCTTCCTTCATGTTTCACAGTAGGGACAGTGTTCTTTCCTTGATATGCTTCATTTTTCATGTGTGAACATAGAGCTGATGTGCCTTGCCAAAAAGTTCCATTTTTGTCTCATCTGTTCATAGGACATTCTCCCAGAAACTTTGTGGCTTGTTAACATGTAGTTTGGCAAATTCCAATCTGGCTTTTTATTGATTTTTTTTTCAACAATGGTGTCCTCCTTGGTTGCTCCCATGAAGTCTGCTTTAGCTGATACAACGATGGATGTTGTGATCTGACATTTATGTTCCTTGAGCTTGAAGTTCACCTTTAATCTGTTTAGAAGTTTTTTTGGGCTCTTTTGTTACCATTCATATTATCCGTCTCTTTGATTTGTCATCAATTTTCCTCCTGCGGCCACGTCCAGGTATGTTGGCTACAGTACAATGGAGCTTAAATTTCTGTATAATATGTGCAACTGTAGTCACAGGAACATCAAGCTGCTTGGAGATGGTCTTATAACTTTTCCCTTTAACATGTTTGTCTATAGTTTTCTTTCTAATCTCCTGACCTGAGACAACTCTTTCCTTCACTTCCTCTGGTCCATGTTGAGTGTGATACACACCATGTCACCAAACAGCACAGTATCTGTAGCCCTCTATGCAGGCCCACTCACTGATTCAGAGATTGTAGACACCTGTGATGCTAATTAGTGGACACACCTTGATTTAATATGTCCCTTTTGTCACATAATTTTAAGGGGTGACACTATTTCTGTCCAGGCCTATTTCATGAGTTTTATTTTTTTTTAAATTCTGTGAAAGCATGGTTGAAAAGCAATGTCTGACTTTCTTTTGTTCATTTCATAGATTTTTTATTTACTATTACTTTTGTCAGATTCAAGTTATTTCTGTCACCATTGTGGTCTTTTCGGTCATTAAACGAGGGGTACCAACAATTTTGACCACATGTGTATATTACATTCCTATAAGGCCAAGTTGACGTGCACATTTAAAAAATGTCGGATTTTCATCCAGAAAAAAAAACATTAATTTCTAATGCTGATCTGTGTCGCATCCATATGACATCTGTTTTTATATCTCATCAATTATTAAAATTTACAAATATGGTTTCCTATGTTTAATAATTGCAATGTATCCAAAAAATCAGATGCTGTAAAGTTGATCCAATTGTTTTGTGCATCCATAGACTCGAATAGGCAAATCTCATCTGGAATACGGAAGAGAGTAGTTCATGCTGTGATTTTTTCATGCTAAAATTCGAAGAAAAAAAAACCCTTACAGTTTTAACAGGTTTATTAAACAACATTGGTCTAAGGGCTGTGTTTCATGGACCGCATATGGGTCGAAATACAATCTTGTGAATTTGGCCTTACAGAACATATGATCAGTCTCCAAAGTCGAGAGGCAAACTTGTTGAACCTGTGTGTCTCTCCATAACTAGGGAAAATTATTTATTTTAATGATACAATGAAAGCATTAAGCATAATGCATGTTTAGTAAGGAACATATATATGTATTGCATATAGATTTAATGTTAAAGGGGTGGCCCAGCTTTTAAAAAATAGGAAGTTGCATATGTACTAAATTAACAAATAGAAGGCCCTCACTGACCACAGGGTGTAAACTACGCACCATCAGAGCTGAAGCAGAAGAGGAATTAATCACATTTACACCTTCTCAAATATTTGTTTTTAAAACCTAAAACACCCATTTAACATTATTTCATTGTATATGTGCATCATGCATCAATATCTCAGTGTTGCTGTTCTTTGTACTCAGTCTTGCCGATCTTTACGAGTTGTGCACTGATTTTCTGGCTATCCCCCTGGCCATGTCTAACTGCCGGAGCCAAGGTTTTTCTTTAAACTCACTGTAAAGACAACATAATGTTAATATTCTATCATGATTATCTTATCGTAGAAGAAATTTATACAAACAGCTAAATATAGAGCCTACGCATTCTTCAATTTTATGCAAGATTCATTAAACATTTGACTAGACCTGTTAAAGGGAAGAATACTCTTTATAGCACCACTCCAGGGTTTAATGTATCATCAGCACTAGAGTGGTAATACTAATCTAAATTTCCTGCCTCACTCTTAAGCTTACCAGCTGCCGTCTTCATCTTTTCTTGGTGTCGCTCCAGTCCGTCTTCTGCAGGTTTTGACCTGCCAGTTCACTCCAGTGTTTTCTTCGGCAATCCGAAAGTAACAACTCAATGTAAGTCTATGATAGCCAGAACAAGGCTAGACTGAGACTCTCATAGACTAACATTGAGAGCTTGTGGCTGTTACCTCTGACTATCGGTCAGTCAGAAGTTGCGGTCACAAGGTTACAGATGAAGATGGCGGCTGGGTAGTATAATACTAGGTTCAGGGAAATTAGATTAGTTGCACCACTCCAGCACTGAAATTTAAAACAAATGCTGGAGTGTTGCTTTAAAAACCACCCTCTGATAGCATCAGAGGTAATGACATCAGTGAAGGATACATGAATTCATGACATTTCTCCTGCCAGCTGGCGTTTTTGTCTAGCAACAACATAAACACTAATGATGAGCAAATGTGCTTGGATAAGGCATTATCCGAGCATGCTCAAATGCTAACCAAGTGTACTCAGCGTGCTCAAATATTATGTTCTAGTCCCCTCGCCTGCATGTCTCGTGGCTGTTCGACATCCACAACACATGCAGGGATTGACTAATCAACAGGCAATCCTTGCATATGTTGCGGCTGTCAAACAGCCGCAAGACAGCTGGGTTCAGGGACTAGAACATATTATTCGAGCACGCTGAGTACACTCGGTTAGCACTTGAACATGCTCGGATAACGCCTTATCCAAGCACATTCACTCATTACTAATAAATACTAAGGAATCTATAAAAACGCATACATGTTAGTCCATAAACAACCTAGACCACACAGATTATACTCAGTTTAGAACTCATTTACCAGAACCCAAGACACACGGAACAAGGAATGTGTAGAACAATAGCAAAATTTTATTAGTATATTCAAATATAAATAATTTTTCCCACACTGATTAGTGTGGGAAGCTTAATTGATTGTTTCCCACGCTATTGAGTTCACTTCAGGTCAGCCAGGGACTCCCTCTGACGTCACTGATGCTGTGCGGAGTCCCTGGCTGACCTGAAGTGAACTCAATAGCGTGGGAAACAATCAATTAAGCTTCCTACACTAATCAGTTCATCTCCTGTCAGCCGGGGAGGCTGCGGGGGTTTACAGCAGGGCTGGTCGCATTAGCAGCGGTCCCTGCTGTAAACCTGTTAACCCCTTCAGATAGATTGCAGCGTGGGACCTGACTGAACGCCAGAGAGGTAAGGATATTGTTGCTTTTTTATTTTATTTTTATTAAAGGAGAACAAGGGATTCAGAAGGATTGCCAGTACAATAAAATATGGTCAAAAACTGTGTGTATTTATTTCATTAAAATAGTTTTAAATTAATGTGTGTGTTTTTTTTAACCATTTCCTACAATAAGATTAATAATGGAGAGTTGTCTGATTGACAACTCTCCATTATTAACCTGGTTTAATGTCACCTTTCAATAGCAAGGTAGCATTAACCAATTATTAACCCATTAGCCACCGCTAAAGGCAATGGGAATAGACAGGCTAAGTGCCAGAAAAGGCGCATCTAATAATAGATGTGCCTTTTCTGGGGTGGCTGGGGGCAGATATTAGTAGCCAGGGGGGGCATAAAAACAATGCTCCCTCCCTAGGCTATTAATATCTGTCTTTAGTCACTGGCTTTCCCTGTCTGGCGGAGAAAATACCGCGGGAGCCCACGCAATTTTTTTCAACGAATTTACACATTAAATTAACACCTACATGTATGATATAGGAAAGATGTGTATCTTCGTACCGTGCCTGTCTTGCCTGTACATGATCTAAGTACCATGTAAGTGATTTTCACCTTTAATCCTGTTTTATTTTTAACTGCATTGTACATAACTGTATTGTCTCAGCTTGTTACCTTTTTTTTTTAAACTATAAGCACTGCCTGCAGTTTAAGGAATAAACCTATAAAATTATTAGTTTGTTTCTCCTGCTCTATAAACGAATTTGCACGTGCCTGAAGTACTACGCTACTGTTTTGGGGTTGCTACGGACCCTCTTGATAAATTGTTCATTAAGTAAATCGTAGCTGGTGGCAGCTAAAATAAGGGGTGTAAAGTGTTAACCTATTGGGTGGCGTTGGCAGTGACGGAGCGGGTTTTATAAGTGTATTGCCTGGCTGCGGCCCGGAGTAATTATAATTCCCTCACTGCAGCGTGCCCAATAGCCAGCACACATCCAAGTGGCCCGTCTGGTGACTAATTATCCTAGGTGCAGTTCCCTGACTGACCTGAAGGTAAGGGGGCGCCAGAGAGCTGCAAGTTCTTAAGTGAAGTGGGATAATTATAAATCCCTGCAGATTATTGGGTCGGACGGCAGCAGCAGTCGTGTGTGTGCACGTTTTCGTCACATTTGCGGCACAGAGGGATCACAAGCCATGATACCCCTGGCTACCGTGTGGCGGACCGTGTGCACGTTCATCACATCATACACCTACATGTATGAAATTTTGCACACATACACTGAAATATTTGGTAATCAAAACCATATATCAAACTACATGAAATGAAATGGTTTACTGTATGTAAACCATGTGTCATTTCATGTCGGTTTCTGTAATGATTTTACAGAAGCCGGCAATTGAATTAGCAGCTATTATGCTATGTAGAAGTGTATGAACTATAAATATATATAATACACATATATATATTATCACAAAGACATGTGTATATATATATATATGTATTCTATGTGTATATGTATTCTTTCCATTCTTTATTAAACATGTCAGTGTGATTTTACAGTATACCGCACTGAATTGCCGGCTTTTCTAAAGGACACCGGTGCGTTTTTCTCGCAAGTCACACGTCTGGTCCGTGTGTAATCCGTATTTTTCTTGCCCCCATAGACTTGCATTGGCGATTCTCGGCCAATATACGGTGCAAATCGCAGCATGCTGCGATTTCACTCGCACGTAAAAAACTGCCGAGAAAAAAAATCGGCTGATTGGAGCTGCCCCATAGATTAACATTGGTCCGAGTGCAATGCAATTTTTTCTCGCAATGCACTCGTCCGTATTTTTTCGCTAGTGTGACTCCGGCCTAAGCTGTAGCCTCCTTAATTATTCTATGGTCACCTGCATGCGTGATTAAATGTTGGGAATGGCACTTTGCACTACACTAATAATTTTGGTGCTGCTCTCAGTTTGAGATACCTTCAGGTATATTTATTTAGCTTCTACAGTATATAATTTTTTTCAATTTTGATGCTGATGACCAATATAAACCACTGAGCCTAATACTAATTCAGTTAACCTAAAGAAGATTGTCAGTCTGCTATGTTTTGTAGTCCGACAAGAGGCATTCATTTTATACTTTTAAATTATTTATGAATATTTGTGAATATACTAAGAAAATTTCACTGCTGTTCTACACATTCCTTGTTCCTTGTGTCTTGGGTTCTGGTAAATGGAATCTATAAAAAGGTGGAGGGGTTTTTTATTTAGAAAAAAAAAATAGGATCACTGGTGCTTCTGCTTTAAACCCCTTTCTGTCATCGGACGTACTATCCCGTCCATGTGCCCTGGGACTTAATTCCCAAGGACAGGAAGTACGTCATAGGCAATCAGCTGCGCTCCCATGGGGAGCGCGGCCAATCGCGGCCGAGTGTCAGCTGATTCTCACAACTGACACCCGGCACTATGTGCCAGGAGCGGTCACGGACCGCTCCGGCACATTAACCCCTGGCACACTGCGATCAAAGATGATAGCAGTGTTCCGGCAGTATAGGGAAGCATCGTGCAGGGAGGGGCTCCCTGCGTGCTCCTCTGATGCCCTCAGAACCGCATGATGTATCGCGCTGTTCCGAGAGACCCTCCTCCCTGCAGGACCCCGGTTCCAAGATGGCCGCGGGGTCCTTCCGGGTCCTGCAGGGAGGCGGCTTCCTCAGTGCCTGCTGAGAGCAGGCGCTGAGGAAACCTGCAGCACTGCCTGTGAGATCGCTGGTCTGACAGAGTGCTGTGCACACTGTAAGACCAGCGATCTGACGTTATACAGTGATGTCCCACCCTGGGACAAAGTAAAAATGTAAAAAAAATAAAAATAAACATGTGTAAAAAAATTCCTAAATAATGAAAAAAAAAAATTCCCCAATAAATTCATTTCGTTAATGTAAAAAAAACAAACAATAAAAGTACACATATTTAGTATCGCCGCATCTGCAACGACCCGCCCTATAAAACTGTCCCATTAGTTAACCCCTTTAGTGAACTCCTTAAAAAAAAACAAGGCAAAAAAAATGCTTTATCATCATACCGCCGAACAAAAAGTGGAATAACACGCGATCAAAAAGACGGATATAAATAAACATGGTACTGCTAAAAACGTCATCTTGTCCCGCAAAAAACGAGCCACCATACAGCATCATCAGCGAAAAAATAAAAAAGTTATAGCTCGCAGAATAAAGCGATGCAAAAACAATTATTTTTAATATATTATTGTTTTTATTGTATAAAAGCGGCAAAACTTAAAAAAATGATATAAATGAGGTATCGCCGTAATCGTACTGACCCAAGAATAAAACTGCTTTATCAATTTAACCACACGCGGAACAGTATAAACGCCCCCCAAAGAAATTCATGAATTGCTAATTTTTCTTCATCCTGCCTCCCAAAAATCGTAATAAAAAGCAATCAAAAAATGTCATGTGCAGAAAATGGTACCAATAAAAACGTCAACTCGTCCCATAAAAAATAAGACCTCACGTGACACTGTGGGCCAAAATATGGAAAAATTATAGCTCTCAAAATGTGATGATGCAAAAACTATTTTTTGCAATAAAAAGAGTCTTTTAGCGTGACAGCTGCCAAACATAAAAACCCCCTATAAATAGTAAATCAAACCCCCCTTTATCACCACCTTAGTTAGGGAAAAATAATAAAATTGAAAAAATTTATTTATTTCCATTTTCCCATTAGGGGTTAGGGTTGGGGCTAAAGTTAGGGTTGGAGTTGGGGCTAAAGTTAGGATTAGGGTTAGGGTTGGGATTAGGGTTAGGGGTGTATTAGGGTTAGTGTTGTGGTTAGGATTGGGATTAGGGTTAGGTGTTATGTTTCGGTAGCTGAGGAGAGGTTGCAAAAATATCCAAAGAAGCAATACACCAGAGAGGCTGGAACTATTGGATTGCAGGACCCTAAACTAACAGCAACACTAGAAGTAGCCGTGGAGCGTACCTACGGTGATCCTAGATGCCTCGTCATAGCCGGATAGATAGCTACACCTAAAGGCAGAAAGATGAAAGCTAACTGCCCCGTAGCAGAATCCCCAAAGAAATAGGAAGCCCCCAAACATGTAATGGCGGTTAGACAAGAAGAAAATACGAACACAGACAGAAAATAGAATGAGCAAACGCTGGGGCCCAATCTGTCTAGATAGAAAAGTATAGGAAAAAATACCAACACTTCTGATTAACAAAAAAAACTGAGATCACACGATCTCTACCACCTAAATCAGATCTCTGGTGTAACACACAGCAACACAGCAAATAAAAAGTGACATAGGAACAGAGCAAAATTGCAAACACAAACTGAGCACAATTGCAGCGCCAGGCCCCAAAAGGGGACCAGGCTGAAGTCTACTGCTAACAGCAAACCAGCAAGGAAAATCCAACCAGAGGAAAAAAAACAGCAAATCACTTATCTGAATGAGAACAGGAATGCAAACTGAGCTCCAAGCAAGACGTGGAAGAACAATTGATTACCGGCAAGGCTGAAGGGAGTTCAGGTCACTTATATCAGACCATTCAGAGCCAGCTGAAGGCCATTTAGCAATTGGTTCACTACCCTCAGCAACCACCGGTGGGAGCCCCAGCTCAGAAGTCGCCTCCTGAGTATTCACAACAGTACCCCCCTCTTGAGGAAGGGTCACCGAACCCTCACCTGCGCAACCAGGCCGATCAGGATGAGCTCGATGATAGGCACGGATCAGTCTCCCAGCATGGATGTCCGAAGCAAACACCCAAGAATTGTCCTCCTGACCATAACCTCTCCACTTAACCAAATACTGGAGTTTCCGACTAGCAAAACGAGAATCCAATATTTCTCAACCACATACTCCAAATTGCCCTCAACCAAAACAGGGTCGGGAGGCGCAGCCATAGGAACCACTGGCTCGACGAACCTCTTCAATAAGGACTTGTGGAACACGTTATTGATCTTAAATGTCCCTGGAAGAAGCAAACGGAAGGAAACCGGATTAATAATTTCCATGATCTTATAAGGTCCAATGAACCTTGGCTTAAATTTTGGAGATGCAACCTTCATAGGGATATTTCTTGAGGACAACCAAACCAAGTCCCCCACTTTAAAACGAGGACCATCAGTCCTGTGCCGGTTGGCAAACTGCTGGGCCTTCTCTTGAGAGAGAGAGACAACCTCTCCACTACCTGGTCCCAAATCTGCTGCAAACGCTCCACAATAGAGTCAACCCCCAGACAGACAGAATCCTCCGCCTGTCCTGAAGAAAAATCGAGGGTGAAACCCAGAATTTCAGAAAAATGGAGACATCAAGGTGGCAGAGCTAGCCCTATTATTAAGAGCAAACTCAGCCAAAGGCAAAAAAGAGACCCAGTCATCTTGATCAGCAGACACAAAACATCTCAAATAAGTCTCCAAGGTCTGGTTTGTTCTCTCGGTTTGTCCATTGGTTTGAGGGTGAAATGCAGAGGAGAAAGATAACTGAACACAAAGTTTAGAACAAAATGTCCTCCAAAATCTGGAAACAAACTGAACTCCTCTGTCAGACACAATGTTCTCCGGAATGCCATGTAACCGAACCACGTGCTGAAAGAACAAAGGCACCAATTCGGAGGAGGAAGGCAACTTAGGTAATGGCACAAGATGTATCATCTTGGAAAACCTATCACAGATTACCCAGTGTGAGACAGTGAAGATATGTGTGTTGAATGGGGTGTATATTTCACCTAGGTACTTTGCTGACTGGTATAAGGGAAATGTGTGGCTTTGTAATACTAGTGGTGGAGAAAGGTCACTACACCTTTCATTCAGTACACACTTACAGCTCAAACCTGAAGCCACTCAAGTGATAATTAGGAAGCCAGAAGTAGGTGTCTGGGATCACAGACGGAGAGCTCGCTTAGTCTGGACAGGAGTCCAGACACAGGAGGAGTCTCCAGGAGGGGAGCTCTCTCAGTCTGGATGCTGGATGTGCCTTCAGACACAAGAGGAGTTCTTGCGAAACTCCATGCTGGTAACTACTGAATATAAGGGGAGCTCTCTCAGTCTGGATGCTGGATGTGTCTCCAGACACAAGAGGAGTCTCTAGGAAAACCATGCTGGTAACTGCTGAACATATGTGTTGTTTTGGGTCAGGCTGTTAGAGTCTGGTCCCTGATAGTGAGGGAATCTATCTATGTGTAGTGAGTAGCCTGAGAGGCTCAGGATTTCTGTTTATGAGTTGTTTTTATCACCTATTGTTTGCTGTGGACTTTAATAAAGCTGGTTGCGGCCAGTTTACACCAGAACTGCTGTCTGTGAATGAACTGTTTCGGTGCCACTCCGTCTACCAGGACGGCGATCCCAGAGCTATATCCCCTGAAAAGCTTACAATTGGTGCTAGAATGCTGGGGCAGCACAGTGGCTAAGGACAGCAGCAAAGAAAAAGTTTGTCAGCAAAAGAAACGTCTGTTGGAGCAGTCTTAAAGAGACAGTAGCCCTAATAGAGTTTGAAAAAAAAAAAAAAAAAAGTGTATGCACAGCAAAGCTGAACTTTCTGTGGAAAAGACTTTGGAGTGTGTATGTCTTGAGTGAAGACTGCCGTTATTGAGACAGAGAAGTCTGACAGCATGGATGACAGTCTGGAGGCGCTGATTAAACAAATGGCGCAAGTTAATATGCAATATAAGACTGCCGTTGTTGAGACAGATAAGTCCGGCAGTATGGAGGAGCTCGTTAAGCAACACCTGCAGAGCATGCAGCAGCAATACCTGCAGAGCCAGCAGAGCATGCAGCAGGCCCAGCAGAGCTGGCAGCAGCAATACCTGCAGAGACAGCAGAGCATGCAGCAGGCCCAGCAGAGTTGGCAGCAGCAGCAGGAGACTAACCGGTTGTTATTGGAGCAGGTTGCAGCACTACAAAAACCTCTCAGCGCCTCGTCCCCGAGTAATGTTGTAAAGGCACCTGCGTTGCCTACAGTAAAGAAGTGGCGGGAGCCTGACGTCGGCAGACATGTCGGCATGGTCGAAGAGATGATGATGGACCCCTACGACCGAGTACTAAAGAAGGAGTGGGAGTCTGCCGTCAGCAAACCTGATCATGGAGTCGAAAAAGTGATAGTGGACCGCTACACCCGAGCACGTCCTCCTGAGGTACAGCCAGAGGTCGGACAAGGAGACCACCAGGACGCCAATCGTCTGGTCAGCCTGATGGAGAAGGCCTTCGCCACCAAAGACTGCCTCCGTGACCAGCCGTCTGAGTGGTCGTCACTTCAGAGTTCCCAGACGCCGAACTCTCCCGGTAAGAGCGTTCCAGCTGTTGGGGACATGGGGTATGCTGATAGACGGGTTCAGGCCCGAGGGGACATATGGGTGGAAAAGTGTGATGGACAGTGTTGGAGATGTCGTGAAATTGCAGCCAACTGTCCACTAGAGGGGGAGCCTATGTACTGTGATGTTGGCAGGTCCCTCTCTCTCTGCGCAGAACCTGTGTGTGTGGCCACCTCAGCCGAAGAGACTGGACCACAGGTGTCCCCAGTGGTTGTAAATGGCTGCCCAGCACAGGCCCTCTTGGACTCAGAGAGTCCAGTGACTTTCGTACGTGACAGCCTGATTGATAGGGACTTCATCCCTGATAAACACCTGAGTGTGGTGTGTATCCATGGAGACACCAAAGTCTACCCAGAGACTGCCGTGGATTTGGTCCCCAAACTCGGGGAGGTTTCATGTGAAGTGGGGGTAGTGAAGAACCTGGTGCACCCCGTCATATTGGGTAATGACTTTCCCCGGTCTAAGGATCTCTGGGGGAAAAATGTTTCTGCTGGACAGTGTGATGAAGCTCCTACTGAGGGTGCGCAGTCCCGAGAGGCGGAACACAATGCTAGTGGGCCATTAAACTTATGTGATAATAATGATAATGATGATGATAATGATGCTGATGCTGATAATGATAATGATGATGATCATGATAATGATGATGATACTGATCAAAATCATGATAATGATAATGATGATGACCGTGATAAAGATGAAATTCCTTTGCAGGTGATGTTGGGAGACGAGGATGGTGGTTCTCGGGAACCGAGTGTCCCTGACCTACCTGTGTCCTGTGACAATTTTGGGAGTGAGCGGTTGCGAGACCCCACTCTTAAAACGGCACAGGAAAATATAAGTGTTCTAAATGAGGTTCCTCAAGAGCCTGGCTCTGAGGAGAGGTTTCCTCATCCTGCCATGAACAATAACCTGTTGTATAGGGACACTGAAGTCCAGGGAGAGGTCGGGAGTCAGCTCCTGGTACCTGAGCTATATAGAAGTATAGTGCTGGGGTTGTCACATAGTCACGTACTTGATGGACCACCTGAGGGAAACCAGGGAAAGGATGGTGAAGTTGATGTTTTGGATGACATTTTAACAGAGGTTCCAGATCGAGTTGATGAATTGTATAACCCTAAAAGTGAGCAGGATGGGAATGAGAATGAATTGTATAACCCTGAAAGTGAGCCGGATGTGAATGAGAAAAAAGGGTCAGACAGGGATAGTGGTAGTGGTAGTGAATCATCTGATGACGATCAAGCAAACAGTGCAAATGAGGAAGGCATGGTAGCAGAGGAGGTTGAGGGTCCTGAGAAGAAAGCTGATGCGGACCTTACAGCCGGACAGAAGATGGCATCTGAAGATAGTTTACAGTTGGCAGATTCCCTGGCGAAGACCAAGGTGAAAGGAGGAGAGCTGAGCTTTAAAGGCAGGACTCTGAAACTGAACACCGCACCAGTAGATGCTGTTGAGAATGAGAAGTTATCAATGTATGGTATGGAGCTGCATCATGCCAAGGACTCTGAAGGTAATGCTGCAGAGGTGGAAAAAGCCATAGAAGTGGTAGACACCAAACCAGATGCCTCATCAGAAGCTGAGGTCTCAAGTGGAGCTGTGAGGAACAAGACTGAGGATGTGGGGGCTGACTCTGCCCAGGAATCTGTTTCGGCCGGAGACAGTGGCGTGGACGGTTTACTGTCCGGATCAGTAGCGGCAACTCGCAAAGTTCAGGCTGGAAGTTCGGCACCAGGTGATCCATCAGTGTTCCCGAGCGACACAAAGGATCTGGATAAAGCACAAGATGAGATTTTGAGACATCAGGCTGGCATTGGTGAGCTCAAGCGCACTTTCATGGAGTCTACATCTGAGCCACGTACCAACGAATGGGAAAAACGATGTATCACTTCGTTGCCGCTGCAGATACACGGAATCTCAGATGGGATGCAGAACGTGGTGGAAGAGAAGAGTCAGGCGGGGTCTGAGTATACAGATGCAGCTATCAAGGAGAACTTGAAAGCTGGAATAAATGGAGATATTGGATACCATAATGATGAGACTGAAGAGGTAGAATGTAAGACTGACGGTAGGGCTTCTGAGCATGTTCTACCAGAAGAGCCTGAAGAAGGGGCCGAAGACGTAAAAGACGTCCAACAGCTACAGGAGAAGATGCGTCTCCATGAGGTCTCCACCAAAGAAATGAAGACTGATATTGTTGCATTACGTGAGCAGCTGCAGCAGTGTAAACTGGAGGTGCTATCTCTTCGCCGGGAACGTGAGCGGTGCCAGCAGTTGCTCCAGAGAGCATGAAGTGACAGGGAAAGTGTATATAGTATCTTGCAAGATCAAGAAAAAATGGTTGCACAGGTACCAGAGGAATTAATTACTTCTCAGAAAAAACTTCAAACTGTGATGAAGGAGCGTGATGAGAGCCATGAGCACCTTCTTGAGAAGGCCAATGAAGTAAAAGGAAGGATACAGGGAGTCTCTTCGTTGCGAGAGCAAATGCCGCAACTACACGAGGAGGTGAAAGCAGAAAAGATGATGAGCCTTGACTTGTTAGAAGATGTGGATCTCCTGGAGAAAGAAGTAAGAGCTCTGCGTCTTATGCAAAGTGAGCCTGTACAAGAAGAGGATGAGTTATGTGTACTGCAAAAGAAAAACGATCAGCTCCTTCTACAGTGCCAATCATTTGAACAGTGTAGCTTAAAAGGGTCAGAGACCATGGCAGAGGAGCTTAAGTTCTGTGAAATAGAATTCATGAATCAACTGATATTTAAGAAAGTAGATGTGCTAAAGAAGGTTCAGGGGGAATTAGAGAAAGGTGCAAAACCCCCTTTACCTCCTGGGATAGTTGGTGACACATGGTCAGTGCACCAAGGACAGGAGGTACGAGAGTTTCTGAGGAAGAATCAGCAGAGGTGTTCTGACGTGCCTGGTCGTAAGGTCAAGCTGAAACCGTGTAGAATACCCGAGGCCCGCAGAGAGTATAGGCCCGGGAGGGTACAGGGTAGTGCTAATGCAGTGTCCGGAGTTCACTGTCTCTTTGGGATTGTTGACCAGCCCTCCGGTCTGGATGACCAGCCCTCCGGTCTGGAGAAGAGGGGGGGGGGATATGTGAGACAGTGAAGGTATGTGTGTTGAATGGGGTGTATATTTCACCTAGGTACTTTGCTGACTGGTATAAGGGAAATGTGTGGCTTTTAATACTAGTGGTGGAGAAAGGTCACTACACCTTTCATTCAGTACACACTTACAGCTCAAACCTGAAGCCACTCAAGTGATAATTAGGAAGCCAGAAGTAGGTGTCTGGGATCACAGACGGAGAGCTCGCTTAGTCTGGACAGGAGTCCAGACACAGGAGGAGTCTCCAGGAGGGGAGCTCTCTCAGTCTGGATGTGCCTTCAGACACAAGAGGAGTCTCTGCGAAACTCCATGCTGGTAACTACTGAATATAAGGGGAGCTCTCTCAGTCTGGATGCTGGATGTGTCTCCAGACACAAGAGGAGTCTCTAGGAAAACCATGCTGGTAACTGCTGAACATATGTGTTGTTTTGGGTCAGGCTGTTAGAGTCTGGTCCCTGATAGTGAGGGAATCTATCTATGTGTAGTGAGTAGCCGGAGAGGCTTAGGATTTCTGTTTATGAATTGTTTTTATCACCTATTGTTTGCTGTGGACTTTAATAAAGCTGGTTGCGGCCAGTTTACACCAGAACTGCTGTCTGTGAATGAACTGTTTCGGTGCCACTCCGTCTACCAGGACGGCGAT
>JARQOD010000005.1:126022769-126061778 GCA_033576555.1 Oophaga sylvatica | reverse complement strand
ATTACTTCGCTTGCCATCTTCGTCGTTGGGTGGAGATAAACAGCTGGAACAAAAGGTCTTTCTTGTCCTCCCTAGAAACGGCTCTTCTTTCGCCTCGGGAGGCACTTGAGTTATGGGGTGTGCATACTCAGATCCCTCGTACACGCGGCTTCTCCCCTCTCCTGAAGGGTTTGCTCCACACATGCCTGAACTGTCTACATCATGACACTATGAGTAAGTTCCCCTCTCCGCTCATGCCTGTACGTTTACTCCCTTTGTTGACCTGCTCGGATGAGGGTTTTTGGACTTTTCAGGGTTTGTGGAGCAAACTGGTAACGCCCCTCAATTCCTTTTTTGCTGGAGGCAATGTCCCTTCGGCGGAGGGCCTGTCATCCATCCTCGGACCTACACACGCCAACTTTTTATCGCTAGCACATGTACATCATTTCTGTCAGACCTTTATGGAGCAACATCGTCCCTTGCGGGCTGCCTCCAACTTGGAGCGGCTGTTGCTGGCACAGAGTCCTGTCAAAGGCGTGATCTCCACCATTTACAAATGGCTTATGTCTCTTCGCTCTGATACTGAGCCTACTTACCTTGCTGCCTGGGAACGGGAACTGGGGCACCCATTGTCCCTACGAGTCGCCAGGTGTATTAAAAGACACGCTCTGGGATTTTCTAGGTGCGTTCGCATTAAAGAGAATTCTTATAAACTGATTGCCAGGTGGTACCGAACCCCGTCCTTCCTATTTCGCCATGGCTTGCAGACCTCTGACATCTGCTGGAGATGTGGGGCGGGTTCAGGAACTTATGCTCACATCTGGTGGGATTGTCCCCTCATTGTACCCTTCTGGAATGCGATACGACAAAAAATCAAAGATATCTGCCTTCTGCCTTGTGATTTACCCAGGGACTCAGTCCTTTTTTGGGTGCCGGCGACGGGTTATAACCCCATTAAGCACAAACTGGCGACCTTTATGTTGACGGCTGCCAAACTTCTAGTGCCTAAGCATTGACTGTCTACTGTGGCGCCTTCTCTGGAGGAGTGGACTGTTGCTGTGGACCATATCAGGGACATGGAGGACCTGTCGGCATGGATCAACCATACCCGGGATAAATTCCAGACCATCTGGTCCCCGTGGATTGCCTTTCGTACCCCTTCGCCTACATAGTGTAAGTGACTCATTGGAGTGCTATTTTTGTATGTAAGATTCTCTGCCACGTGGTGTGCTGTGGGCGGAGACCGAGGGCGCCCCCCCTCCCCTTCTTCCTTCCCCTTAAGGTACTGCCACACTAAACTATCCCGCTAGCGATCACGATAACGACGCATACTAATGCGATCGCTAGCGGGATAGTTTCAATATCGCTAGTAGCGGCTTAATTTAGCGATGTCGTTAAGGACGCTATCGCGGTTAGCGATCTCCTTAACGACTTTAGCGGTACAAAAATACCGCTAAATCGCTAAAAAAAGGTGCCACACTCAGCGATATATACTTACCAGCGGGACGCCGAATATAAAAATAGGGTCCGGACCGATGTCAGCGACGAACGAGATCACAGCAGGACGTTTTTTAGCGATCTCGTTAGCGACGCTGTTTAGTGTGGCATACCCTTTACCTTTAACCTTCTTCCTTTTTTCTTTGTCCAGTTATTTATTTTTCATTTAGGTTCATTTAATTCCCTTATTTTTCTTTATTTCCCCTTATATTTTCTGTGTCTTCTTGTTTTATTTTGTTCTTAGTTCTTGTAGAATGTTATTGGGGTTCGTTAGTCCAGGAACCCAATTTGTGTGCCAAATCTCACGCAATACTAGTAGTGATCCTCGATCACGCTGTTTCATTCATATATATTGTGCTCTGTTTTATTGGACATGACCTGATATGATGACGCTTGGCTTATATTATGTGACATGTTTTGTTACTGTTCATACCCTTGATATGTGTTATACATGTGTGTTAATAAATACATATTCAACAAAAAAAAAAAGAAAAGACAATTGCTAGGAGGTTCCAGTGAGTAGTAATGGGATGTCCAGCTCCTTTTTGTGACCTGGATCATTTGGCTGAGCCCACCAACCCCCTCCCCAGGAGGTGAGACAGGGAATAAAGGGAACCACACAAAAATAATCAAAGGAAAGACAGACACCTAGGGGTTAAATCAACTAAATAACAAACACTTAGCTTTCTCTGCTTCAATGCACCGCACAGCAGAGTAAGGCACCAGATCAGGGAAACAGCAGAAGTACCACTGCACTCAGCAAACTCCTGACTCCAGCTTGGTTGGTCTCCAAAAGCAGAAGTATCACCAACAGTCAGCTGACACCTAAGGTGACCTTATGAAGGATGGTGGGAGTGGTCACCACCTTCCCCTGACAAGTCAGCAGCAATGTAATTACACCAGCGGCCACCAGGGGAAAAACTGACATTAACCCCCGATGGCCTGAAAGGAAAATGGTTTTAATATGCAAAGAGAGATCTGCCACAGCCACAGATCCAAAAGTGGATAGTGACAGTACCCCCCTTTTAATGAGGGGCCACTGGACCCTCAACACCGCACCTCATTAGACAACAACCTATGGTGAGGATGCCTCGATCCACCAGGGTTCACTCCAGAAGTCACCTGACTCTCAGGTTTATGGCAAACATAAACACATTGCCTCCTCCGCTAGTAATAGTGTTTTAGTACTCCGGCAACCTAGATGACTGCCATAGTAGTATTGGAAGCGCAATGGTAAGTCTGAATCCTGCCTCCACAGCACAGGAAAGGCAAAGGAAGTGTGGTTCAAATTTACTACTGCAGCAGCCATCTTAGCTGCTGGAGGACTAGAGCGGTGGTCTCAGCAGGGAAGTCAGTGGCAGGCACACATAAGTCACCATGAAGGGTGGCTATACATGACAAATGTATAATCACTTTTCAGTATCATAGTGGAGGGTCACTTGGAAGAGGACCTTTCACTGTTAATTGTTTATTTGCAACTCTCTACCTAAACAATAAACACTGTGAATTATTTTCCTTTTCTCCACTCTGTTGTGAAAATATGGACATAAGAATATTACTGCATCCAATATGCAAATTTCCCCTTCAACCAAGAGGCCAGAACAGAGAATCTTCTCCACAGGTGTTTTTTTTCTCCTCTATGATGCTGCCCAATAATAGAAGGCAGCATTAAACAGGGGGAAAAAAGCAAAATCCCACAGAGAAGGTCAAAACAAGCATTTTCAGTGTGAAGTGGTGAGACCTGATGTGTCTCACGTGACAATGCTGAAACTCATCCTCATTGCTTCCTGTCATTACAGCACCAGCAGATGAGAGCTGCAGCAGGGAGAGTACCAGAGCTGTGAAGAACATTGTATTTGTCACAAGCAACACTCTGTCTGTACCTATTACAGGTATCAGGGACATACCATTAATCTCCCTCTTATCCTGATACCTGTAGTAGGTCCAGAGAGCCTAAGTAAATATATTTCTAAAGGTGCTATGACATGAAATTCTCACCAGATGTTGGTAACAACTCATCCAATCCACAAAGGCAAAGAAATCAAACGATAGATGTTATAAATTAAGTTATGTGTGATAATGAGAAATTACACAGGGAGAAAGTATTGAACATGTGAAGAAAATGTTGTGCAAAAAGCCATGGAAAGTCATGACATCAGCTGAAATCTATGTGCAATTAGAAAGCAATCCTGCCACTTAGTGAAAAATAATATCAGCTGGTTCAACTGATGTCTATGAAAAGGTGTCTCATTACCAAGAAACATTTCATCATGACATGTAAAACCAGTGAGCTGTTTCAAGACCTTAGCAACCTTATTGGTGCAATCCATACTGATGGCACTAGTTACAGAAGAATTTCTATACTACTTAAGGTTCCAGTGAGCACTGTTGGAGCCATAATCTGAAAGTGGAAAGAACATCATTTCACCATAAATCAACCATGACTAGGTTGATTTCAGACAGAAAAGTGAAAAGAATTATCAGAAGAATTGTCCAAGAGCCAATGACCATCTGTGGAGAGCTACAGAAAGACCTGGAAACAGCAGGTGCAATTGTTTAAAAGAAAAAAAGAGAAAAAAAAGGAAGGGAGAGAGATGTTAAATGGCTTGTGTAGTATTATCAACTACTCTTATTGTCTAAAGGAGTGGACAGGAATATTGAAAAGAGCCATAATAAGAACCACAATGAGAACCATGACAGTAGATGGATCAAGATCAATGTAAGAGATCGTCAAAAAACGGTTAGCATTGTGATTCTTTTCGATACTCCTGTCCACTCATTTAGACAGAGTGATTGATAATACTACAGAAGCCATTTAAAATCTCTCTCCCTTCCTTTGTTCTTTTTCTCTTTTCCTTTTCTTTTCTCCAATAAATGTTGGCTTCTCACATAGCCACACACATGAATCTCCTTACTCTGGTTACATCCATCCCACCTTGAGACAAGTTCTATTCTTACTTTTTTCACTTTCGTGCTTTTTTCATCTTTTTATAATTACTCTTAACCCCTTCACCCCCAAGGGTGGTTTGCACGTTAATGACCGGGCCAATTTTTACAATTCTGACCACTATTTCTTTATGAGGTTATAACTCTGGAACGCTTCAACGGATCTTCGCGATTCTGAGACTGTTTTCTCGTGACATATTGTACTTCACGTTAGAAGTAAAATTTCTTCGATATAACTTGCGTTTATTTTTGAAAAAAACGCAAATATGGCGAAAATTTTTAAAATTTTGCAATTTTCAAACTTTGAATTTTTATTCCCTTAAAACAGAGAAATATATCACACAAAATAGTTAAGAAATAACATTTCCCACATGTCTACTTTACATCAGCACAATTTTGGAACCAACATTTTTTTTTTGTTAGGAAGTTATAAGGGTTAAAAGTTGACCAGCGATTTCTCATTTTTACAACAAAATTTACAAAGCCATTTTTTTTAGGGACCACCTCTCATTTGAAGTCACTTTGAGGGGTCTATATGGCAGAAAATACCCAAAAGTGACACCATTCTAAAAACTGCACCCCTCAAGGTACTCAAAACCACATTCAAGAAGATTATTAACCCTTCAGGTGCTTCACAGGAACTAAAGCAACGTGGAAGGAAAAAATGAATATTTAACTTTTTAGCCACAAAAATGATCTTTTACAAACTTTTTTTTTATTTTCACAAGGGTAAAAGGAGAAAATGGACAGATAAGGTTGTTATGCAATTTCTCCTGAGTACGCCAATACCCAATATGTGGGGGAAAACCACTGTTTGGGCACACGGCAGAGCTCGTAAGGGAAGGAGCGCCGTTTGACTTTTTCAAACTAAAATTGGCTGGAATTGAGAGATTGGAGCCATGTCGTGTTTGGAGAGCCCCTGATGCGCCTAAAACAGTGGAAACCCCCACAAGTGACACCATTTTGGAAACTAGACCCCTAAGGTACTTATCTAGATCTGTTGTGAGCACTTTGAACCCCAAGTGTTTCACAAAAGCTTATAATGCCTGGGTGTGAAAAAAAAAAAAACAATTTTCCACAAAAATGATTTTTTAGTCCCAAATTTTTGAATTTTCCCAAGGAAATTGGACCCGAAAAGTTGTTGTCCAATTTGTCCTGAGTATGCTGATACCCCATATGTGGGGGGGGAAACTGTTTGGGTGCACGGCAGGGCTTGGAAAGGAAGTAGTAACGTTTTGGAATGCAGACGTTGATGGGGGTCATGTTCCGTTTGCAGTGCCCCAGATGAGCCTAAACAGTGGAAGCCCCCCACAAGTGACCCCATTTTGGAAACTAGACCCCCTAAGGAACTTATCTAGATCTTTGGTGAGCACTTTGAACCCTTGCTTCACACAAGTTTATAATGCCCGGGCATGAAAATAAAAAATCCTATTTTTTTCCCACAAAAATTATCTTTTAGTCACTAATTTTTTTATTTTCCCAAGGGTAACAGGAGAAATTGGACCACATAAGTTGTTGTCCAATTTGTCCTGAGTATGCTGATACCCCATATGTGGGGGGGAACCACTGTTTGGGCGCACGGCAGAGCTTGGAATGGAAGGAGCACCATTTGACTTTTTCCAACCAAAATTGGCTGGAATTGAGATTGGATGCCATGTTGCATTTGGAGAGCCCCTGATGTGCCTAAACAGTGGAAACCCCCCACAAATGACCCCATTTGGTAAACTAGACCCCCTAAGGAACTTTTCTAGATCTTTGGTGAGCAATTTGAACCCCAAGTGCTTCACACAAGTTTATAATGTAGAGCCGTAAAATTTAAAAATCATATTTTTTCCACAAAAATGATCTTTTCACCCCAATTTTAATTTTTCCAAGGGTAACAAGACTCCAAAAGTTATTGTGCAATTTGTCCTGAGTGCGCTGATACCCCATATGTGGGGGTAAACCACTGTTTGGGTGCATGGCAGAGTTTGGAAGGGAAGGAGCGCCGTCTGACTTTTTCAACGCAGAATTGGCTGGACGCCATGTCGTGTTTGGAGAGCTCCTGATCTGCCTAAACAGTGGAAACCCCCATAAATGACACCATTTTGGAAACTAGACCCCTCAAGGAACTTATCTAGATGTGTGGTGAGAACTTTTAACCCCCAGGTGATTCACTAAAGTTTATAACGTACAGTCGTAAAATAAAAAATCTTTTTTTTTTTTACAAAAATGATTTTTTCGCCCCCAATATTTTATTTTCAAAGGGTAACAGAAGAAATTGGAACCCAAAAGTTGTTGTCCAATTTGTCCTGAGTACGCTGATACCCAATATGTGGGAGAAAACTACTGTATGGGCGCACGTCAGGGCTCGGAAGGGAAGTAGTGACGTTTTGGATTGCAGACTTTGATGAATGGTCTGGGGGCGTCATGTCACATTTGGAGAGCCCTGATGCACCTATACAGTGGAAACCCCCACAAGTGACCACATTTTGGCAAATAGACCCCACAAGGAATTTATCTAGATGTGTGGTGAGCACTTTGAACCCGAAATGCTTCACAGAAGTTTATAACGTACAGCCGTAAAAATAAAAAATCTTTTTTTTTTTACAAAAATGATTTTTTCGCCCCCAATATTTTATTTTCAAAGAGGGTAACAGGAGAAATTGGACCCCAAAAGTTGTTGTCCAATTTGTCCTGAGTATGCTGATACCCAATATGTGGGAGAAAACTACTGTATGGGCGCACGTCAGGGCTCGGAAGGGAAGTAGTGACGTTTTGGATTGCAGACTTTGATGGAATGGTCTGGGGGCATCATGTCGCATTTGGAGAGCCCCTGATGCGCCTAAACAGTGGAAACCCCCCACAAGTGACCCCATTTTGGAAAATAGACCCCACAAGGAACTTGTCTAGATGTGTGGTGAGCACTTTGAACCCCGAAGTGCTTCACAGAAGTTTATAACGCACAGCTGTAAAAATAAAAATCTTTTTTTTTTTTTTGCAAAAATGATTTTTTTGCCCCAATATTTTATTTTTACAAGGGTAACAGGAGAAATTGGACCCCAAAAGTTGTTGTCCAATTTGTCCTGAGTATGCTGATATCCAATATGTGGGAGAAAACTACTGTATGGGTACACGTTGGGGCTCGGAAGGGAAGTAGTGACGTTTTGGATTGCAGACTTTGATGGAATGGTCTGGGGGCGTCATGTCGCATTTGGAGAGCCCCTGATGCGCCTAAACAGTGGAAATCCCCAACAAGTGACCCCATTTTGGAAAATAGACCCCACAAGGAACTTATCTAGATGTGTGGTGAGCGCTATGAAGCCCCAAGTGCTTCACAGAAGTTTATAATGTACAGCCGTTAAAAACAAAAAAATAATTTTTTTTGTACAAAAATGATATTTTCGCCCCCAGTTTTTTATTTTCCCAAGGGTAACAGAAGAAATAGGACAAATTGCACAATAACTCTTGGGGTCCGAGTACGCTGATACCCATATGTGGGGATAACTACTGTTTGGACGCATGGCAGAGCTGAGAGTGAAGGAGCACGTTTGACTTTTTCACGCAGAATGGCTGGAATTGAGATCAGACGCCATGTCACATTTGGAGAGCCCTGATGTGCCTAAACAGCGGAAACCCCCCAATTCTAACTCACCTAACCCC
The DNA here is from genome assembly GCA_033576555.1 of Oophaga sylvatica. NCBI lineage: Eukaryota > Metazoa > Chordata > Amphibia > Anura > Dendrobatidae > Oophaga > Oophaga sylvatica. The sequence goes on along the minus strand of JARQOD010000005.1, from coordinate 126,053,714 downwards.
AACACACCCTAACCTAGTCCCAACCCTAACCACAAACCTAACCTAACACCCCCAATCCCAACCCTAACCACACTAATCCTAACTTGCGCCAACCCTAACCCTAACTTTAGCCGCAACCCTAACCCTAACCCTAATGGGAAAATGGAAATAAATACTTTTTTTTAATTTTATTATTTTTCCCTTACTAAGGGGGTGATAAAGGGGGGTTTGATTTACTATTTATAGCGGGTTTTTATGATTGGCAGCTGTCACGCTAAAAGACGCTTTTTATTGCAAAAATAGTTTTTGCATCATCACATTTTGAGAGCTATAATTTTTGCATATTTTGGCCCACAGAGTCATGTGAGGTCTTATTTTTCGCGGGACGAGTTGACGTTTTTATTGGTACCATTTTTGAGCAATGACGTTTTTTGATCGCTTTTTATTTCGATTTTTGGGAGGTTAGAATGAACAAAAATCAGCAATTCATGAATTTCTTTTGGGGGAGGCGTTTATACCGTTCCGCGTGTGGTAAAATTGATAAAGCAGTTTTATTCTTTGGGTCAGTACGATTATGGCGATACCTCATTTATATCATTTTTTCATGTTTTGGCGCTTTTATAGAATAAAAACAATTTTATATAAAAAATAATTATTTTTGCATCGCTTTATTCTGCAAGCTATAACTTTTTTATTTTTTCGCTGATGATGCTGTATGATGGCTCGTTTTTTGCGGGACAAGATGACGTTTTCAGCGGTACCATGTTTTTTTATATCGGTCTTTTTGATCGCGTGTTATTCCACTTTTTGTTCGGCGGTATGATGATAAAGCATTGATTTTTTTGCTTCGTTTTTTTTTTTTTTTAAGGGGTTCACTAAAGGGGTTAACTAGTGGGACAATTTTATAGGGGGGTCGTTACGGACGCGGCGATACCAAATATGTGTACTTTTATTGCTTTGTTTTTTTTATTTACAGGAAGAAGTGAATTTATTGGGTATTATATATATATTTTTTTTATTTATTTTGGATTTTTTTTTAAAACATGTTTATTTTTATTTTTTTAACTTTTTTACTTGTCCCAGGGTGGGACATCACTGTATTTATCAGATCGCTGATGTGACAGTGTGCACAGCACTCTGTCACACCAGCGATCGCTCTGGCATCGCTGCAGGCTTCCCCAGCGCCTGCTCTCGGCAGGCACTGAGGTAGCCGCCTCCCTCCAGGACCCCGGAGCCATCTTGGATCCGGGTCCTGGGAGGGAGGAAGCCCTCAGAACAGCGCGATCACATCGCGCTGCTCTGAGGGTCTCAGGGGGGCGCGAAAGGAGCCCCCACCCTGCGCGATCCTCCCCTGTGCCCCCAGTACACCGCGATCATGTTTGATCGCGGTGTGCAAGGGGTTAATGTGCCGGGAGCGGTACGTGACCGCTCCTGACACACAGTCATGGGTGTCAACTGTGATAATCAGCTGACACCCGGCCGCGATCGGCTGCGCTCCCCCCGGGAGCGCGTCCGATCGCACGAGACGTACTATCCCGTCCATGGTCATACGGGCCCAGGTACCATGGACGGGATAGTACGTCCGATGGCAGTAAGGGGTTAATATTTATATTCCTTAACAAATCTTAACATTCATATCTTTCTAGCACTTTTCTCTGTATATCTTAAATTTGAATCTGCTCGATCAAGTTTTAACTTTTTTTCCTTTCTCCCCTCTTCTTCCCCTTTTCTTTCCCTACTTTTTTTACCACTCCACCCTTTTTTTCCCCCCTTCCTTTACTTCCTTCCCTTTAGGGGTGTTTCTTATGCTTTATGGATCAATTTCCTTCTATTTAAAGCCTCTAGATGTTGTACCCTGCTCACTTGCATTTTATACTTTGAGAAAGGCGCCGATCCGGAGCAGAAATGTGTTGGTATTAATAAAAACCGTTTTGGAATCCCAAAGTTCATCAGTGCAGCCTGCCTAAATGTGTCAGCTTCCATTTTTGCCATTATACATCTGGAGGAACAGTTTTCTCCAGCCAAGGGGCAGAAGCAGCAGCTTTCCACACCTTTATAGGAGCCTGCACACAACACCTTTAGGTGAGTGCTACCATCGATTATACCTATCACTTACCAGATGGTATTGCCCTATTTTATGTGTGCTTCTGTCCCTTTCCAGAGCTTCTCAATTTCATGTCAATAACACATTGAAAAATACATTTACTTAGAAAATTTACTGCTCCTGTGCTCTTCGCTTTAGGTCTCTTCTCCCAATGATATGATGACAGGAAGCCATGGCCCTAGAGAAAAATCTCTATTTACATATTGGGCGCGGTAAAATTCAAGCCCATAAATTCACAACAAAGTGGATAAAAAGAAAAGAGAAAAAAAAACGTACATGTTAAAGTCGCCTTGGAATGCTGTTTTTGTCAGTCAGTTTACTATTCGTATGGAAGTGTCCTAACTCTTCTCTGGCTACAGATGTCAGAGGAAAAAAGGATCGAGAATGTTGGATTTCAGCATGCCCAATCTTATGTTCTAAAGGAAGTAACTCTGAATAGAGATCATATTCCATCAACTTCAAATCTGAGCCAGAACCCCCATAATTCTTCAGGATTAGGCAGCTAAAACAAGTTGGTACTGAAGCTCCTTCACAGATTTACCCCTACAAAATGGCATCTTTTACCTCCTATGCAGGTAATTATGAAGAAAACCCTTCCCTTAATCTCTTCATGACCTTGTTATTTTTCGTTTGTGCGGTTTAGCTTTTTGCTCCCCTTCTTCCAAGAGCCTTATATTTTTTATTTTTCTATCAATATGGCCATTTAAAGGCTTGCTTTTTACGGAACGAGATGTAGTTTTGAACGACACTATTGATTTTACCATACAGTGGGTACGGAAAGTATTCAGACCCTTTAAATTTTTCACTCTTTATTTCTATGTAGCCATTTGGTAAATTCAGAAAAGTTCATTTTTTTCTCATTAATGTACACTCTGCACCCCATCTTGACTGAAAAAACCCAGAAATGTAAACATTTTTGCAAATGTAATTTATTAAAAAAGAAAAACTGAAATATCACATGGTAATAAGTATTCAGATCCTTTGCTCAGTATTGAGTAGAAGCACCCTTTTGAGCTAGTACAGCCATGAGTCTACTTGGGAATGATACAAGTTTTTCACACCTGGATTTGGGTATCCTCTGCCATTCTTCCTTGCAGATCCTCTCCAGTTCCGTCAGGTTGGATGGTGAACGTTGGTGGACAGCCATTTTCAGGTCTCTCCAGAGATGCTCAATTGGGTTTAGGTCAGGGCTCTGGCTGGGCCAGTCAGGAATGGTCACAGAGTTGTTCTGAAGCCACTCCTTTGTTATTTTAGCTGTGTGCTTGGGGTCATTGTCTTGTTGGAATGTGAACCTTTGGCCAAGTCTGAGGTCCAGAGCACTCTGGAAGAGGTTTTCATACAGGATATCTCTGTACTTGGCCGTATTCATGTTTCCTTCAATTGCAACCAATCGTCCTGTCTCTGCAGCTGAAAAACACCCACATAGCATGATGCTGCCACCACCATGTTTCACTGTTGGGATTGTATTGAGCAGGTGATGAGCAGTGCCTGGTTTTCTCCAGACATACCGCTAAATTATCACCAAAAAGTTCTATATTTGTCTCATCAGACCTGAGAATCTTATTTCTCACAGTCTGGGAGTCCTTCATGTGTTTTTTTTTTAGCAAACTCTATGTGGGCTTTCATATGTCTGGCACTGAGGAGAGGCATCCATTGGGCCACTCTGCCATAAAGGCCCAGCTGGTGGCTGACTTCAGTGACAGTTGACTTTGTGGAACTTTCTCCCATCTCCCTACTACATCTGTGGAGCTCAGCCACAGTGATCTTGGGGTTCTTCTTTACCTCTCTCACCAAGGCTCTTCTCCCACGATTGCTCAGTCTGGCTGGACGGCCAGGTCTAGGAAGACTTCTGGTGATCCCAAACTTCTTCCACTTATGGATTATGGAGGCTACTGTGCACTTAGGAACCTTAAGTGCTGCAGAAATTCTTTTGTAACCTTGGCCAGATCTGTGCCTTGCCACAATTCTGTCTCTGAGCTCCTTGGCCAGTTCCTTTGACCTCATGATTCTCATTTGGTCTGACATGCACTGTGAGCTGTGCGGTCTTATATAGACAGGTGTGTACCTTTACACGTCCAGTCCTAGGAAAGCTTCTTGTGGACAGAAGAGACCAAGATAGAACTTTTTAGTAAAGCACATAATTCTACTGTTTACCGAAAACAAAATGAGGCCTACAAAGAAAAGAACAGAGTACCTACAGTTAAATATGGTAGAGGTTCAAAGATGTTTTGGAGTTGCTTTGCTGCATCTTGCACTGGGTACCTTGACTGTGTGCGTGGTGTCATGAAATCTGAAAATTATCAAAGAATTTGGGGTCGCAATACGGTGCCCAGTATAAGAAAGCTGGGTTTGCGCCTTAGGTCATGAGTCTTCCAGCAGGACAATGACCCCAAACATACTTCAAGAAGCACCCAGACAAGGATGGAAACAAAGAGCTGGAGAGTTCTGAAATGGCCAGCAATGAGTCCAGATCTAAATCCCATTGAACGCCTGTGGAGAGAGCTTAAAATTACTGTTGGGAGAAGGCACCCTTCAAATATGAGAGACCTGGAGCAGTTTGCAAAAGAAGAGTGTTTAAAATTCCAATTGAGAGGTGTAAGAAATTTGTTGATGGTTTTTGAAAGCGATTGATACAGTTATTTATGCCAAAGTGTGTGCAACCAAATATTAAATTGAGGGTGCCAATAATTTTGTCCTGCTCATTTTTGGTGTTCTGTGTGAAAATATGTCCAATTTGCCTTTTTTGCTCCATTTTTTTGTGTTGTTCTAATAAACACAAAGGAAATAAACAGGAGTATAACAAAAAATGGGTAATCACAATAATTTTCTAAGAGAAATACTTTTTTGGACAATTTCAAGAGTGCCAACACTTTTGGCCATGACTGTATACCTCCAATGTGGCATTCAGCTCTGCTATATTTGTTTGACATAATTGCCTCAAAAGTAAAATAAAAAACTTTTTGGGTATTATAAACAAAGTTTACATTTAGGATAATCATGTATGTCCAGATATGGCCTTATTTACTAATAAACTCATTTTTTGGACACTAGAGTTGGATCCATAATAGCCTTTTAATTGCACCCAATATGATTCACTAATCATATCATGATAAGCAGGATGATGTGAACACGAGTTTACATCGGTGGCAGAAGGCAGATAATCTATGATAGCAAGGTCATCAGAATATGACAGGATGCAGCTCTCACACAGTGAGCCTCACAAGAAGTATCACAAGGCCTAGGACCACCCTGAAAGCAGCAGTAGCCGAAAAGATTAATTACCTGATTACTGCTGAACTTGAGAAAATTTAGAAATTTGGAGTTTTGTCTGCTCAGAAAAACAATGGAAGCGGACGCAAAGAGTTGGTCATTAGGAAGAACTCAGTCTTGTAAGTGCAATTATCTGTCATCTATAAAGAGGATCTCATGCGTGAACAGATTAGTGTTTGATGGATCCCAATCAACACATCCTGCTCTGGCATCTTTGAAAGGTAGACAAAAAGACTTCATTCTGGTTAATTATAAGCAATAACAACAATGGTTCATAACCGGGTCAGACAATTCATCTATGTTAGAGCACTGTACATGGCTGGCTTCAAAGAGATGAATGATATAAGCGCCTCCATTATCATTCAAACAAAAGTGTCAATAAATCCCAGCAAGGCAAGGCCTGAATAACTGTGGGAGTAGAGAAATCTGCATTGTGGAGAGGGATTCACCAGGGCAGTAGCACAGTGATCCGAACATAGACTAATGTGTTACTCAATGAGATCAAGTGATTCTTCTACCATTATAGGAATATTCTCTAGGTCACCATCAATATTTCCGAACCATTCTTCTGTCTATGAGAAGATCTGCAAGTGTCATGGACCAAAGTGCTAGACCAAACAAGAGTTTCACACTAAATGAATATGTAAACAAAAAGCATTGATAAAGAGAATATTAAGAAAGTCCATGAAAATAAATGGTCATGAGGAATATATATGGTATGTATTCATCTAAATCCCAGTCCATTGAGGAATGTTTGTATCACATTGCTTTAGCCAGATGGCCCACCTAGCTGAGTTAGAAAGAACATTGCTTCTAGCTGCAAATCTTATTGATTCAGGAGATGGGTCCTCCATAAACACCCTCGCCATCTTTAACAACAAAAGGGACTCTAATATAATCTCTATGAATAATGGATTTTGGTTGGGCAGTCAGTTCGTCAATCCACAAACTCATAGACCTAGCCACTGAGGTGGCAGATATATTGGCCCTAATGATAGCGGCTGAGTCATCCCAGGCCCTTCTTAGTAATGCTTCTGCCTTCCTATCCATTGCATCACAGAGAAATTAAGAGTCTTCAAAGGGGATTGAAGTCTTTTTTGCCACTCTGGCAATTGAGATGTCCGATTTTAGGATTACTTCCAAAACTTTAACTTCCTCTGGTTCAAAGGGGAGATGGGCTTTGAAACTCAGTAGGGAGGTCATACAGGCACGTGGAGGCCACACACACTACTGAGCATCATTTTGACTTGTTTTAAGGACATTACATTCCACTTTAATTTTGTGGGTGACTCCAAATCCAGGCCTCCATTGTATAATAAATTTGATTTCCTTTGATAATATTTGTGTGATTTTGTTGTCAGCACATTCAACTTTGTACAGAACAAAGTATTCAATGATAATATTTAACTCGTTCAGATCTAGGATGTGTTATTTGAGTGTTCCCTTTATTTTTTTGAGCAGTGTTATATATATATATATATATATATATATATAACAGATATACACCTATACTATGTGTATACATGTATTCTATCCATTCTATTTTAACCTGCCAGTGTGAGTTTACAGTATAGCGCACTGAATTGTCGGCTTTTCTAAAGGACACCGGTGCGTATTTCTCGCAAGTCACACTCATGGTCCGTGTGGTGTGCGAGTTTTTCTCACACCCATAGACTTGCATTGGTGAGTCTCGGCCGAGAAACGCTAACAATCGCAGCATGCTGCAATTTTGCTCGCACGTATAAAATGGCCGAGAAAAAATCAGATGGGAGCTGCCCCATAGATTAACATTAGTCCGAGTGCTATGCTATTTTTTCTCACATAGCACTCGTCCGTATTTCTCACTAGTGTGACTCCGGCCTAACCATGGATCTCATGTCGGCCATAAATGAGGTCTGTTCCTTTTTGAATTTTCACGATACACTCAGCACATAACTGCTTCTTATGTGTCTCCGATAGTTTAGCATTACATGTCGCACATCTTCTAGTTTTCTTCCTGGAGGAAGAACCCGACCTCATAGGGACTCCTCTGTCCTTAATTAAACAAGACAGGAAAAATAAGCGTAAGGCCGGCGTCACACACAACTACAAAAAATCTGACCGTTTTAGTCGGTCGATTATCGGACCAAAATGTAATAAACAGACATCCGTCTGGCATCCGATTTTCCTGGAAAGATGCGATTTAGTCGCATCTGACCATAGTTGTTAACATCCGATTTACATCCGACTTGCGAGATTTTCTCGCAGGCTTTCAAAACGGACATATAATGGATCCAAATGAATAGTATTTAAATCACAAAAGAAAGAATAGATATATACACATAGAACACATATATATACATGTCATTGTCACATATATATATACATATATTTATAGTTCATACACTTCTACATACTGTAATAGCCGCTAATTCAATTGCTGGCTTTTGTGAAATTACCGAACCCGACATGAAATGACACATGGTTTACATACAGTTAACCATGTCATTTCATGTAGTTTGATATATGGTTTGAACTTACAATTACATGAGTGTATGTGTGCAAAATTGCAGACATGTAGGGGTTAATTAAAGGTGTAAATTCGTTGAAAAAAAATGCTTGGGCTCCCGCTGTATTTTCTCCACCAGACAGACAAAGCAAGCGAGTGGGGGCAGATAATAATAGCCTAGGGAGGGTACATTTATTTTGTGCCCCCCTGGCTACTAACATCTGCCCCCAGACACCCCATAAAAGGCAAATCTATAATTAGATTAACCCTTTCTGGCACTTTGCCCATCTATTCCCATTGCCCTGTAGCGGTGGCGAATGGGTTAATAAGGGGTTAAAGCCACCTTGCAATTGAAAGGTGACTTTAAGCCAGGTTAATAATTGAGAGCTGTCAATTAGACAACTATCAATTATTAATCCTATTGTATGAAAGAAAAATCAAACACACACACTTTAACAAAAAATCATTTTAATGAAATAAGCAAACAGTTTTTGACCATCTTTTATTTTCCTGCTAAAACCATTTCCTGTAATAAAAATAAAATAAAAAAGCAAAATGATTCTTACCTATCCGATGCACAGTCAGGTCCCATGCTGTAATCCATCAGAAAGGGTTAACAGGTTACAGCTAGCAGGCAGCTAATGCTGCCTGCTGAGCTGTTACCCCCTGAATGAATCAGTTCCTCTCCGGTGAAAGGAAAGGAAGTGATTAATGTGTGAAGCTTAATTGATTTCTTCCCACTTTCACTTCAGGTCAGGTCACCCTGACCTGACCTGAAGTGAAAGTGGGAAGAAATCAATTAAGCTTCACATACTCATCACTTCCTCTCCTGTCGCCGGGAGAGGAACTGATTCATTCAGGGGATTACAGCTGAGCAATAAAATATGGTCCGAAAACTGTCTTTATTTAATTAAAAGGATTAATAATTAATGTGTGTGTGTTTTTTTTCCTTTCATACAATATGATTAATAATTGATAGTTGTCTAATTGACAACTCTCAATTATTAACCTGGCTTAAAGTCACCTTTCAATTGCAAGGTGGCTTTAACCCCTTATTAACCCATTCGCCACTGCTACAGGGCAATGGGAATAGACGGGCAAAGTGCCAGAAAGGGCTAATCTAATTATAGATTTGCCTTTTCTGGGGTGTCTGGTGGCAGATGTTAGTAGCCAGGGGGGCACAAAATAAATGCACCCTCCCTGGGCTATTATTATTTGCCCCCACTCGCTTGCTTTGTCTGTCTGGTGGAGAAAATACAGCGGGAGCCCACACATTTTTTTTCAACGAATTTACACCTTTAATTAACCCCTACATGTGTGAAATTTCACACACATACACTCATGTAATTGTTAGTGAAAACCATATATCAAAATACATGAAATGACATGGTTAACTGTATATGTCGAGTTCTGTACTTTCACAAAAGCCGGCAATTGAATTAGCGGCTATTACAGTATGTAGAAGTGTATGAACTATAAATATATGTATATATATTATATATATATATATGTCACAATGACACATATATATGTATTCTATGTGTGTATATGTATTGATTGTATTCTTTATTAAAGCTGTCAGTGTGATTTTACAGTATAGCCGGGGATGAATTGCCGGCTTTTCTAAAGGACACCGATGCGATTTAATCGCAAGTCACACATGCGGTCCGTTTGTAATCCGATTTTTCATCGCTCCCATAGACTTGCTTTGGCGATTGTCGACCCACAATCGGTGACAATCGCAGCATGCTGCGATTGCACTCGGACGTTTAAAACGGACCACAAAAAATCGGATGCTGGGTGCTGCTCCATAGATTAACATAGGTCCGACTGCAATGCGATATTTCATCGCATTGCAGTCGTCCGATTTTGTCGCCAGTGTGACTCCGGCCTAAGGGCTTCTGCGCTTACTAAACAAAAAATTGTGGCCAAAGCACATCAAAATGACTTACAATGCCCAGGGATTGTTAGGACGGTGTCTCTAAACGTGTAGGATTAACATCCATGGTCAGACTGTGCACACCAGGATCCCATCCACGGTAGCTTTTATAGTGTCCTACCTTGTCTTCTGGTATACGCCCCAGCACTACCGTCCATAATCTTTTGCGTTCCACCCTGGAACTCATGCTGCGCTGGCAGATCATTCTGCGAATCCCCTTTAAACCGAAAGTGTGTTCCACCCTGGAATACACACCATGCCGACAGAGCGTATTGTGTCCCCTGCAAAACGTAAATGCATTACACCCTATTTAAATGGATGTGCGCCTGCCGGAAGTTGCAGCTGGGTAACATTGGTTCATGTGCCATTGTGTTTGGTCCATTTTCCATACATAGAGCATATACACTGAAAATACACTTGTTGAGTTTAGCCTTAGCACTTGTTCACACATCAGTTTTTTTGGTATGTGTACTATCCATTATTTTTTAATGATAGATCATGGAGCGATTATGGTGAATGTGCCTTTTTATGTGACATTTTGGGGAAAAATGCCCTATATTGATTCACCAATGCAAGTCAATGGTCATATAAAAATACCAACCCAGCAAACAAATAACACTCTTTGCATTTGGGCAGGTACAGATGAGTGTATTTTCGGTCCGAGTGCAATCCAACAATACAACAGATCGCACTCAGACTGATGTTGATCTATGGAGCCAGATTGCACTCGGCCATGCAAATCAATAAGTCTATGGAAACCATTGGACTGCACTCGGATGACATCTGAGTGCAGTCCAATTTCCACTGACGGACAGAATGGAGAAGATAGGGACATTTGTTTGTCCATCTTCTCCTTATTCGAGAGAATCGGATCACACTTTGCTGACACTCTGATCAGAGTTTGATCACAGTGTGATTTGCATACTTCACCTGATTTTCTCGAATGGGATACTACATGGTCGTCTGCACCTGCCTTTTACTGCATAGTGTTTAGGAGCAACTAAGATTTTCTTCCTTCATACAAGAAAAACTGATTCAACAAGTATTTTAAAAATTGACACAATAATAGGACCAGAACCTTGGAAAAATAAATACGGAATGTTTTTCACATTAAAAAAAAACCTGACATGTGAACCTGGGCTAATAGTCACAGCAATTTCTATTTTCTCTTCCCCTGTCTATCATAATAGTGGCTGGTGAATAAGTCAAACACAGTGAAGAAAATAAGTATTTGATCCCTTGCTGATTTTGTAAGTTTGCCCACTGACAAAGACATGAACAGTTTATAATTTTAAGTGTAGGTTAATTTTAACATTGAGAGATAGAATATCAAAAATAAAATCCAGAAAATCACATTGTATAAATTATATACCGTATTTTTCAGATAATAAGACGCACTTTTTTCCCCCAAATTTGGGGAGAAAATGGGGGTGCGTCTTATAATGCGTATATACCTTACTGGTACCGCTGCTGCAGACCGTAGGCTGGGATGAGGGGGTGTCCTGCAGTGATGCGGGTGCCCGGCGGTGCTACAGGGGTGTGCGCTGTCTCCGGTGCTGCGGGGGGCTCTGCCGACATTTTGAGAAAGGCCAGAACTCCCCTGCAGTTCCATGGTTTACTGTGCAGTGGACTCTGGGAAAATGGTCGCTGGGGGGGCGCATGCGCAGATGGAGACATCCAGCACCAAGATCTCTGGAGATGTCACCCCCGTAGCACCGCGGGCACTCGAAGCACCGGAGACATCTGCAGCAGCACCGCCGGACACACCTCGCAGCCCGAACACCTGCAGCAGCACCAGACACCCGCAGCAGCAACAGACACCTGCAGCGGCATGACGCACATTGGAACACCCCCTCATCCCAGCCTGCGGCCTGAAGCATCACCCAACTCCTGCCTCCTCCAGCAGCAACCCTGGGAACCCGCTTCACCGCAGCCACCACCCCCAGTAAGCAATAAGATGAATGGTTAAGAAGCACCACCAATTTATTTTAAAAAAAAATCCTATTTTTCTCCTCAAAATTTCGGGTGCGTCTTATAATCCGGAGCATCTTATAATCCGAAAAACATGGTAAATTTATTTGCATTTTGCAGGGAGAAATAAGTATTTGATCCCTCTGGCAAACAAGACTTAATACTTTGTGGCAAAACCCTTGTTGGTAAGCACAGCAGTCAGGCGTTTTTTGTAGTTGACGATGAGGTTTGTGCGCATGTCAGGAGGAATTTTGGTCCACTCCTCTTTGCAGATCATCTCTAAATCAATAAGATTTTGAGGCTTTCACTTGACAACTCGCAGCTTCATCTCCCTCCATAAGTTTTCTATGTGATTAAGGTCTGTTGACTGGCTAGGCAACTCCATGAGCTTAATGTGCTTCTTTCTGAGCCACTCCTTTGATGCCTTGGCTGTATGCTTTGTGTCATTGTCTTGCTGAAAGACCCAGCCACGACCCATTTTTAATGTCCTGGTGGAGGGAAGGAAATTGTCACTCAGGATTTTACAGTACATGGCTCCATCCATTCTCCACTAATGTGGTGAAGTAGTCTTGTGCCCTTAGCAGAGAAACACCCCAAAACATAATGTTTCCACCTCCATGCTTGACAGTGGGGATGGTGTTCTTTGGGTCATAGGCAGCATTTCTCTTCCTCCAAACACGGCGAGTTGAGTTAATGCCAAAGAGCTCAATTTTTGTCTCATCTGACCAAAGCACCTTCTCCCAATCACTCACAGAATCATCCAGGTGTTCATTGGCAAACGTCAGATGGGCCTGCACATGTGTCTTTTTGAGCAGGGAGACCTTGCGGGCACTGCAGGATTTTAAACCTTTATTGCGTAATGTGTTACCAATGGTTTTCTTGGTGACTGTTGTCCCAGCTGCCTTGAGATCATTAACAAGTTCCCCCTGCGTAGTTTTAGGCAGATCTCTCACCTTCCTCATGATCAAGGATACCCCATGAGGTGAGATTTTGCATGGTGCCCCAGATAGATGTCGATTGACAGTCATTTGGTATTTCTTCCATTTTCTTACTATTGCACCAACAGTTGTCTCCTTCTCACCCAGCATCTTACTTAAGGTTTTGTAGCCCATTCCAGCTTTGTGCAGGTCTATGATCTTGTCCCTGACATCCTTATAAAGCTCTTTTGTCTTGCCCAGGATGTAGAGGTTAGAGTCTGACTAATTGAGTCTGCGGACAGGAGTCTTTTATAAAGGTGTCTATGTAAGACAGCTGTCATTAATGCAGGTAACAAGTTGATTAGCAGCGTCTAACTGGTCTGTAGGAGCCAGAACTCTTAATGGTTGTAGGGGATCAAATACTTATTTCTCACTGCAAAATGCAAATACATTTATGTAATTTATACAATGTGATTTTCTGGATTTTATTCTTGATATTCTATCTCTCAATTTTAAAATTAACCTACCCTTAAAATTATAGACTGTTGATGTCTTTGACAGTGGGCAAACTTACAAAATCAGCAAGGGATCAAATGCTTATTTCCCCTACTGTATATATTTGTCGATTGCAGTACATAGTCACTATATAGAATCATATTGTTCCTCAGAGTCACTCCACATAAATATCGTTTCTGGGTCCCTGTGTCTGACATGAATTGAATAGCAATATGATGATAACTGAAAAACACTTAAATTATCTAAAAAAATAATTGCAGTGTTATGACGTCTATTCAAACGTAACCGATGTTCTCCCCGTGTTTGTGTAGGTTTTCTCCAGGTTCTCTGTTTTTTTTCCCACACTCCAAAGACATACTGATTGGGAATCTAAACTGTGAGTCCCAATGGGGACAATGATGATATCTGTAAAGCGATACGGAATATGATGGCGCTATAAAAGCAAAGCATAATAAATAAATTCCCACATTTAGGCTTAGCTCATGCATTTGCCATTGGGGAGAAGATTGGTGCAATTGCTGTGATTTTGGAGAGAATAACAAGCAACATTTTAATTGCAATTTTTTTAATTTTTATTTAAATTTTTTAAATATGCAGTTTTCATTATTATGTCATTGAAGAAGAAAAAAACAGAAAATCGCTAGCCCTAAAATCATCTACATAATGTACTAAATAGAAAATAAGCTTTTTCTCTGTACTCAGAACTAACATCTGGATAGCTACATTGCTACAAGCAAGGAACGAACGTTAAGACTGTGGCCACCGCCTCTTTGATGCTCTTCGGATAAATCCGCAATATAGTGTCATTGTTCTACACAGTAGATCTGGGCACAGTGGCGACTCTGCGAGTTTAAATTTTCTCTTCTCAGTGAGTAAAAGCACGCCATTCAGAAGCAGGATTTCGGTGGCATCTATTGAAAGCCTACATGGGACCTTTCAAACCCATACATTATTTTTTAAGCAGTCCAGCTGTGAACAAAGGGTCTAATCCTCTGTGCATGCAGAGGAGGTGCTGAAAAGCTCAATGGGACCTGACAATACTCTGCCGCACTATGTGAACAGTTTTCTTTTTCAAGTGCTGCCAAAAGGTGCTGGGGTGGCGCAGCCAATGATTTAAGGTCACATTTTGACAGTCAGAGAAAAAAGTGTCCTTAAATGACTCGCACGGAGCATAAATACGGGATAGTATGAACCAATTAATAAAGTGAGGGCAATCCTTTCAGTATCCACTTTCTATAGTCTGTGGTGTGAAGAACATAATTATATGCATGCCTTTTTTCTTCAGACTGTAAGAACATACAGCGCAGGGTCCGCAGGTCCCCGGCATTATCTCATCCCACATGTATTCACGGACGGACAAAGCTGCCATCTGCGACCAGGCACCTACATAGCCCATAGGGGAGAATTTTTATTTTGGCTTAAAGCATGGAAAAATGTATATAATATACATTATGTCGTTATACATTCATGTATACACAACCTTCATTTGTAATTTAACACATTTGTCTAATAGCTTCGCTAAAAAGGTTAAAATACTATATATATATATATATATGTATATATATATATATATATATATATATATATATATATATATATATATATATCGCAAGCATGCCAAACTGTATGAACAACTATTATACTATTATTATTGAAGAACTTCATATCCAGGTTTTGGATTTCTCCCGGCACCAGGTAAACTATTAGGCTGTGTTCACACGTTCAGTATGTAACCTCAGTATTTGTAGCTAAAACCAGGAGTGGAACAATCAGAGGAAAAGTATAATAGAAACACGTCACCATTTCTGGATACTGACCAAATACTGAAAGTGTGAACGTACCCTTACTATTAGGCCGGGATCACACATGCGATAAACACGGACGAGTCTCGCATGTTAATACCCGGCACTGCCGACAGCACTCGGGAGCGGAACAAGCGGCTCCCGAGTGCTGGCGGCAGTGCCGGGTATTAACATGCATGACTCGTCCGTGTTTCTCGCATGTGTGATCCCGGCCTTACTTGCAGCCTTGCTACTTAGTCAGTACCTAGTGTGCAGGTATTCCTTCTCAATAATGCAGGATTAGTAACTTGTATGTAACATTTTTGGAAAATCCTTGTCTTCCTAAGGCCACATTCACATGTTCAGTAATTGGTCAGTATTTTACAACAGTATATGTAAGCTGAAACCAGGAGTGGGGCAGCCAGAGGAAAAAAATAATAAAAAAAACACATCACCACTTCTGTATTTATCACCCACTCCTGGTTTTGAATTACAAATATTGCTGTAAAATACTGACCAAATACTGAATGTGTGAACATTTTTTATTTATTTTACTCATCTATACAGCGCCATTAATTCCACAGAGCTGTACAGACATTATCGTCACTGTCCCCGATGGGGCTCACAATCTAGATTCCCTATCAGTAAGTCTTTGGAATGTGGGAAGAAACCAGAGAACCTGGAGGAAACCCACACAAACACAGGGAGAACATACAAATTCCTTGCAGATGTTGTCCTTGGCGGGATTTGAACCCAGGAACCCAGCACTGCGAGGCTGCAGTACTAACCACTGAGCCACCGTACCGTCCTGTGGCTTAGGACTTCACTTTTAAACAGTTGCGGGAGAATAACAGTGAGATTTCCATCATCATGCCAACACACTGAACTGTACTCATCACTTTCAATAATTTCCAAAGCCTTTTTGGAAAATTATGTGATTGAAAATCATCCATCACTTTGTCTTTATTAATGGTGAACTGAGGTTTTTTCAATATAAAGTACTTTGTCTCTTGTTTTTTTCCATTCTGGGGTCTAAGTGGTAACATTTCTCCTTGTGGAGAGTACCAAGCCAAGCCTGGCATGTCGGAGTGAGGAGACTTACAAGCCATGTAAGCTCCCCTTGGAAATCAATATGCAAATTATCTCTTTCCATTCTAAATCTTCTATTGATAAGGATACTTCCACAGCAGCTACAGAAGCACAGCTCAAAAATGTACAGTGCAGCAGAATAGAGTCTGTCACCTTCCTGAATACTTACCTAGATATATTCTTCTGTTTTTATTCTTGTGACATTCAAGATTTATAGGATAAAGCATTTAATGTATTTCACTTGTACAAACTGTGCAATAAACACAAGGAAAAACAATAGTAAATCAGTTATAATATGCCATTTCGCCATACATTTTTTCCTACAAACAATAGTATGAGTGAATGCATGTGTGTCTGACATTGACATCAGAGCAATACTGCCATCAGGGCCTCAGAAAAATCAATGATTTTGGCAGTTCATTTTTTTTAGTTTCTACATTTTATTTTTGAATTCCAAAAAGGGGGAAGGTTCAAACTTTCTTTTTTTCATTTTATTTTTTTTTATTGTTACTTTATTTTTTAGTCCCTTTAAGGTTTAGTGCCTACAATTAGAGTTGAGCGAAACAGGTTGGTCAGATTCATAAGTCGCCAACTTTTGCCGAGCGAAACCCGACCATAGCGTGAAGTCGGCCATGCGGTCGGCAAAACGAGCGCCAAAGTCGGATTTCCCAGAATGCTTGCAGGCGCCTTTTTTTCAGGCAATGAGCAAGGACGTACACTGTGGGCAATGAGATGACATTTGCAGCGTCCACCACCATCTTAGAGAAGGGCATTGCAGTGATTGGCTTGCTTTGGGGGGTGTCATAGTGTCTTTAAAAGTCTTGACCGCCGACCTCCATTTTACTTCAGCCGATCTTAACAGTAGGGAGAGGTTGCTGACGCTGTTTATCAGTAGGGAGAGAGTTAGGGCTGGAAAGAGAAGTTCTTTTGTGCTTGTGCTGATAGCAATTGTGCTGTACAGTTAGTGTAGTGACAGGGGAGGATTTTCTCGTGTGCAGCAGCGCTGGTTATTAGGCTGCCTGATAGCTTATTGCTGTGTGTACACTGCTGTGCAGACTGCTTTTTACACAGCACTAATACTTTTATTCTTATTTTCTGCACAGTTACCGAGCGTTCATTTTTTCCCACACCGTATAGAGCTGTATGCTCCTCACACACTACCGTGTACAGGCTGGTATCATGGACAAATACATGCTGACTATCTGTGTGTGACTCTGGAAATATATATGGAGATTTAAATTTTTCCCTACACCGTATACAGCTGTCCGCTTCTGATACAGTACCGTTTTTCTGCTTTTTGTATTATATTCAAATCCACACTGAGAGAGCATCTGTGTGTGACTCCGGAAATATATACGGAGATTTAAATTTTCCCCTACACAGTATACAGCTGTACGCTTCTGATACAGTACCGTTTTTCTGCTTTTTGTATTACGGTCAAATCCATACTGAGTGAGCGTCTGTGTGTGACTCCAGAAATATATACGGAGATTTAAATTTTCCCCTACACAGTATACAGCTGTACGCTTCTGATACAGTACCGTTTTTCTGCTTTTTGTATTAAGGTCAAATCCATACTGAGAGAGCGTCTGTGTGTGACTCCGGAAATATATACGGAGATTTAAGTTTTCCCCTACACCATATACAGCTGTAAGCTTCTGATACCGTACTTCTGCTGTTTGTATTTAGGTCAAATCCATACTGAGAGAGCGTCTGTGTGACTCCGGAAATATATACAGAGATTTAAATTTTCCCCTACACCGTATGCAGCTGTACGCTTCTGATACAGTACCGTTTTTCTGCTTTTTGTATTACGGTCAAACCCATACTGGGTGAGCGTCTGTGTGTGACTTCGGAAATATATATGGAGATTTAAATTTTCCCCTACACCGTATACAGCTGTCCGCTTCTGATACAGTACTGTTTTTCTGCTTTTTGCATTACAGTCGAATCCATACTGAGTGAGCGTCTGTGTGTGACTCCGGAAATATATACGGAGATTTAAATTTTCCCCTACACCATATACAGCTGTATGCTCCTCATAAAGTACCATATATCTGCTGGTATTTTTGGTACATTTTCCCAAACATGAAGAAGTATGGTGGAAGAGGCCGCGGACGTGGGCGGCGGGGGGCCAGCTGGTACTGATGGTGGTGGTAGTGCCCAAAGCACAATAGCACCTAATGCAGGAGGAATTGAGCCTGCGTCATCATCTGGCTTTTCTAGGAGTAGGTAAACCGTTTATAAAGCAGGAGCTTTAGGAACAGGTTTTGGCTTACATTGCCGAAACAGCCTCCAGCTCTATCACCTCCTCTTCTGAAGTTTCAAAAACTGAAAGCACTGAGTCGTCAGTGCAGGCTCCTGGTCAGGAACAACACCTTTCCTTCCTTGTGTTCTTCACCCCCACCAAAAATGAAGGATGCGGCAGGCCACACTTCAGATTACTCCCTGGAGCTCTTTTCACATACCATGCCTAACTTATCAAGTCAAATCCTGAATTCCCCAGTCCAAGATGAATATGACATGGAGTGCACTGATGCACAGCCACTGCTATATGATTCTGCTGGTACATTCACCCAGAGCACTACATTGCCCTTGCAGTCTACTGAGCCAGAATCTGACCCTGATGAAACTCAGGTGCCCTTTCACGCATACTATACCACCTTACACGGTGACACAGAGGAAGGTGCAGATGAAATTGAAGAAGAGGTGATGGATGATCCAGTTGTTGACCTGGATTGGCATCCATTGGGGGAAGAGGGTACCGCTTGCAATAGCTCAGAAGAGGAGGAGGATCCGCAGCAGGCATTGACATTGCAGCTGCGATTATCTGGCAGGCCCATAGCAGTCCAAAAACGTGTTAAAAAACAAAAAGAGTTGCAGGACAGCTTGTCCAGACGGTCAAATTAGCACAGCGTGCAAGCCTGAAAAGTTTTCCCATAGTGGGAAGAGTGCAGTGTGGCACTTTTTTGACCAAAATCCTACTGATGAGGCAAAGGTTATCTGTAAGAAGTGTGGAAGGACCTTTAGCCGAGGGAAAAATCTCCGAAATTTGAATACCAATTGCATGCTTAGACATGTAAACACCATGCACTTGCAAGCGTGGACAGACTACAAAACCTCAGGTAGCACACGTGCACCTGCTCGGACTGAAGGTAGCCAGCAACGCTAAATCGCTTCCCCCACTGTAAGTCCACCGGTTAGCACATCACCAGCAAGAAATGTTGAGGTGTCGTCGCAAGGCTAAAGCAGTCAAGGAATCCCAATGGTTTTCCAATGAAAGACTGAATCTAGGCCATCACCACCACCACCACCACCAACCCCCTCTCAGTCCACCATGTCCACCGCTAGTTCCACCATATGCAGCTCTCAAGTCCAGCTAACCGTAGCAGAGACTCTGAGTAGGACAAGAAAGTACTCATCCTCTAATCCGCGTACACTGGTTTTGAACGCCTACATTGCCAAACTGATCCCATTAGAGATGATGCCCTTCCGTTTGGTTGAAAGCGCAGCGTTCCTATAGCTAATGGCCTACGCTGTCCCACGCTATGATCTACCCAGTCGGCACTTCTTTGCTAGAAAAGCCATCCCTACCCTCCACCTGCATGTGAAAGACCGCATTGTCCATGCACTCAAACAATCAGTGAGTGGAAAGGTGCACCTCACAACAGATGCATGGGCCAGTAGGCATGGCCAGGGCTGTTACGTGTCCATCACTGTGCACTGGGTTAATGTGGTGGATGCAGGGTCCACAGGGGACAGCGGCAGTGGGACAGTGCTGCTTAGCCCACGGTATAGGCAACAGTTGGCTGTAGGCATTTGACACATCCTCCTCCAGAAGTGAAAGCTCGTCGACAGAGCGCAGTCGCACGAGCACTCCATCCGCAGCTGCCAGTGTTACACATGAGGTGTCACACTATCGAACAGCTAGTGGTAAGCGTCAGCAGGCTGTTTTAAAGATGATGTCTTTGGGCGACAACAGACACACCGCGGAGGTACTGGCTGACTACTTGCAGCGAGAAACTGAGTCATGGCTGGGCAGTCTACATCTTGAGCCAGGCAAGGTAGTCAGTGATAACGGCCGTAATTTTGTGGCGGCCATAGCCCTGGCAAAACTCTGACACATACCTTGCCTGGCTCACACCTTGAACCTGGTGGTGCAGTGCTTCATAAATAATTATCCGGAGTTACCAGCCCTGCTCCATAAGGTGCGAAGACTGTGCTCACACATCCGTCGCTCGCCCGTAGACTCCAGTCGTATGCAGAGGCTACAGAGATCGCTCCACCTCTCCAAGCATCGCCTAATCATAGACGTTGCAACAAGGTCGAACTCCACCATGCACATGGTTGAGAAGCTGTGCGAACAGAGGCAGGCTGTAATGCATTTGTGGGAGGATACACGGGGGGCAGGCAGTTTGAGGGCAGACATCGAGTTGTCGGGTGTGCAGTGGTCAAAGCTGAAAGACCTCTGTAAAGTCCTTCAATATTTTGAGGAATGCACACGGCTGATAAACGCAGACGACGCCATTACAAGCATGAGCATCCCACTTATGCGTCTGCTCATGCAAACTTTGACGCACATTAAGGATCAGGCGTCTGCAGCGGAGGAGGAAGAGGAGGAGGAGGGAAGCCTTGATGACACTCAGCCATTGTCTGCTCAGTGAACTGTCCTGGACGAGGTGGAGGAAGAAGATGAAGAGGAGGAGGATGAGGGGGATGATTATTTTGGGGAGGAGGATGCTTCTCAGTGGGCAAGAGAAAATGTTGGCTTGCCAAGGTCAGGTACAGGGTTTGTGCGTGACTGGAGGGATGTGGATTTGGCAGAAAGTGCTCCTCCACCCACCACTGACAGTGCATCATTGACACCTGGCACATTGGCCCACATGTGTGATTATGTCTTGTGGATCCTAAAAAGGGACCCCCGCATTGCCAAAATTATGAAGGATGACGACTACTGGTTGGCCAGCTTCTCGATCCACGCTATAAGGCCGGCGTCACACTGGCGAGTGTGATGCGAGTTAGTCGCACGACTTTCTCGCATCAACACCCGGCACGGCCGCCCGCTCTCGGACCCGAGTGTGCGGCTGCATGTATTTCTATGCAGCCACACACTCGGGTCCGAGAGCGGGCGGCCATGCCAGGTGTTGATGCGAGGAAGTCGTGCGACTAACTCGCATTACACTCGCCAGTGTGACGCCGGCCTTAAGGCAAATTACAGAACATCATGCTACAGGAGAACCTAGAGCTAATATTGGCGAACAAACAAGCAACTCTGGTAAACCGTTTGTTAGAGGCATTCCCAGCACACAGCAGCGGTGCAGGTTCTACCACAAGCCGTACTGGACACCATGGAAGAGGTGTTCGTGGTGCACACAGTCGAAGTGGCGTTGGAGAGAGGGGTTTCATAACCATGTTGTGGACTGATTTCTCGAGTAACGCTCACACGACTGGTAATACTGAATCGATTGCAACAGACAGGAGACAGCAGTTGTCAACTATGGTTCAAAATTACTTCTCCTCCCCTATCGATGTTCTCCCTCACAGTTCATTCCCCTTTGACTACTGGGCCTGTAAACTGGACACCTGGCCTGAATTGGCACTATGCTTATAGGAGCTCGCTTGCCCTGTTGGTAGTGTGCTATCAGAAAGAGTCTTCAGTGCTGCTGGATCAATCCTGACAGAAAGAAGGACCCGGCTGTCGACCCAAAATGTAGGTGATCTCACCTTCATTAAAATGAACCATGCCTGGGTTTCAAAGGATTTTGTACCACCTTCCCCTGATGACACATAGGTTGCCAGCAAAATGGCTCGCTTTGTCATCCTCATCCTCCGACTTCTCCAATTCCTCCATTTGCAGCTGCTGAACGTCCAGCCTACACCTCAACATATGCCAGTTTTTCCACCTCCCTAACTGGGCTGTACCCCCTCCAGGGCCGGCATCAGCATCTGGTGCCCCGGGCAAGTGCCGGGGCCCTGAGCAGGTGGGGGGCCCACTCGCCGTCAGAGACACTGGCGTACTATGAGAGGCCCTGTGCCAGTGCCGGCGCCCATGAGTGTGCCCCCCCTGCTTGCTCAGGGCCCCAGCACTTGCAATACTTACCTCTCCCTGCTCCACCGCTGTGACGTCTTCCGTGTTTCCGTGACATTCAGGTCAGAGAGCGCGATGATGTCACGTCTGTGCGCCCTCTGCCTGATCAGTCACAGTGCAGAGAGCTAGAAGAGGGCGACGCTGAGGAGTCTAGAGTAAAGCAGTGCCCAGCGAGGAGAGGTATTTCATTTTTTTTAATGTTTGGAGCAATATATGGGGAGCATTATACAATGGATAATTATATATGGGACCCATCATACACTGGAGCATCATATACGGGGCCCATTATACACTGGGGCATCATATATGGGGCCCATTATACACTGGAACATCATATATGGGGTCCATTATATACTGGAGGATCATATGGGGCCCATTATATATGGAGCATTATATAGGCCCATCATACACTGGAGCATCATCCATGGGGCCCATCATATACTGGAGCATCATATGGGGCCCATTATATATGGCGCATCATATGGGGCACATTATATATGGAGCATCACATGGAGCCCATTATATATGGATCATTATATATGGGGACCATTATATTTTTAGCATTATATGGGACTCATCATACACTGGAGCATCATATATGGGGCCCATCATATACTAGAGCATCATATGGGGTTCATTATTTATGGGGCATCATATAGGGCCCTTTATATATGGAGCATCATATGGGGCCTGTTCTGTATGGAGCATTAATGGAGCCCATTCTGTATGGAGCAATATATGGGGCCCATCATATACTGTATGGAGCTTTATATGCGACTCATTTCACTGTATGGAGCAATATGTGGGGCTCATTATACTCTATGGGGACCGTCCTATACTGTATGGCACATTATATGGGGACCATGATATACTGGAGCATTATGTGGAGCTCATCATATACTGTATGGAACATTATATGGGACCAATTATGTATGGAGCAATATATGGGGCTCATTATTCTGTATGGAGCAATATATGTGGCTCATTATACTGTATGAAGCATTGTATTGGGCCCATTATTCTGTATGGAGCATCATATATGGGACTCATTATTCTGTATGGAGCAATATATGGGGCTCATTATTCTGTATAGAGCAATATATGGGGCTCATTATTCTGTATGGCGCACTATGTGGTGCCCATAATACTGTATGGAGGACTATACTGTCCGATTTTTGAGCTATTGTAGAATTTACAATAGATATCAGTCATATAATGTAAGAAGTGAAGTATTTGGCATTGCACTATACCTATATTTCTCTGACGTATCGGAGCATCATGAATTGTGGTATGTGTTAAAGGGGCCCACTGAGATTTTCGCCCAGGGCCCACGAAAACTTGGAGCCAACCCTGCCCCCCCACAACTTTAGCCAAATAACCCCCAGTTTTCAATGCGTTACTATTATTATAAAGTAAATTAAGGTTGACAAGCTTAGCTAATAAAAATTGATGGCGTTGGCATAGAAATGGGCACTGTAGGTGTGTTTACAGTCCTCCATTCACTGCCGACTTTTATTCCCCATTGACTTGCATTGGGGTTGGGTCAGGTTTCAGTAGGAACTACGACTTTTTCCGATAGTCTGCCGATTTCATTCGACCTGACTTTTGGAAAAGTTGGGTGGTCCGAAACCCGACTTGACCCTCCCGGAGGCAAAGTCGCTCATCCCTACCTACAATGAGTGTGTTTTTGATGCTGCGTGTTTTCACTGCTTAAAAAAACGCGTCTGACAGTTCCAGCAGAGTGGATTGGATTTATAGAAATCTCCTGCTCACTGTCCTTATTTTTTTTTTACTCAGCGTAAACTGACCTGCGGTGTGTGTTTGAAATCCTCATCAAGTCAATTCCTTTTGCGGGTAACGCTGAGTTATACATGCAGTTTTTAGCGCGATTCTGCGGTGGAAACGATTCAAAAATGCATCAGTAAAGTTTCACTAAAGTCAAATACCAAGAAGTATCAAAAACAAAGCAGCTTTATTTAAAACATGATATACCAACAAGAGACCAATAAAACAGTGTCAAAACGTGATACAAAATTCATGTAAAAAAAGGCACTCAAAAAAGTAATGAAAAAAAACACTTAATAGGTGCAGAAAATCTGCACATCAAAAACTCACTAAAAGCTCATTGTGGGAACATAGACTAAAGGGCTTGAATCTGTGACTTTCTTTAATCTAAGCCGGCAGCTATTGGGGCCTTAGGATAGGCTCAAGAGGGAGTGCTGCAAGGAGGCGAGGGTAATGGAAGTCAGTAAGTGAGTACACTGACATTGTTGTGGCTTATTTTTTTTAACTCTATTTTTTAGTCCCCTTATGGGCTCATTTTTGATGTCACTTTGTCCAGCTGTGAGAATAGTATTGTAGCGGATAGCAGAATCCTGGCAATGATGGTGAGCCAGTGTCGGTGTGCACAGTGCGGTGGACTGCAGAGTTCCTGCAGCGGAGGTGAGTAGTGTGTGTGCACCGGTGGGGTCTTATTCTATTGGTGACAGCAGGCAGGTCAGGCACCAAGGCTAATGTGGTGACTGGTCCTATTGGTGAGAACAGGGCGGAAACCTGCCTGCTGTCACTGATATAAGAAGACAACACTGTTGCTGGAACACTGCTCACTGCCGGTGCTCTTCGGTCTGAACTGTGATGGCGGCTGAAAGAAGTCACCGGCTACTGTGAAAGCTGGCCGATACTGGAAACCACTGTGCGCAGGAACAAACACCAGACACTGAATTTACTGAGCGGACACTAGCCTAGGTTATATGGATAGGATAAGGGGATTCTCACTATTTAATTTTCTCTGGCTAAACAAGGGACGCTGAGTACTATGGGGATTTCTATTGATGGCAAAACCATGTCTCTAACCGATCTGGGACCCTTTGCTTTTCCTTTGCATGCACGTTGCACTTTTATTAAGCATGGGCATGTGGACACATGCAGGCTATACTATTCTAATGTTTGTGCATCTTTTAGGGAAAAGAAATAGAGCTAAGTACTGAATCCTATTGATATATGTTGAGTGCAGACATCACAGAATATTTATATTATTTAAATTGATACTAATTGATTCTTTGTATAATATAGTTGATATTTTCAGCAATTTTTCTGATTGGATTTTTCTATGGATATTTATGTGTCCCCTTCTTAGCTGGCCTCTTTTGCATGGTTTGAGGCATCAATCTTTTATTATTGTTGTATTGTGTTGTATTTTAGCTGTTTAATTAAAATTGATTTATTTTAGTAATTGTTTTTGAGAAACACTTCTTGATCCCAATATGGTAAATCGACTGTAAGATCAATATGCTTGTGTAGCATAAAATACGTGTGGTTTTTTATAGATGTTTTTTGCCGTATGTTTAATGCATTTTTTCTCATTCATTAAAAGAGGTGAAAAATGTTGTAAAAAATATTAAAAGAACTGACATGCTGCGGATATGAAACTGCTTCAAATCTGCAAGGAAAAAATAAGCAACTGCGTGAGACTTCACTTTATTCACTTTGTTGGTACTAGGAAATACTTCAACTTTTGTGACAAAACTGAACAGAAAAAAATGAGACAATAATGCAACAAATACTTATGCGCACATACTCTAAGGCTATATTCACATAGAGCCTTTTTATTTTTGCTGCATTTTTTTTATATAAATTAATAGCTGCTTTTCACAGTACCAGCAAAAGCCATGGGATTTTGCAGTGTTTTTGTAATCTGTAGCATGCCAGTTCTTTTAGTTTTATTTTTTCAACCATAAAAACGAATAATAAAGTGAAAAAGGGCTGCAAAAAACCCAGCTGATTTTTTTTCTGTGTTTTTGAAGCATTTTAGGCAAATGAAACTAACTTTGTTAAACATGCAGTGTAGACAAAGCACACGTTAGGCTAGGTTCACATTGCGTTAGGGGCATCCGTTTAACGGATCCGTTAAACGGATGCGCTAACGCACGGTAGCATTTTGTTACCATGCGTTAGCCATACAGGTCTATGCACAGCGAACACGTCCATTCTCTGTGCGTTAGACCTAACGCACCCCAAAACGCTGTAGGCCGCGTTCGAGGGTGCGTCACAAAATAACGCATCATTGCTGACGCATGCCGAATTTGGCAAGCGTTAGGATGCGTTACTATAATGGAGGCCAATGGTGCATTAACGCATCCGTTACATAGCGTTTGTGCCGCTATGTAAAGGATGGCACCTAAAGCAATGTGAACCCAGCCTAATCCACATCCCAAAAAAAGTGTAAAAAATGCTTAAAAAACGGGAGTTTTGAAAACACCAATTTTATTACTGCCAAGAGATCAGATTTTGGCACCAGAAAAAAAAATGCAGCATAAACGCTGGGTGTAAACATAGCCACATAGTAATTGTGCGTCCTGCTTGCACTAGATACGCTATAGATGATGTGACAGAAAACAATGGCAAGGGCCTTAGTTAAGCACTTTATTTTTTGTTCCAAAATGGGATGTTCTCCAGCATCAAATGAAAATAGTTAATACTTGGCCTTTAGTCATAAAGTTTAAAGAAATTGCCAGAATGTGAATATATAAAACCCCAATGTTTACGCGTTTCGGGTAGAAAAACCCTTAATCATAGCTAAGAGTTAGAAAAATCCTTAAACATAGCAATGATTGAGGGTTTTTCTGCTCAAAACACATAGGCATTACGATTTTTTTTCTATATGTGCACATTCTAGCAATTGTTTTTATCATTTATGACTAACGGCTAAGTTTTAACTCATTTCCTTTGGTGCAGGAGAACATCTCCTTTTGGACCATTGAGAGCCATTGGAGCTGGAAGTCCGTCCAGGGCATCCTCCATGCACCGCACCCCGACCACAGACTCCGTACCCCGAAAGTCTCCTGGAATACTTACCTCTAACACAGGAGGGATGAGCCGAACAGACACTTTTTCTACTTTTTGTTACTTTATTTTATTGTGAATATTGTCAATACAAAACAGAATTATCGGTATATATGAAGCAATTTTTTTTTGCATGGAAAGAAGATAAAAACTGAAATCGGAAATATGAACAAAGGATTTCAACAAATACAACATATTCGTTATATCATGAAAAGTTCTTTTTTCCGATATACCGTACTCATTCTATTGATGCTATCTGTTTTTCATTGTTATCTTGCAGGCATTTTATAAAAATCATGAACCTGTTTCCATCACCTGACAGAGACACATTATCTTCTATGGGTGAACCTTCCTATAGAATAACATCAAACAGAGATCCTGAAGACCAAGGAGAACTGCCACAGCGCAGAAGATACACTTGTAAAACGGTTTCATCATGCAGCAGAATACTGATTTGCTAGAACCTGAGTATCCCTTTTACCCCAGGGTTCATATATAACTTGGAGTAATGTTTTTGATAACATTTAGGGTTTTTGACTTTCACGTTGCGTTTTGTCACCCGTTCTTGCTTATGTCTGGACTCCCCTACAAAACAGGATTGGGGATTATGCAGATACAGAGCTGAAAAAACATATATAACTTTATATCACCTCTGCTACTTAGCAATGTGTATGGACTAGTGCTAAGTGCCAATTCTGGACATTATAACCCTGGATAAGATGGCAACTGGCAGCTTTTACAGTCAGCATTAAAACGGCAAAGCAATGTTCATTAAGGCACCACCCTGGGCATGAATTGGTTTTATTACATCGACTCAGGGCATCACTGAGCATAAAGTCCGGTGTGTGGGTCAGGATTGCTTATTCATCTGCAGCCGGGATAGAGGCACACTTTCTATTGTAGGGTCAGTAGATCTTAGGAATCAGCATTAAAACCTGTTTAATCTCCGTCTTCTGATTTCTTCCAAGGATGGCTCCCTTGGCACACCATGACCTGTAATATATAAGAAAATTAGAGTTATTTTTGCCATTTTCACAAGTGGCATGGCATATTAATGTGCCACAAAGACATTTTCCCCACTAGGATACCACACAGTTATTCCCATGACGCTTGCACAGGATTTAGTAAATGAACTCTAATAAAAGGTTATATTTAATGGTCACCTACAAAATATTACACACCTGCAGATATGGTGGTAATCTGCAGGTAAATAGAGTTTAAATCATGTTCGAGAGTGTGAGTGGGGCATCGGCTTCAGGGAGAAATGGAAGTTATATTCTCCCTGCAGCTGCTCGCTTTCAGTCATGAGGGAGGTGCAGAAGATTTAACAGCCACTGCTGACTACACAGTCATCGCGCTAAAGCCACTCCCCCTGCTGGTGACTGACAGTCTGTTCTGAACACACGTTGCAGCGCTAGATGTCTGTCAAAACGCAGGAGTGTTAACAGTGCAATCCCTGTGTAAAGATCATTAACTGTAAGGCTATGTTCTCGTGAAGAGTATTGGTGAGTTACATATTTTCTGCACCTATTATGTAAATTAGGTTATTTGCATATTTTATTGTGCATTTTACATGTGTTTTTATTGTTTTTTTTATGCTGTGGTTTTTGTCTCTTGTTGGTATGTTATGTTTTAAATAAAGCTGCTTTGTTTTTTACACTTTCAGGTATTTGGCTTTCACAACACTTTATTGGTACAGTTATGTGCAGATTACATGTGTTTTTAGCTGTGGAAAATTCACACATAAAAATCAGTTTACCTGCAAGAGAAATTGACATGTTGTGGATCTTAAAAATGCACTCGAGGTCAGGTTATGCAGCATTAACCCCTTTCCGACATCGGGCGAAACAAAATGGTATCAATACAAACGTCAGGTCCGCACGCAAAAAATAAGCCCTCACCCAACCCGAGATCACGAAAAATGGAGACGCTACTGGTCTTAGAAGATGGCGCAATTTTTTTTTTTAAAGCTTGGAATTTTTTTTCACCACTTAGATAAAAAAGAACCTAGACATGTTTGGCGTCTATGAACTCGTAATTACCTGGAGAATCATAATGGCAGGTCAGTTTTAGCATTTAGTGAACATAGTAAAAAAGCAAAAAACGCTGGGTGTAAACATAGCCACATAGTAATTGTGTGTCCTGCTTGCACTAGATACGCTATAGATGATGTGACAGAAAACAATGGCAAGGGCCTTAGTTAAGCACTTTATTTTTTGTTCCAAAATGGGATGTTCTCCAGCATCAAATGAAAATAGTTAAAACTTGGCCTTTAGTCATAAAGTTTAAAGATATTGCCAGAATGTGAATATATAAAAAAACCCAATGTTTACGCGTTTCGGGTAGAAAAACCCTTAATCATAGCTAAGAGTAAGGCTACTTTCACACATCAGGCTTTTTGTGTCAGGCATAATCTGTCCTATGAAAAAAAAACTGATGCAACTGATCAGTTTTGTTGCCGGATCCGTCCTGACCTTTTGAACCCGGAAAAAGAAAATTTTCCATGTTGAAAACTGTGGGATTGCACTTTTTTTTGGCAATTTCACCGCACCTGGAACTTTTTTCCCGTTTTCCAGTACACAATATGTTAAATCCAATGATGTCATTCAAAAGTACAACTCATCCCACAAAAAATAAGCCCTCACAGGTAGAGTTGAGCGATACTTTCCGATATCCTAAAGTATCGGAATCGGAATGGTATCGCCGATATCACTAAAATATCGGCGATACCCGATACCGAAAGTCCCATGTAAGTCTATGGGAACAAAATATCGAAATTAAAAAAAACCCATTCTTGCCTTGTTGGTTAATTGTACATGAAGGAAAACAAGAAAGAGTAATGTAGAATGTATTGGGGGAGGTTGAGGAGACATTAAAGGCATAGATGTTTGACCCAATCCAATGGAATAGCATTAATTTTTTTTTTTTAGGAAATACGTTCGGATTGACGAACAAATTGACAATGTTGTTAACCTTTTTTCTATTTTGTCAAATATGTCTGTTTCACAACTTCCATGGTCTTCACCTTTTTAACTTTTCACACACTTTCTCCTTCATAATTTTCAGCAGCATCATCTTTCTCATCAAATTATTCTTCATCTTCACCTTCTTAATCTTCTAAAACTTCTTGCTATTCATCTTTTTGTTAACATTACTTATATTGTTCTTATTAAACAGTTATTATTCTTCATATTCTACTTCTTCATCTTCTTCCTATTCATCCTTTTCATCATATTCTTATTTGTGACAGACATTCCTGTACTTGTAATCTGTAAAACTCTGAATTTTCATCCTTCCGTTCTTGCTGTCACGAAAGATTTTAATTACAACAGTATTTGTCCGCGTTCAGTTTAGCCTGCAGCAGCATCAGGCATTTTCCAGGGGCACCACGAGGAGGAACGGACTCACCCCCATACACTGCTTAGTCTTCTTCTGCTTAGAATTTAGAGCATATATTTTGCTCTTCATTTTGGTCTTATACTTAATGTTCTTCTGCTTTTTGATCTTCTGCTTATTGTTCTTCTGTCTCTTGTTCTGTATCTTGTAGTTTGTCTTAACCTTCTTTGTCCTGTTGGTGATGGTACAAAAGCCAATGGAAGTAACGAGGACCAGCTGACTGTGCTGGAACCCGGAGGGTCAGCAGAAGGAAAAGAGCCAATGGCACAACCGAGGACCAGCTGACGTTACTGGGACAGGGTTACTAAGCAGGAGGTACCTGTGCTCCAAAGCACTACCAAGGACCAGCAGACGTTGCTGGAACTCGGATACCGACATGGAGGCACCTAGGCCAAAGGCACTGCGGAGAACCAGCTGACGGTACTGGAACCCGGATGGGTAGCAGAAGGTACAAGAGCCAATGAAAGTAACGAGGACCAGCTGACTGTGCTGGAACCCGGAGGGTCAGCAGAAGGAAAAGAGCCAATGGCACAACCGAGGACCAGCTGACGTTACTGGGACAGGG
>JARQOD010000005.1:125991646-126022669 GCA_033576555.1 Oophaga sylvatica | reverse complement strand
CTTTACATCAGCACAATTTTGGAAACATAATTTTTTTTTGTTAGGAAGTTATAACAACAAAATTTACAAAACCATTTTTTTTTCTTTTCAGGAACCATATCACATTTGAAGTGAGTTTGGGGGTCAATATGAAAGAAAATACCCAAAAGTGACACCATTCTAAAAACTGCACCCCTCAAGGTGCTCAAAACCACATTCATGAAGCTTATTAACCCTTCAGGTGCTTCACGAGAACTAAAGCAATGTGGAAGGAAAAAGTTAACATTTTACTTTTTTCACAAAAAATTTACTTTGGACCCAAACTTATTTATTTTCACAAGGGTACCAGGAGAAAATGGACCACAAAATTTCTTGTGCAATTTCTATTGATTATGCCGAAACCCCGTATGTGGGGGAAAGCCGCTGTTTGGGCACATGGCAGGGCTCAGAAGGGAGGGAGCACCGTTTGACTTATTGAAAGCAAAATTGTCTGGAATCAGTGGCGGGAGCCATGTCGCGTTTGGAGTCCCCCTGATGTGCCTAAACAGTGGAAACCCACCCAATTCTAACTTCAACCCTACACAGCCCTAGACCAACCCTAGCCCCAGCCCTAACTGCAAGGAATGGAAGAAAAATATATTTTTTTTATTTTTACCTAACTAAGGGGGTGACAAAGAGGGGGTTGATTTACTATTTTTTTATTTTGATCACTGTGATAGGGTCTATCACAGTAATCAAAATGAACCAGTGGGAAAAATCTCCTATTGTTGCTGGGTAGCGGCTGGCTGATCTCTGCGGGCGCACTGCGCATGCGCCCGCCATTTTCTTCCGGGAAGATGACGCGGAGGGCCGGGGGATGGAACCAAAGGGTCAGGGATGGCAGCGGTACCGGGGAGAGAGCGGGGGACCCCATTTCTCTCTCCTCAGGTATGCTAGATCATGTCAGAGGAGAGAGAAATGAATTGAAAATCGGACTTTTTTTTCGGTGAATAACGGCAATCACAAGACTGGGGACGATAAAAACCGACTTGAATACTCGAATCATGCTCTCTGGGTTGTCAGCTACTCATGGTAGCTGAGACCCCGGAGATTTTCTGACACTGGGGGGCGGCGCTGAGGAATAAGGCCCCTTAACTGCCACCGTTAAAAGGTGTATTGGCGGTCATTAAGGGGTTAATTTTTTCTTATCCTCCCTACCCATTTATTCTGTTAATCAAAATGTTTCTTTCCTCCCTCTCTCCAATTCCCTTTTCATTCTTCCCTTTCCTATTTATGCTCCTTTAATATTGTAAGTATATTTGTGTTTATGTAGCTACATAAAAATGTCAATAACAATATTTAAACCAAAAAAATTGCGAGTCTCATAAAAAGAAATGTTTGGTTTGTTAAACATATTATAAGATTCTGAAATTTGTTTAGACATTAAGGCTAAGTGTACACGTCAGGAATTTTCACGTTTTTTTTCGCATTTTTTCCCGCGGCAAAAACGCGAAAAAAACCCAAGCATTAAGCGTCCTATTCATTTAAATGGATTCCGCAATTTGTGTGCACATGCAGCGTTTTTTTCCGGAAAAAAAAAACCGCTTTGCGGAAAAAAAGCAACATGTTCATTAATTTCGCGTAATCACGGCGATTCCGCCGCCATAGGAATGCATTGAACCGCTTACTTTCCGCATGTGACTATACCCACCATGCGCAATGTAAGCGGTTCATGTGCGGATGGTACCCAGGGTCCGGAGGGAGACTCTCCTCCAGGCCCTGGTACCATATCCCTGGTAAAACAATAATTAAAATAAAAAATAGTGATATTCTCACCTTCCGGCGGCCCCCGCAGCTTTCCCGCCTCTCAGCGACGCTCCCCCGTTCCCAGTAAGCATTGCAAGAATCAACCCAGATGACGTAGCGGTCTCGCGAGATGCTACGTCATCTGGGGTCTGTCGCAATGCATTACTGGGAACGGGATTGGCCGGGAGCGTCGCTGAGAGGCGGAAAGCTGCGGGGGCCGCCGGAAGGTGAGAATACACATTTATTATTATTTTTTTTTATTATTTTTACATTAGATCTTTTTACTATTAGATAGGCGGCATCAATAGTAAAAAGTGGTCACACAGTCAAACACTATGTCTGACTCGTGTGACCAACCTGTCAATCAGTTTTCCAAGCGATGCTACAGATCGCTAGGAAAACGCTAGCATTCTGCAAGCTAATTATGCTTGCAAAACGCTAGTTTCTGGCGGGAATACTCATACCAATAAAAATGCGTATTTCCCGCGGCAGAGAAGTGCGGGATTGCCACGGAAATTTCCGCGGCAATTCCGCAACGTGTGAACTTAGCCTAAAAGATTTAAAAAAAAAAAAAAAACTCTACAAGTTTACTATGGCTGTATTATATTCTCCTGAAGAATTATTTTATTTATTTTACTCAGTTATCCTATATATATATAAAATTGAATGTGTGTATGTGTGTGTATCACCAACCAATCACGGAGTATCTTACATTTAACCAGAGCTGTGTAAAAGAAGCTGAGCTGTGATTGGTTGCTATGAGCAACAGTTTTCCTTGCAACCAATCCCTAAGCATCTTTCATTTCACCAGAGCTGTTTAATAGAAGCTGAGCTGTTATTGGTTGCTATGAGCAACAGTTTTCCTTGCAACCAATCCCTAAGCATCTTTCATTTCACCAGAGCTGTTTAATAGAAGCTGAGCTGTGATTGGTTGCTATGAGCAACAGTTTTCTCACTCCACGACAACACCTCAGCTGACACTGACCAGGTGGGAGAAATCTAGCATCCCCGAGAACATAAGCTTCCAGCCATTGTCTGCCCCCCAGACAGAAGCAGAGTGCACATGACAGAAATGAATCACCCGCTCCCGCGCCCATATCCCCATCACACATCCTCCATCCCCTAGGCCAATCTTCCCTCTTAAAGGGATCTCAGATATGGAAGTGAGGGCAAATCCACTCTCCTCTTTGGTACTGACCCCAGGCCTCTCTTAAAGGGACCCCCGGTATGGAATTTAGGGTAAATCCCTCAGCTCTCTGATTCTCACCCCAGGCTTCTATTAAAGGGATCATTGGTATGGAAGTCAGGGCAAATCCACTCAGCGCTCTGGCTTTGATGCCAGGCCTCTCTTAAAGGGATCCCCGGGATGGAAGTTAGGGCCATTCCACTCAGCGCTCTGGTTCTGACCCCAGGCTGACGGATGATGCGGGATATTAGTGGTAGTAGTCCGATGGCTCTGATGGGATGATGTGGGATTTTAGGGGTAGTAGTCCGGTGGCTCTGATGACGGGATGATGTGGGATATTAGGGGTAGTAGTCAGGTGGCTTTGAAGGGATGATGTGGGATATTAGTAGTCCGATGGCTCTGGCTGATGGGATGATGTGGGATATTAGGGGTAGTAGTCTAGTGGCTCTGGCTGACGGGACGATGTGGGAAATTAGGGGTAGTAGTCCGGTGGCTCTGGCTGATGGGATGATGTGGGATATTAGTAGTCCAGTGGCTCTGGCTGATGGGATGATGTGGGATATTAGGGATAGTAGTCTGGCGGCTGTGACGGGATGATGTGGGATATTAGTGGTAGTAGTCCGGTGGCTCTAGCTGACGGGATGATGTGGGATATTAGGGGTAGTAGTCAGGTGGCTTTGAAGGGATGATGTGGGATATTAGGGGTAGTAGTCCGGTGGCTCTGGCTGACGAGATGATGTGGGATATTAGTAGTCCAGTGGCTCTGGCTGATGGGACGATGTGAGATATTAGGGGTAGTAGTCCAGTAGCTCTGCTGACGGGACGATGTGAGATATTAGGGGTAGTAGTCCAGTAGCTCTGGCTGACGGGACATGTGGGATATTAGGGGTAGTAGTCCGGTGGCTCTGGCTGACGGGATTGTGTGGGATATTATAGTGAATGTTACTATGCGGAGTAGGCGGGGCTATACACTCAGCTTTATATATAGAGATATAATCATTATAATTGTTATAACTAACCGTAGTTAGTTACTATGCCCAGGCAGCGCCGGGCTCTTCAGCTAGTAAGTTATATAGCACCATTCATTTCACAACACTTTACAGGCATCAACACACTAGTTCATTTTTAAAAGCACGATGAACACTGTAGAAACAAGACCCAAAAATCAATGCCGGAATTTATTTTTTTTCAGCACTTCACTGCGCGTGGATTTTTTTTCCTGTTTTTTAAGTACATTATATAGTAAAATGAATTTTTTCATTCAAACGGCAACTTCAATAGTTACATAGGTTGATAAAAGACCTAGGTCCATCAAGTTCAACCTTTCTCAACTAATTGTGCATTTTGTCACTTAATTAACTATAATCCACAATGTTATGTTTATTGAAGAAATCATCCAGCCCTTTTTCAAAGCTGTCATAGTGTCTGCCATTACTACATCTTGGGGTCGGCATTCCACAGTCTCTGACTGCTCTAACTGTAAAGAAGACTTTCTTATTTAGCTGTCGGAATCGCCTTTCTTCCACCTGTAATGAGAGCCCTGTTATGTTTTGGTAGCTGAGGAGGACAGGAGCAAAAAAAACGCCAAAGCAGCAATACACCATAGAGGCTGGACCTAATGGGTTGCAGATCACTAAACTAACCGCACAACTAGAAGCAGCCGTGGAGCGTACCTACGGTGATCCTAGATGCCTCGCACAGCCGGAGAGTTAGCTACACCTGAAGATAGAAAGAGGAAAGCTAACTGCCCCGGAGTAGAGACCCCAAAGAAATAGGAAGCTCCCAAACATGTAATGGCGGTTAGACAAGAGGAAAACAGGAACACAGACAGAAAATAGAATGAGCAAATGTTGGGGCCCAAATCTGACTAGAAAGCAAAGTACAGGAGAGAAATTCTGTCTGCAACCCAGAAAAACACTAAAAAAAATACCAGCACTTCTGATTACAAAAAAACTGAGACCACATGATCTCGACCACCTATATCAGATCTCTGGTGTGACACACAGCTACCCAGCAGTAAAAATATCACAGGAACAGAGAACAAGTGCAAATACAAAATAAGAACAGGGGGCAGCGC
Organism: Oophaga sylvatica; assembly: GCA_033576555.1. NCBI lineage: Eukaryota > Metazoa > Chordata > Amphibia > Anura > Dendrobatidae > Oophaga > Oophaga sylvatica. The sequence continues at coordinate 126,017,642 of JARQOD010000005.1, read as the reverse complement.
AAGCCCCCAAAGAGGACCCGGCTGAAGTCCAAGGCAAGACTGCAAAAAGCAAGGAAAATCCAACCACAGAAAAAAAAAACAGAAAGTCACTTATCTGAATGATAGCAGGAAAGCAAGCTGAAATTCCAACAAAGACCTGGAAGCAACAATTGATTACCGGCGAGGATCATGGGAGTTCAGCTCACTTATATCAGGCCAGTCAGCCCCACCTGACACCCATTCCTCTATTGGTTCAATACCCTCAGCAACCACCGGAGGGAGCCTCATCTCTGAAGTCATCTCCAACACATTTACAACAGTACCACCCCCTTGAGGAGGGGTCACCGAACCTTCACGTGCGCAACCAGGCCGATCAGGATGAGCTCGGTGATAGGCACAGATCAGTTTCCTAGCATGGATGTCTGAAGCAAACACCCAAGAATTGTCCGCCTGACCATAACCTCTCCACTCAACCAAATAATGGAGTTTCCGCAACCACAGACTCCAAATTGCCCTCAACCAAAACAGGGTCGGGAGGCGCAGCCATAGGAACCACTGGCTCGACAAACTCCTCCAATAAGGATTTGTGGAATACGTTATGGATCTTTACTGTCCCTGGAAGAAGCAAACGGAAAGAAACCGGATTAAGAATTTCCATGATCTTATAAGGTCCAATGAACCTTGGCTTAAATTTTGGTGACGCAACCTTCATAGGGATATTTCTTGAGGACAACCAAACTAAGTCCCCCACTTTAAAACGAGGATCATCAGTCCTATGCCGGTTGGCAAACCGCTGGGCCTTCTTCTGAGAGAGAGACAACCTCTCCACAACTTGGTCCCAAATCTGCTGCATACGCTCCAAAATAGAGTCAACACCCGGACAGACAGAAGCCTCCACCTTTCCCAAAGAAAATCGAGGATGAAACCCAGAATTGCAGAAAAAAGGAGACATCAAGGTGGCAGAGCTAGCCCTATTATTAAGAGCAAACTCAGCCAAAGGCAAAAAAGAGACCCAGTCATCTTGATCAGCAGACACAAAACATCTCAAATAAGTCTCCAAGGTCTGGTTTGTTCTCTCGGTTTGTCCATTGGTTGAGGGTGAAATGCAGAGGAGAAAGATAACTGAACTCCAAGTTTAGAACAAAATGTCCTCCAAAATCTGGAAACAAATTGGACTCCTCTGTCAGACACAATGTTCTCTGGAATGCCGTGCAACCGAACTACCTACTGAAAGAATATAGGCACCCATTCGGAGGAGGAAGGCAACTTAGGTAATGGCACAAGATGTATCATCTTGGAAAATCTATCACAGATCAGCCAGATAACAGTCATTCTCTGTTGACTGGGAGGTCAGAAATAAAATCCATAGAGATATGGGTCCATGGTCTCTTGAGCACAGGTAATGGCATTAACAAACCACTAGAGCGAGAGCAAGGTTTGGAACGAGAGCAAGTCCCACCGGACTGCACAAAGTCCCTGACGTCACAAGACAAAGTAGGCCACCAAAAGGACCGACTCACCAAATCTCTGGTACCAAAAATACCGGGATGACCAGCCAATGCGGAGCAATGAATCTCAGACATAACATTCTTCCTCCACTGGTCTGGGACAAACAATTTCCCAACAGGGCAGCGTTCAGGTTTATCTCCTGACATCCCTCCAGAGCCAGTCTCAAATTGGGCAAGATAGCGGAAAGAACTACACCCTTTTAGAATAATAGCAGGCTCAGTTACCTCAGGAGAATCCGCAAAGAAACTCCTCGAGGGGGCATCTGCCTTAACATTCTTAGTGCCTGGGAGAAAAGAAACCACAAAATTAAAACGTGTGAAAAACAAGGCCCACCTGGTCTGTCTAGGATTAAGTCGCTTGGCTGATTCCAGATAAACCAGGTTCTTATGGTCCGTGAGGACCACCACCTGATGTTTGGCTCCTTCCAGCCAATGTCTCCACTCTTCAAAGGCCCACTTCATAGCCAATAACTCCCAATTTCCCACGTCATAATTAAGCTCAGCTGGGGAAAATTTTCGAGAGAAGAAGGCACAAGGGTTACTCTTAGAGGTCTCCCGATCCCTTTGGATCCCTTTGAAACATCAGGCTGCCGCAGAACAGGACCAGAAGTGAATCTCTGCTTAAGTTCCTGAAACGCAGAAACTGCCTGAGGAGGCCAATTCACCACATCAGAACCCTTTTTGGTCAAATCAGTCAGTGGTTTGACAATACCGGAGAAATTACCAATAAATTTACAATAAAAATTAGCAAAACCCAAAAATCTCTGAAGAGCCTTCAATGTAGTAGGTTGAACCCAATCACAAATGGCCTGAACTTTGACTGGGTCCATTTCAATAACAGACGGAGACAAAATGAATCCCAGAAATGAAACTTCTGTACGCCAAAAAGACATTTTGATCCCTTCACAGATAGAGCATTTTCTCTCAAAATCCGGAACACCGTCCGAACATGTTCCACATGAGAGTCGCAGTCGTTGGAAAAAATCAAGATATCGTCCAAATAAACGATCAGAAATTTATCCACGAAATACCTGAAAATATCATTCATAAAGGACTGGAAGACGGAAGGGGCCTTAATGAGCCTGAAAGGCATCACTAGGTACTCAAAATGCCCCTCTGGGGTATTAAACGCCGTCTTCCATTCATCACCGTGCTTGATGAGAATAAGATTATACGCCCCCCCTGAGGTCAAGCTTGGTAAACCAACTAGCACTTTTCACTCTGGAAAATAGAGAAAGGAACGTGATGTGGCCATCACAAAGAGACGATAATGGGTATCAAAAATGTGTATAAAAAGTCTTTATTGAATACAAACAAGGACAATTGTATATAAAAGTTAATAGGCAAGAACAATGCAGGCAGTTGGACCACACCGACACGTGCGTGTCCAGGAAAACAGGAAGACGGGCCGACCCAGGTAATTGTCTACATGTGAGCAAAAAGGTCACTTATCAATATATGTTAGTCAAACACCCGCATTTTAGATGGAATCCAAATATACCCATGTAAAAATATTAGAACCTTGTGGGCATAGATACCAGCCCCTATATATAAATATTGGAGGGGATACTTAAGCTGAAAGAACAAATCTGAAATGACAAGTGTCAAAGAAATGGCCAGTAATTACCTCCAACAAGAAAGTGCGGGTGGGAGCCTGGATCGGCACATCTGCCCCGACGCGCGTTTCGGCACGATTACCTTCGTCAGGGGGCGTATTCAGTATTAAAACCGGGAGGCTTAAATACCGGTGAACCGGAAGTTTAATACCGCGACCCGGAAGTGACGCCTCCGTTGCCGCAGCAACACATCATGTTGAGCGGCGCCGGCGTCATGTGGGAGGAAATAGGCATAGGTGCCATGGTAACCATCCACATGGAGACGTCGGACGCCGCGCAACACGTGGTGAGCAGCAAGGAGGCGTGCAGAATCGCGGCACGAAACCGCCATGAAAGCCAAAAATCAAAATAAGGAACTGAATCAGAGGGACAAATACATCTGCATGTATAACGGCAATATTGGGTATGAGATCAATATTACAATATCAGAAATCGGACAATACATTGTGCACATCAGAAGAAACCATAGTATGAGAATAGACTAATGCCAGAAAATATAGATACATGTATATACCACCAATTTGTACAGAAAGAATACATATGCACATACATATACCAGAGTAACATATCTATGTATCAACATATTGAATAATAAATGATATAATACCAGAATAAACAATAACACAATATAGCAAAAATAATAGATGTTATATATAATAAATAATAATAATAGAAATGAGAATAAGAATAGAAAATGTTAAATAATAAAAATAAGAAAAAATAGAAAAAAAAAAAAAATATATATATATATAATTTTACTTACATATATACACATATACATACATATAAACATGAAAAAAAAGAAAAATAATAAAGAACAAAATAAGAAATGAAACATAAAATATATATAAATAAAAATAATAATAATAATAATGATAATAATGATTGAATGATGGGCACGCTGGAGAGTCCATATATAAAAAGAAGTGGAATATTCATAAGTAAAGAAGAAATGTCCTTCCGGATTATGGAAAATGGCCATCGTATGTGGAATGCCTCAATAAGTCAGAGATAGAGTTAATGCCTAGAACAATAAAATAAATGTTAAAACCGGTTAAAAGAAACGCTTCCAAGACAACACAGGTGCCCATTTGTGGGCCAAGAACCCAGCGTAACGGTGATCACAGAAAGGACACAAATCTCAAGTTTTCATTTAATCCCGATGGATGGACTGTGTTCAGAGTCCAAATCCATCTGGTCTCTAGTTGACTTAAACGTTGGGTAATCTTACCACCACGTATGCCCAAATCAAGGCAATCAATGTCTCTAACTTTAAGGCCTTTACTGTCACAATTGTGATGGATTTTAAAATGCTTGGGTATAGTCTTCAGCACAGACACATCGACCTCATTCATTGCCGCCTCAATCCCAAGCACATGCTCCCTGATCCGGACTTTTAGATGGCGAGTAGTGAGTCCAAGATAGATCAGGGAGCATGGGCATGTGGCATAATAGATAACGGCCTTTGTATTACAGGAGATGTTTTTATGAATTTTGAATACTCTCTTACTTGAGGAATCCGAAAATGAGTCTGTGCGAAGCATGTTGGTGCATGCTACACAGTGGCCGCAGGGAAAAGAACCTCTGCGTTCACTGAAGGCATTCAAAAATGTAGGACGTGGAGACTCTATATAATGACTTTGCGTCAAGAGATTCTTCACATTTTTAGCCCGTCTGTATGTTATAAGTGGCTTATTAGGGATCAACTTTTTGAGAGTAGGATCCGTCTGTAAAATAGGCCATGCTTTGGAAATTACCTTCCTGATTTTATCGGACTGAGAATGGAAGGTTGTAATGAACCTGATTGGTTCCGGCTTCCTATTGCTATCGGTCGCCTTATATAGTAGTGAGTTCCTAACGCTATTTTTAGCCCTATTGTATGCCTTTTTAACAGATCTATGACTGTATCCTCTTTCCAGAAATCGTTCTTTCAAGAGTATAGCCTGATTTTCGAATTCCATATCCGTTGAATAGATCCTACGTAAACGCAGGAACTGTCCAACGGGGATGGAGCGTATCATGTGCCCTGGATGGGAAGATGAGGCGTGCAACAGAACATTGGTGGCAGTAGGTTTTCTAAAGATACTGGTCTGTATTGCCTGTGTAATGTCCTTACTCAACGTAACATCCAGAAATTCAATCTTGTTAGAATTGTGAGCAAAGGTCAACCTAATATTAAGATCATTACAATTCAATCCCTGGACAAACTCTCCTACAGAGATGTCATCACCCTGCCAGATCAGCAGGATGTCATCTATGGACCGCATCCATGAAAGGACGCGGTCCATAGATGCCTGTCGATCTGACAGGAAGAGGTCCCTTTCCTACAGACCCAGGAACAGATTTGCATAGGAGGGCGCAAAGGCCGCCCCCATGGCTGTTCCCTGGGTCTGCAGGAAGAAGGACCCCTTAAACACGAAAAAATTATGTTTTAATGTGAATTCCAGTAATTCCAAAATAAGAGACTGGATGTCCAAAGAGAGTGTGGATGAATTTAGAAAGAATTTAATCGCTCTTATACCATCATCATGTCTGATACTGGTATACAGTGATTCGACATCAGCTGTAACCAGTAATGAGTTGTCATCAAGTGAAAGACCATCAACTCTCTGAAGTAGCTGGTTCGTGTCCTTTAAATAGGATGGTAAAACTTCAACCAAGGGTTGTAACATGAAATCGATCCATTGGTTTACGCACTCCAGGTAGTTCCCCCGTCCCGAAACTATAGGCCGACCCGGTGGATTATGTGCATTTTTATGCACCTTGGGGAGCAAGTAGAAAGTGGGGATAGTGGGCTCTTTGACTATCAGGGCCAGTTCAAGTTCATTAGTAATCACACCGGCTGTCCTGGCCCTAATTAGAATCTCCTGAGTTGTGATGAGAAGGCAGACAAGGGGTTATACGTCAATTTCTTATAACAGACTTTGTTGTTAAGTTGATGGAACGCCTCCTTCTCATACATTGTTTTAGGCCAGATCACGATGATACCCCCTTCTCTGCAGACTTAATCACAACATCAGGGAGATTCCGCAGATGTTTGAGACGATTACGTTCATTTGTAGTCAAATTATCATCAATAATGTGAGATGGAATAGTGCCCACTTCCTCAGTAACTACCTTAACAAAAAGGTCAATGGCACTACAGTTCGAGAGAGGGGGGACTTCCTGGAGCGCGGGCGAATGGACGGAGGTATCTTACCTCCAGGTGAGGAATTGTGTTCTTCAGAGAGATCCTCCAAAATTCTTAGGGCCGATTGTTCTTCCTCTGTAGGGAAAGTTTATGCACATCATCATTATAAAAGAAACGTTTAAACAGTAAAGATCTAGCAAAAATATGCAGGTCCTTGACTACCGTAAAGGCATCAAGGCCCGCAGACGGCGAAAAAGTCAAACCCTTAGAGAGAAGAGAACAATCGGCCACAGAAAGAATATGATGGCTTAGGTTAATTACCTTATTTTTGCCCTGCTCCTCATCATAATGTCGGTAATCTTGTCTCCTATAAGGATGATAGTTAGAATTCCTCGGCTTTTTAGATATTGCGCCTGAGCGGGTGACAATTGAGGATGTTGAGATGTCAGACTGTGCACTGAGTGAGGAGATTGAAATGCTAGATGCTGAACGTTGTAAGTGGTCAGGTCTAAAATGTGATTTCCTCCAACGATACACATTCTTTTGTTGATAATCCCTTGTATCTCTATTGAACTTGGATGATTGGGATTCACTAATTTTCTTAACAGTCCCTTCCAAAGATTTTTCCAATAATGTTTCATATGACTGTAATTTCTCACCAGAACAACCTGACCGTAGTTCAGACAAAACACGATCAATATCTTTATCTAACTCATCAATAGATTTAGTGTTATGTTTGATGAGTAACTGCATAAATGTGACTGAACACAAGTTGCACGCCTCTTCCCATTCAGTAATAAATGTCTGATCGTCAACTATGAATGTGGGTACAGTACGTATTCTTAAACCCCTAGGGATTAATTTGCGTGAAACATATTTCTCTAAGAATAACCGGTTCCACCATAATCTGGTGCGTTTGGTCAATAGAAATTGTAATGAATCAAAAGTTGTGTCCAAATTGTGATCACCAGCACGCTGGGTGCCGGCACTGCCCTCGCCGAAAACCTGTTCAGCCTGTCCTAGCCAGGTCTGCTCCCTGGCTTTGTAGTCCATGTCTCCAAAGCAAGATCCTGTGCAGAACACAGAAAAGACATAAATAGCATAAATGGAGGCTAGGACTAGATAAAGGCACACCAAATAGATGGGAAGTCCCTGGGTGTGTGCCATCTTTTCAGGACTATAGTTGTGAACCCATCGTCAATTAATCAGAGAAAGGAACGTGATGTGGCCATCACAAAGAGACGATAATGGGTATCAAAAATGTGTATAAAAAGTCTTTATTGAATACAAACAAGGACAATTGTATATAAAAGTTAATAGGCAAGAACAATGCAGGCAGTTGGACCACACCAACACGTGCGTGTCCAGGAAAACAGGAAGACGGGCCGACCCAGGTAATTGTCTACATGTGAGCAAAAAGGTCACTTAGCAATATATGTTAGTCAAACACCCGCATTTTAGATGGAATCCAAATATACCCATGTAAAAATATTAGAACCTGTGTGGGCATAGATACCAGCCCCTATATATAAATATTGGAGGGGATACTTAAGCTGAAAGAACAAATCTGAAATGACAAGTGTCAAAGAAATGGCCAGTAATTACCTCCAACAAGAAAGTGCGGGTGGGAGCCTGGATCGGCACGTCTGCCCCGACGCGCGTTTCGGCACGATTACCTTCGTCAGGGGGCGTATTCAGTATTAAAACCGGGAGGCTTAAATACCGGTGAACCGGAAGTTTAATACCGCGACCCGGAAGTGACGCCTCCGTTGCCGCAGCAACACATCATGTTGAGCGGCGCCGGCGTCATGTGGGAGGAAATAGGCATAGGTGCCATGGTAACCATCCACATGGAGACGTCGGACGCCGCGCAACACGTGGTGAGCAGCAAGGAGGCTTGCAGGATCGCGGCACAAAACCGCCATGAAAGCCAAAAATCAAAATAAGGAACTGAATCAGAGGGACAAATACATCTGCATGTATAACGGCAATATTGGGTATGAGATCAATATTACAATATCAGAAATCAGACAATACATTGTGCACATCAGAAGAAACCATAGTATGAGAATAGACTAATGCCAGAAAATATAGATACATGTATATACCACCAATTTGTACAGAAAGAATACATATGCACATACATATACCAGAGTAACATATCTATGTATCAACATATTGAATAATAAATGATGTAATACCAGAATAAACAATAACACAATATAGCAAAAATAATAGATGTTATATATAATAAGAAGTGAATCTCTGCTTAAGTTCCTGAAACGCAGAAACTGCCTGAGGAGGCCAATTCACCACATCAGAACCCTTTTTGGTCAAATCAGTCAGTGGTTTGACAATACCGGAGAAATTACCAATAAATTTACAATAAAAATTAGCAAAACCCAAAAATCTCTGAAGAGCCTTCAATGTAGTAGGTTGAACCCAATCACAAATGGCCTGAACTTTGACCGGGTCCATTTCAATAACAGACGGAGACAAAATGAATCCCAGAAATGAAACCTTCTGTACGCCAAAAAGACATTTTGATCCCTTCACAGATAGAGCATTTTCTCTCAAAATCCGGAACACTGTCCGAACATGTTACACATGAGAGTCGCAGTCGTTGGAAAAAATCAAGATATCGTCCAAATAAACGATCAGAAATTTATCCACGAAATACCTGAAAATATCATTCATAAAGGACTGGAAGACGGAAGGGGCCTTAATGAGCCTGAAAGGCATCACTAGGTACTCAAAATGCCCCTCTGGGGTATTAAACGCCGTCTTCCATTCATCACCGTGCATGATGAGAATAAGATTATACGCTCCCCCTGAGGTCAAGCTTGGTAAACCAACTAGCACTTTTCACTCTGGAAAATAGGTCAGAAATCAAGGGTAACGGATATTGATATTTAACAGTGATTTTATTCAGGAGACGAAAGTCAATATACGGCCTCAATGAACCATCCTTTTTGGCCACAAAGAAAAAGCCGGCGCCCAATGGTGAAGAGGAAGGTCTGATATGACCCTTCTCCAAAGACTCCTTGATATAAGAACGCATAGCATCATGTTCAGGTACAGATAAATTAAAAAGCTGACCCTTAGGAAATTGTTATGTTTCGGTAGCTGAGGAGAGCAGGCAAAAACGGCAATACACCAGAGAGGTTTGAATCTATTGGATTGCAGTAACCTGACTAACCACCACAACTAAAGGCAGCCGTGGAGCGTTCCTACGTTGGTCCTAGATGCCTCGTCACGGCCTGAGAGATTAACTACACCTAAAGATAGAAAGAGGAAAGCTATCTGCCCCGGAGCAGATCCCCAAAGAACATAGGAAGCCCCCAAACATGTAATGGCGGTTAGACAAGAGGAAATACAGACACAGATAGAAAATAGTATGAGCAAACGCTGAGGCCCAATCTGCCTAGACAGAAAAGGATAGAAAGGATACTCACTGCAATCCAAAAAAAACCTAAAAAATGCCAACGCTACTGATTGCAAAAACACCTGAGATCACACGACCTCTACCACCTAAATCAGTTCTCTGGTGTAACAAAACTAAGCCGCAGCCACTGTAAAAACTGGAAAAGGCAAATGAACAAATAACAGTGGCTTCAGATAAACTGAGAGGAGCACAAGCCCCCAGAAGGGACCTGGCTGACCTCACAGAAATGCAGAGAAATATGCAAATGGTAAGCACAAAAACAAAAACAGAAAATATCTTATCTGAAAGCAGAAGAAGAGGCAAGACTCAGCAAGCTTCCAAGTGAACCAGGAACCACAGTTGAGACAAGAACAATTGATCACTGGCAACCATGATGGGAGGGAACCGCCCTTATATCAAGCCAGTCTGTGAATCCTGATTGCCAATCCTCATTGAATGGTTCAGTACTGTTTGTAACCACCAGAGGGAGCTTCTGCTCAGAATTCATTTCCAAAACATTCACAACAGTACCCCCCCTTGAGGAGGGGTGACCGAACCCTCATTTGTGCAACCAGGTCGGTCAGGATGAGCTCGGTGATACGCACGGATCAGTCTTCTAGCATGGATGTCCGAAGCAAACACCCAAGAATTGTCCTCCTGACCATAACCTCTCCACTTAACCAAATACTGGTGTTTCCATCTAGAAAAACGAGAATCCAATATTTTCTCAACCACATACTCCAGATTGCCCTCAACCAAAACAGGGTCAGGAGGCACAGCCATAGGAACCACTGGCTCGACAAACCTCTTCAAAATAACAGCAGGATCAGATAACTCAGGAGAGTCCGCAAGGAAACTCATCGAGAGGGCATCCGCCTTAACATTCTTAGTGCCAGGAAGAAAGTAAACCACAAAATTAAAACGTGTGAAAAACAAGGCCCACCTGGCCTGTCTAGGATTAAGTCGCTTGGCTGATTCCAGATAAACCAGATTCTTATGGTCCGTGAGGACCACCACCTGATGTTTGGCTCCCTCCAGCCAATGTCTCCACTCTTCAAAAGCCCACTTCATGGCCAATAACTCCCGATTACCCACGTCATAATTACGTTCAGTTGGAGAAAATTTTCGAGAGAAAAAGGCACAAGGGTTACTTTTAGAGGTCTCAGGATCTCTTTGGGACAAAACGGCACCTGCCCCAATTTCAGAGGCATCAACCTCCACCTGAAATGGCAGAGAAACATCAGGCTGCCGTAGAACAGGAGCAGAAGTGAATCTCTGCTTAAGTTCCTGAAACGCAGAGACTGCCTCAGGAGGCCAATTCACCACATCAGAGCTCTTTTTGGTCAAATCAGTCAATGGTTTAACAATCTAAATAGAGTAGGATTCACCGCACACAGAGACTGATAATCATGCAAAAGAGGTTTGTTTTATTAAACAATATCCAATCCAAAAAGAAAAAATAGGTGACAGTGCCATATAGAATAGTTGTACAATATACTGATACCCAACGTTTCGGCCCCTCCCGGGCCTTACTCATGGGTAACTAAAAGAAACAAAAAATATGTGTGAGATACATATATACAGTGACAAGGTATATACAACATGTACAATATAATTTAGAGCGGATTAGATATCAGAGAGATATCGGATGATCGATCTTGATATGTAAAGAACCAGAAAATAGAATCTAGGTAGAGAATATCGCTTGGACAACAGTATATAGCAATTGAGTGTCTAGTTCAAAGTATAGGGCACACTCTTTAATACACAAAGAGATCCTATGTAGATTTACCTTAATAGTATAGGTACAAAGAGAGGACTGGCACAAAAGAGCAATAGAGTCAATGGTTTAACAATAACAGAGAAATTACCAATAAATTTACGATAAAAATTGGCAAAACCCAAGAATCTCTGAAGAGCCTTCAATGAAGTAGGTTGGACCCAATCACAGATGGCCTGAACCTTGACCGGGTCCATCTCAACAACAGACGGAGACAAAATGAATCCCAGAAATGAGATCCTCTGTACGCCAAAAAGACACTTTGAACCCTTCACATACAGAGCATTCTCTCTCAAAATCTGGAACACAGTACGAACATGTTTCACATGAGAGTCCCAGTCATTGGAAAAAATCAAGATATCATCCAAATAAACAATCAGAAATTTATCCACAAAATCCCTGAAAATGTCATTCATGAAGGACTGGAAGACGGAAGGAGCATTAGTGAGCCCAAAGGGCATCACTAGGTACTCAAAATGCCCCTCTGGGGTATTAAACGCCGTCTTCCATTCATCCCTGTGCTTAATGCGAATAAGGTTATACGCCCCCCTGAGGTCAAGTTTGGTAAACCAAGTAGCACTTTTCACCCTGGATAACAGGTCAGAAATCAAGGGTAACGGATATTGATGTTTCACAGTGATCTTGTTCAAGAGACGATAATCAATACACGGCCTTAATGAACCATCCTTTTTGGCCACAAAGAAAAAACCGGCACCCAAGGTGAAGAGGATGGTCTGATATGACCCTTCTCCAATGACTCCTTGATATAAGACCGCATACCGTCATGTTCAGGTACAGACAAGTTAAAAAGGCGACCTTTAGGGAATTTACTACCAGGCACTAATTCAATAGCGCAGTCATAGCTCCTATGGGGGGGCAAGTATGCAGATTTACTTTCGCTAAACACATCAGAAAAATCAATCAAAAAGTCAGGAACATCCTGAGACTGGGGAGAGGCAGAAAAAACAGGAGTGTTGGCATTAACACATTGGCAGCCCCAACTGGTTACAGACACAGATTTCCAATCCAAAACAGGATTATGAGACTGCAACCAAGGGAAACCTAGTACAATAATGTCATGCAGATTATACAGTACCAAAAATTTGCAACTCTCCTGATGATCAGGTTCAACCCTCATTATCACCTGAGTAGAAAACTGGGGTTTATTCTCAGCCAAAGGGTAGAATCAATCCCCAGTAGGGGAATAGACTTCCGTAGGGTATCAAGGGAAACCCACAACGTTTGGCAAAATCAAAATCCATCAGGTTAATAGCTGCTCCCGAATCAACAAAAGCCTGAGCAGAAAATGTGGACAGGGAGCAAATCAGGGTAACAGTCAACAGAAATTTAGTCTGAACACTACCCAAGACAACTGAGCGTGCAAAACGTCTTCCCCGCTTAGGGCAGACAGAAATAGCATGAGAGGCGTCACCACAATAGAAACATAACCCATTGCATTTTCGAAACTCATGACGCTGTGCCCCAGAAGCCACTCTATCACACTGCATGGGTTCAGAAGCTGGCTCACAAGGCAACACTATCTCATGCATACCTCTGCGCTCACGCAAATAGCTGATGACATAGAGTCAAACGTCTATCAATTTGAATCGCTAATGACATAGAGTCATTGAGACCAGAGGGAGCAGGGAAACCCACCATAACATCTTTTACATTCTCTGACAGCCCCTTCTGAAAAAGGGCTGCCAAAGCATCATCATTCCATTTGGTTAGGACTGCCCATTTTCGGAATTTCTGACAGTACAACTCAGCGTCCTCAAGCCCCTGATTTAATGCCAACAAGGTTCTTTCAGCTTGATCAGTGACATTAGGCTCATCGTACAATAACCCCAGAGCCAGAAAAAATTCATCAACATCACTCAAAACAGGGTCCCCAGGTGTCAGGGAAAAACCCCAATCCTGAGGATCGCCGCGCAGGAGAGAGATGACAATTTGAACCTGCTGTGCTGCGTTCCCTGAGGACTTAGGTTTTAAGGCAAAAAACAACTCACATTTATTTTTGAAATTCAGAAATTTGGCCCGATCTCCCAAAAACAAATCTGGCATGGGAATCCTAGGTTCCACAACCGGCAACCCAGAAAGATAGACAGCAATACTCCGAACCTCAGTGGCAAGCTGATCCACACGGCCAGACAGCTGTGCAAGCTCCATTGAGAGAAAAAAAAAATCCTCCTCAGCACCCAGAGAAAAAGAGGGAAAAAATGTAAGAAACAGAAAAAAAAAATCTCTGACAACTCTGACAACTTTTTTCTTTCCACACTATTTTTCCCTTCTGTGAGTACCATACAATTTTCAGTTAGGCCGGTGATACTGTTATGTTTCGGTAGCTGAGGAGAGCAGGCAAAAACGGCAATACACCAGAGAGGATGGAATCTATTGGATTGCAGTACCCTGACTAACCACCACAACTAAAGGCAGCCGTGGAGCGTTCCTACGTTGGTCCTAGACGCCTCGTCACAGCCTGAGAGATTAACTACACCTAAAGATAGAAAGAGGAAAGCTATCTGCCCCGGAGCAGATCCCCAAAGAACATAGGAAGCCCCCAAACATGTTATGTGCGGTTAGACAAGAGAAAATACAGACACAGACAGAAAATAGTATGAGCAAACGCTGGGGCCCAATCTGCCTAGACAGAAAAGGATAGAAAGGATACTCACTGCAATCCAAAAAAACCCTAAAAAATGCCAACGCTACTGATTGCAAAAACACCTGAGATCACACGACCTCTACCACCTAAATCAGTTCTCTGGTGTAACAAAACTAAGCCGCAGCCACTGAAAAAACTGGAAAAGGCAAATGAACAAATAACAGTGGCTTCAGAAAAACTGAGAGGAGCACAAGCCCCCAGAGGGGACCTGGCTGACCTCACAGAAATGCAGAGAAATATGCAAATGGTAAGCACAAAAACAGAAAATATCTTACATGAAAGCAGAAGAAGAGGCAAGACTCAGCAAGCTTCCAAGTGAACCAGGAACCACAGTTGAGACAAGAACAATTGATCACCGGCAACCATGATGGGAGGGAACCTCCCTTATATCAAGCCAGTCTGTGAATCCTGATTGCCAATCCTCATTGAATGGTTCAGTACTGTTTGTAACCACCAGAGGGAGCTTCTGCTCAGAATTCATTTCCAAAACATTCACAACAGGAAATTTACCACCAGGCACTAACTCAATAGCGCAATCATAACTCCTGTGAGGAGGCAAGGATGCAGACTTACTCTCACTAAACATATCAGAAAAATTGGTCAAATAGTCAGGGACATCTTGAGACTGGGGGGAGGCAGAAAAAACATCTTGATACTGGGGGGGCAGAAAAAACAGGAGTGTCAGTATTAACACATTGGCAACCCCAACTGGTAACAGACACAGATTTCCAATCCAAAACAGGATTATGAGTCTGTAACCAAGGGAAGCCCAGTACAATAATGTCATGCAAATTATGCAACCCCAAAAATTTGCAACTCTCCTGATGGTCCGGGTCAACCCGCATTATCACCTGGGTAGAAAACTGGGGTTTATTCTGCGCCAAAGGGGTAGAATCAATGCCCAGCAAAGGAATAGACTTCCGAAGGGGTATCATGGGAACCCACAACGTTTGGCAAAGTCAAAATCCATCAGGTTAATAGCTGCTCCTGAATCAACAAAAGCCTGAGCCGAAAATGTGGACATGGAGCAAATCAGGGTAACAATCAACAGAAATTTAGTCTGAACACTACCCAAAACAACTAAGCGTTCAAAACGTCTTCCCCGCTTGGGGCAGACGGAAATAGCATGAGAAGCGCCACCACAGTAGAAACACAACCTATTACGCTTTCGAAACTCATGACGCTGTGCCCCAGAAGTCACTCCATCACACTGCATGGGCTCAGGAGCTGACTCACTAGGCAACACAATCTCATGCATACCTCTGCGCTCACGCAAATAGCTGATGACATAGAGTCATTGAGACCAGAGGGAACAGGGAATCCCATCATAACATCCTTTACAATCTCTGCCAGACCCTTCCGAAAAAGAGCTGCCAGAGCATCATCATTCCATTTAGTAAGGACTGCCCATTTTCAAAATTTCTGACAGTACAGCTCAGCAGCTTCATGACCCTGATTCAATGCCAACAAGGTTTTTTTCCGCTTGATCAGTGACATTAGGTTCATCGTACAATAACCCCAGAGCCTGAAAAAACACATTAACATCATTCAAAACAGGATCCCCAGGTGTCAGGGAAAAAGCCCAATCCTGAGGGTCGCCGCGCAACAGGGAGATGACAATTTGAACCTGCTGTGCAGCACTTCCTGAGGACTTAGGCTTCAGGGCAAAAAACAACTTACAGTTATTTTTGAAATTCAGAAATTTAGACCGATCCCCCAAAAATAAATCTGGCATGGGGATCCTAAGTTCCACATCCAGCAACCTAGCGATATAGGCAGCAATATTCTGAACCTCAGCGGCGAGCCGCTCAACACATCCTGACAACTGCACAATCTCCATTGAGGAGAAAGAAAAATTCCTCCTCAGCACCCAGGGAGAAAGAGGCAAAAAATGTAACAAGCAGAAAAAAGAAAAAAATATTTTTTCTGACATCTCCCGTTTTTTTTTCCTTTTCCTTTCCTTTATGCTCACTATCCTTCTCTTCTGTTGAGTACCATAGAATTTTCAGTCTGGCCGGTAATACTGTTATGTTTTGGTAGCTGAGGAGGACAGGAGCAAAAAAAACGCCAAAGCAGCAAGAAACCAGAGAGGCTGGGACCTAATGGGTTGCAGATCCCTAAACTAACCTCACAACTAGAAGCAGCTGTGGAGCGTACCTACGGTGATCCTAGACGCCTCGGCACAGACGGAGAGTTAGCTACACCTGAAGATAGAAAGAGGAAAGCTAACTGCCCCAGAGTAGAGACCCCAAAGCAATAGGAAAACCCCCAAACATATAATGGCGGTTAGACAAGAGGAAAACAGGAACACAGACAGAAAATAGAATGAGCAAATGTTGAGGCCCAAATCTGACTAGAAAGCAAAGTACAGGAGAGAAATTCTGTGTGCAACCCAGAAAAACCCTAACAAAAATACCAGCACTTCTGATTACAAAAAACCTGAGACCACACGATCTCGACCACCTATATCAGATCTCTGGTGTGACACACAGCTACCCAGCAGTAAAAAATATCACAGGAACAGAGAACAAGTGCAAATACAAAATGAGAACAGGGGCAGCACAAGCCCCCAAAGGGGACCCGGCTGAAGTCCAAGGCAAGACTGAAAAAAGCAAGGAAAATTCAACCACAGAAAAAAAAACAGAAAGTCACTTATCTGAATGATAGCAGGAAAGCAAGCTGAAATTCCAACAAAGACCTGGAAGCAACAATTGATTACTGGCGAGGATCATGGGAGTTCAGCTCACTTATATCAGGCCAGTCAGCCCCACCTGGCACCCATTCCTCAATTGGTTCAATACCCTCAGCAACAACCGGAGGGAGCCTCATCTCTGAAGTCGTCTCCAACACATTCACAACAGAGCCCCCTGATCCTCAGTATGGTCTTTGGAAGGAATAAGACATGTGCCATCCTTTGTACTGATCACACATATATTTATACATGTAAATGAGATCTCATCTGAAGCATCTTTTTTCTAAGCTAAACAAGCCCAACTTTTCCAACCTCTCCTCATAAGAGAGGCCTGATTCTAATATCTGAATATCCTTTTTTAAACGTGGAGTCCAAAACTAGATCCTATATTCTAGATGTGGCCTCACCAGTGATTTATAAAGGGTTAACAATACATTGGGATCTAGAATTTTGTCTCTCTTTTTATACACCCTAAAATCTTGTTTGCTTTTGCGGCTGCATCTTGACATTGAGTACTGCTGCTTACTTGTAACCAGAATCCTTCTCCTGTTCTGTAGTCCCGAGTATACTCCCATATAATGTATATGCAGCAATAGGATTACTCCGTCTTAGGTGCATTATTTTACATTTATCTACAGTAAACCTCATTTGCCAAGTATTTGCCCATTCAGACATTTTATCCAGATCGTTTTGCAATATTGTAATGTCACTGTCAGATTTTAGTATCCTACATAGTTTGGTGTCATCAGCAAAGACACTTTACTCTCAATCCCATCCACATTGTCATTAATAAAGAGGTTAAAAACAATCGGTCCTAGCACAGATCCCTGCGGTCCCCAACTCTTCCTGAAAATAAAAGTTAAGCTCTATATCGAACGAAAAGATAAAGTTATGGAGGAAAAATTGAAAGTGCGGGGGGAAAAAAAAAAGAGAAAAATCTGGATGGGAAGGGTTAAAATATAACTTGTTTCAGGGGACTTGCAGCCCGCTTTCCCTTCTCCATAGATGTTTATGAGCAGCAAATGTCTACTCATCCCACAGCGAGCTGGTAATTTGTCTTCAGTGAAGAAACATTTCACCAGTGAATTGTAGTGAAAGATGAGCCCACGAAGAGGAAGCATCCAGCAGAAGGAACAAAAGATGTATATCTCACGATTCATATAAAATGTGTAACACAATCTGGCATAAGATATATATAATAATGGACAATATTGCACCACTGGGACAGGTCTGTATATAAAGGAGACAAGATTAGCGTCCCCAGTTTATCTCCATACCTGTGCTTTTATTCATATTGACATAAAATAAGGTTTATTCATATGTTATCTATTGAATTATGGACTTCTGAGTAGTTTTTTTCTGTGCTCTGTTGTCACCAGAGGAAAGAAGCAAATTCCTCTTCTATTTTACATGGTTTCTTATCTTCACTTATTAAATGAAAACAATGGTTACTTTTAACATTGAAACCTAATTTTAACAATGGGTCACTGTCTGACAATGCATTCCCTTTAAAGGAGTATCTTCAGTTGAGATATTTATGATGGCAAGTGGATCACGTCTCATATGTGAGGGTTCCTCTTTTTGACTCGCTAATCAAGAAAAACCGGTCCTTAGCTACCCCCAGTCAGCACTCCAGAGAGGCCAGGGCCTTGGAAAGACTGCAGCATAGAAGATTGAGGATTTTTTCAACCTTAGTGATTGTGTAATTACCATTATATCTTAATTTTCACAAGATTTTGTGGTTATTAAAAAACGTATCTGAATTGCATTGTGTTGTACGCAGCAATTAATGAGAAGTAGACATTCGTAATCTTCACTCATAAATCACCAAAAGATTTCTAGCGTCTATCCAGTCATTACATTTCGAGCGGCCACCACATGTCCTCAGAGCAGAAAGAGAGATGCCAGAGAGGAATCAACGTGCCGTAAATCCAGTGAATAGTTTTCAGGGCATTGATAATCGGTGAAAGTGAGTTGTCAAAAATGTCTGTTAATCATGAAAAGATTGGAGTGTTGTGTACGGATTGATTCCACAGTTTCTCCTTCTTGGCATCTCTGTTCCACTGTCACAGCTCTGCTAATAGCTTCCCTATCATAAAGCAGACACTAGGGTAACCCTCACAGGAAAGCAGAGCTGGGAAAGGGGGACCCGAACTTGTGATTGGTAGATCTCACTCCTAGAGCAAACACTGCCCCGTGTGTGAATGTGCACTGATACTGGCGGTGCCGCCCATGTGCACACAGTGGCCGAGCACGTTCTTCTAGCTGTCTTTCTGTAGACGCCGCTTACGACACTTCCTGCTGTAGGATTGGCATCCACAGTTAGGGCCCATGAAGGAGAATGCACCCAGCCACTGTGCGCACACTGCTAGCACAGCCAGTATCAGTGCGCATGCGGACAGTGTTTGATCTAGTAGTGAGAGCTGTCAATCACAAGCTAAGGCAGTTCCCAGACCCAAATTGAGGGGCTATAACAGTGCACCTGGCGCATGTCAATACCGTGGGTGCACCGAAGCCTCCTTATTTGCATAGGGATTAAGTTATTTCCACAAGCACTGTACCAGTACAGTACTAGTCTGATCTTTATAGGAGTGAAGATCCCTATGTCACTGTATAGTTAGTCTAAAAGGCATTTTAGGGGGGACAAAATCTCTTTAATGGGATTGGTGTAAAGCTAATGGGCTCCCTTTAAAGCGAACCAATCACCAGTTTTGTCCTGTGTCAGCTAAAACTATGACCTTAATCAGCGCCTGTGCTGTAATCCATCAATGGTTATAGAACCCTCTCACTCCCCCTATATACTTTCCAAAAACCTTTAGAAGTTCTCCCGCGCAGTATGTTAATCCTGACTGTTCGGTCCGATGGGCGTGGTTTCTGCAGTCTCTCCTCCTGGCTTCTCTATCCTTCTTTCCGGCTGCTGGTAGCCATCCTCCTGCTGTAATTGATGTGGATGACACCTTCTACGTCATCCACATAATCGTGTGAAATCTCACGCCTGTGCAGAGAAAGTGCAGGCTCGCGCCTGCGCACTGTGCTCTTATTGCGGGCAGATTCTGAATCGTAACGGCGCATGCGCACTTATGTTTTTGGCTCTGCCTGCAGTAGAGCAGAGCACAGTGCGCAGGCGCGAGAGTTTGCCCGATTGTGTGGATGATGCAGAAGGTGTCAGCTACGTCAATTACAGCAGGAGGATGGCTATCAGCAGCTGAGAGGAGGGATGGAGACCACAGAAACCACACCCATGGGACTCCACCAACTGGATTAACATACAGCACGGGAGAACTTTAAAAGGTTTTTGGGTAGTATACAGGGGGGGAGTCAGGTGGTTCTTTGACCATTGATGAACTACAGCAAAGGCACTGATTAAGGTCATAGTTTTGGTTGACACAGGACAAAGCTAGTGACATGTTCCCTTTAAAATATGTAGGCAATCCAATATAGATATCTTAGTCATTATAAATGAGCTCGGGTCGGAGTAGTTTAGATGAAGAAGGGCAGTAGTGGTCGAAGGCTGGAAAATAAGTCATTACGTTATATTTACATATGAATCCCCCTATCAGTCAGCTGTTTGCAGCTCCCTCAGTGGCGGCCAAATGTAAGCTGTACAGAGCCAGAACAACACCGCTACGAACACTGCGTACGCTGTTCTTTTAAGTGCAATAGTAAAGAATGGCCACTACACTATCTACAGAGCCGTGCTGCTCTGGCTCTGTACACTATGTACACCCTGCGGTGCAGTAGCTACAAGCTTCAAGGTGGGGTGGCCGGGCGTCATCACCCCACTAATCTGATTCTGATTACCTAACCTAATAGGAGACCATCAATATCTAATTCCCTTTAATAGTTTTTATTATATATTTCTTTCTCTTTAGTATCTTTATTCAACAATGACCGTCCAGCAAGACAACAAAGCTACAATTATTCTGGTGAGAAGTTTTATATAAAGTCATCTTGCATAATAATCAGGAGCCGCTTATAAACACTTGATGGACAGCTTATGCTGAGCACATATTTAAAAGGAATCTTTTACCATGTTCTTGTTACTCCATCTAAGAGCAGCATGATGTAGGGGCAGAGACCCTGATTCCAGTGATGTATCACTTACTGGGCTGTTTATAGTTTTGATAAAATCAGAAAGGGTAGCAAAAACCTGTTGACGGATCCCTGTAATGCTTTAGTGAGCACATATACATATACTGTGTTCCTTTAGAGCTCTGATTCAGTCCTGTAATCAGGGTAAAGTACATCCCATAAATATGCTAATTACTTTTGTTTAGACCTGACTTGTTCTTATTAAATACTTATAACTGGAAACTGCATATTTCTGCCACATGCTTCTAGTCGTTTTTGCATATAAAGCTGTAAGTGCTGTGTGTTATGGTGGCCAATTTACTAACAATATGGTATGCCTTAAAAGTAACGTAAAGGTATTAACACTAAACTGTGAACATTGTTATAATAGGGTATGCTAGGCATTCAGAGTACCAGTTCCAGGGAAACAGTCCTCCTGGGACCTACAATATGTACACTGGAGGGCTTAATGAAGAAGAACAGCTGCAACAAGCCATAAGTGAGAGTCTTAATGACCCAGGTATGGATTTTATGACTGCGCTGATTTTAATTAG
Source organism: Oophaga sylvatica (assembly GCA_033576555.1). Taxonomy (NCBI): domain Eukaryota; kingdom Metazoa; phylum Chordata; class Amphibia; order Anura; family Dendrobatidae; genus Oophaga; species Oophaga sylvatica. Next base: position 125,996,223 of record JARQOD010000005.1, on the reverse strand, counting down.
TTGGAAAAATACACTTTAAATAGTAAAATATGTTTCAAGATTAGGAGGCATGAACTTGTAAGTACTTGGCAAGTGTCAGATGCAAAAGGATAACTACGTATCTGACCGCATCCAGGCATACACTAATGATGTCTTTACTTTATGAAGTATGAAGGCTGTAGGGGACTTTGTTATCTAAAGCTCTTATTTCTATACACTAGACTTCTTACCTTTGTGAGCGTAATGAGAATGGTACAGCAGCGTACATAGGGGCCCCATAGCAGATGTGGACAGGACCCCCTCCCTCCGCAAAGTATGACACTACCACAATAACCCCAATACAGTATGATGGCCCCCAACACAGCCTTCCCACAAAATATCAGGCTCCCAACAGCCTTCTACACAGTTTGTTGACCCTGACAGAGTAATAGCCCTCCATACTGTTCCCCTCTCTGCAGTTCTGAATGTGGTCCTCGGCTACCTGTTACATCATTACTTTCCATGAGAAATTGTGATGCCGTGCGGGGATGGGGGGTCCTGGTCCAGGTGCTGGCACCAGCCACCCCCTGACTCACAGGCCCCATAGTGGCTGCGTGGTCTGCCGCTATTAGTGGTACGCCACTGAAATGGTAGTATATAATATACTGAATGTCTAGATGGAAAGATGTTTGAACTTTCCATACTCGCACACCTAAAATATTGTGGGGTCTTTGTAGACCCACTGCCTTACACCTGGGGACCAATTGCAATCCACAATAAAGACGTGTAAGACGTGTGCTCTGTTCACTACATTTCACTTATATGAGTCCAGAGAGCTTTTTTTGCCTGTTATCCAAATGAGCTCAAGAAAAGTCTAAGTGGTTGTGTAATTGAGTTATTCAGTTTTATTATCTCTCTGCCCATTTGTAGGCTCGACCTCATATGACCTAAAATCAACAATGGTGTATACAAGTCGTTTATATGACACGTCATTATCTCACAACAAAACACGTCAGTAACTTTCCCAGAACAATTAAATAATATGAAGTCTTGCTAAATTATATTAGGGCAAAATCCGAATCGCGCTGTGCTGAGACATTGTTATTATTGGCCAGGGCTCCGTCATGATTTAATGCTCTCCCCAATGATCGCTTGCTTTTTCACCGCCGCTGACCATGCCACACTGACTAATATGGGAGTTTTTTTTTACTTTGCACTGGATTTTGGCATCTCTCATAACTTAAGAAAATAAAGGCCTTTTCTATGAATGCATGTTTTGTCTTAATTCCAATAACAACATTTTTCCACATCCAAGATGTGAAATGTTTGGGGGCCACATTAAATGAATCTCTTTTTTCACCTTCATTAACACCCAGGAGAAATATTTTAATTCCTGGAAATCTCAAACATGCCATTTATTAGTGCGGTGTTTTCAGAACTGTGTTCCTGTCCTTCTCTTGTTTTCGTTAAAGTGCAGTCTCCCACTTAAAGGATTTCATAGTGTTGGGCATGAATCTGCTTTTTATTGGTAGCAGAACTTTGCATTAGAGTGGCTTTTGTAATGAGTGCAGAGTGGTTTCAGGGAAAAGAAAAGTGGTTATCCACTCAAAAAACAGACTAGAAAAAGCACCCAGAAGGGAGAGCAGAGGTAAGGATCCGTACAAGCCCGTTACATGACTGCTCACTTTCTGGTAGCCGTGATAAGCCGCATATTAAAGGGAAGGCCTGGACGTACAGTAGGTTGGATAGTGCGCTGTGCAAGCGTCTGTAGTCCTGCCCTACACTCACTTTTAAAGTGCATTCATATATATTTATATATAATATATATTTTTCATATTTTTCAAAATGTGGTCAAAATCGTAACTTAACCACAAAAAGTCATATGTGAATACATTTCCAATATCAAATATAGTGGAATTTATGGTATGTATTTATAGGATGATTGTTCTCGTTGTGCCTAGTCTTCAGATGATCTAGGGAAGAATAGTATGTATTCTACTTACCGTAAATATTATAATTAAATATGTTGGAGTATCTTTTAAAACTATGAAAAAATGACAACTGGGTGTTACCATTGACATTGTCAATGGATACATCAGCACTGAGTATATAGAATTAGAAATACCCCTTAGGCCATGTTCACACATTCAGTATTTGTAAGCCGAAATTAGGAGTGGGTGATAAATCCAGAAGTGGTTGTTGGGGGAGGATATGGAGTGACCCTTCATGGTTGACCAAGTGATTTCCAAATTAATCCACAGGACGTTGCCAGCAACTGAAAATGACCAGACGGAGACGTGTCTCTGTTTGGGAGAATCAAAGCAGATTCCTGTTCCTAGGACCGTGCGCCTTAACTTTGATAATGGCCACCTGAGTAGGCAATTTGATCGAATCCATTAGGGTTTTAACAGTTTCAGCATTTTTCACTGGAGTTCTCGCAGTAGTAATAAACCCTCGATTTGGCCATAGAGCCCCAAAATCGTGAGCAATACCAAATGATACGTGAGTCTGTGTATATATTAGCTCGCCTGTCTTTGGCCAAAATACATGCAGTAGACAGAACATGAAATTCTGCTTCTTGTGCTGACTGTGATGGCGGGAGCGCAGCTGCGTGCACTACAGTGTCCTATGTGGTAACAGCATATCCCGTGTGGAATCTACCAAACTCATCAGCATATCTTGAACCATCCGTGTATAAAACCAGATTTGGAAGTGGATTCTCACTGACATTTGGCGGAGAAGCTGTTTCTTCAGTCAGAAGTTGGGAACAATCATGTTGGAGATAATCCTCATCACTGCCATCTTTCTTGGGGACCTGCAGTAAAGTAGCGGGGTTGATTGTAGTACAGCGATGCATCTTGACATAGTCAGGCAAAAGGAGTGAACACTGCAGCCGTAAATGTCGTTGTACAGTCAAATGTCTTGGCTGTTGGAGTGTTAGTATTGCTGCAATGTCATGCGAAGCAAAAATGTGCGTTTCATGTCCAAGAATTATGTTTGCAGTCTTGTCAAGCAACGAGTGAGTGGTGTGAACTGCTCTCATGCAACTTAGTGATGCTCGGGCCACAGGGTCGAGGCAGGCCGAATAATAGCCCACTGGTCGTTGCCTATTGCCATGTGATTGTGTGAGTACCCCTGCTGCGTGTCCTTCATTCTCAGACACATACAAATGGATGGTCGAGTATAGTCCTGGATGCCCAAGGCAGGGGCGGAAGCAATAAGCCGCTTTTATTCAGAGATGGCACGATAAAGGCTTTCCATACAAACCGGTGATCTTTCCTTATAGTTCATTATACCGTCTTTTAAGGCATTGTAAAGGGGTTGCATTATGCGGGATGCATCCGGTATCCACTGACGACAATAAGTACATAGTCCAAGAAAACGCTGGAGTTCAGTTTCATTTTTTGGGAAAGGAAGGGAGCTGACAGCTATTTTTCTTTCTTCTGTGAGGTGTCTGACACCCTGAAGGAGACAGTGACCCAAAAATATCACTTGACCAATGCAGAACTGAAGTTCAGATCTGCCAGATACTTGAGGAGATTAACAGTGGCAGCAATGGCTTCCTGCTCCGTCCGTGCACACAACAAAAGATCATCCACATACTGAAGCAGCGTGACATGCGGTGGTCCAATTGCCAGGGTAAAAGACACTCGCCCATATTTTTTGCAAACTGATTGGGACTGTTTTGGGCCCCTTGTGGCAGAACTGCCCACGTCAATTGTCATCCCTGATAAGTGAATGCAAACAGAAACTGGCAATCTGGGTGTAATGGAATGCTGAAGAAGGCATTGGCAAGGTCGATGACTGTGAACCAAGCAGCATCCTGAGGTATCTGGGACAAAAGACTATGTGGATTAGGCACCACTGGAGTTTCTAGAACAGTAGCTGCATTAACTGCCCGTAAATCTTGTACCAGCCAGTGCACAGAGGGTTGGCCAGGTGGGGTATTTTTCTTAACTGGAAACAAGGGCATGTTACATGGGGAAACACAGGGTACCAGGACACCATTATCGAGTAACGTTTGTATTTGTCCCTTGAGGCCCCGCTCCTGATCATGTTTCAAAGGATATTGATGAACTTTGGGAAAAGGGGCACCAGGTTTGAGAAACATTTTTACTGGTTCTACAGGCATTTTTCCTATATCATCTGGCCCTTTTGACCAAAGTTTAGATGGTATCTCTGAGAGATATGGAACTAAAGTGTTTCTATACGAATGCACAAAGCATGGGCAACAAACAAGGAGAACTGGAGCTACTAACGCAGGAGAAGAAATATGATGTCATTGGAATCACTGAGACTTGGTGGGACGATACACATGATTGGAATACAAGGCTAGAAGGATACAACTTATTTGCAAGAAACAGACTTGATAAACGAGGAGGAGGTGTTGCATTGTATGTTAGAAAAGCGTATATCTGCACAGAGATTGACGCTTCAGAGACTGGGAGTTCTGTGGAAACCGTTTGGGTAAGAATACAAGGACAGAACAATGGAAAGGACACCATTGTAGGCATTTACTACAGGCCGCCTGTGCAAGCTGAAGATATGGATGAACTCTTTATGCATCAAATGGCCAAGTTCTCCAAAAAATATGACATAGTGGTCATGGGAGATTTCAA
>JARQOD010000005.1:125869673-125991546 GCA_033576555.1 Oophaga sylvatica | reverse complement strand
AAAGTCATGAATATGCACATATTCATGACTTTAATTAGTGGTAGCACGTGACCGCTGTAGGAAGGAAGCGCTACGGAGAGCGCCGGGAGAAGAGGAGAGGCTGCAGAGACGCCGGTGGAGGGGTGAGTATAGCGATGCTTACCTGTCCCGTTCCATGCTGCAGGCTGCGTCCTCGTCTGACTCCTCTGGCTGTGAATGCTCAGCAGAGGGCGCGATGACGTCATTAGTGAGCGCCGCGCCCCCTGCCTGATCATTCACTGCCGAGGACCAGGAAGAGGACGCAGCGCTGCGGTGCAGAGAGGACAGGTAAATATCTCGGGTCCTGACCGAGCGGTGACACCGGCACCTGTCCCCCATAGCGCGCCAGTGTCACTGCCTGCTCAGGACACCGGCACCTGGCCCCCTGCGACGAGAGGTGAGTATGTCATTTTTTTTTTTTTTGCAGCACGCAGGCAAGAGCATATGGGGCATAATATAATTGGAGGAGATATGGGGGCATAATCTGAGAGCATATGGGGGGCATAATCTGGAGCATATGGGGGCAATAATATGGGAATTGGCATATGGGGGCATAAGCTGTGGAACATATGGGGGCATAATCTGGAGCATATGGGGGCATAATCTGGAGCATATGGGGGGCATGAATCTGGAGCATATGGGGGCATAATATGGAGCATATGGGGGCATAATATGGAGCATATGGGGGCATAAGCTGTGGAACATATGGGGGCATAATCTGGAGCATATGGGGGCATAAACTGTGGAACATATGGGGCATAATCTGGAACATATGGGGCATAATCTGTGGAACATATGGGGGCACATTCTGGAGCATATGGGGGCATAATCTGTGAAATATATGGGGGCATAATCTGGAGCATATGGGGGCATAATCTCTGAAGCATATTGGGCATAATCTGTAGCATATGGGGGCATAATCTGGAGCATATAGGGGCATAATCTGTGAGCATATTGGGCATAATCTGGAGCATATGGGGCATAATCTGGAGCATATAGGGGCATAATCTGTGGAGCATATTGGGCATAATCTGTGCAGCATATGGGGGCATAATCTGTGGAGCATCATATGGGGGCATAATCATTTTTCACCCTAGGCTTATACGCGAGTCAATAAGTTTTCCCAGTTTTTTGTGGCAAAATTAGGGGGGTCGGCTTATACATGGGTCGGATGAGGTATCGCTGTTATCGTACTGACCCAAAGAATAAAACTGCTTTATCAATTTCACCACACGCGGACGTAAAACGGTATAAACGCCCACCCCCCTAAAGAAATTCATGAATTGCTGGTTTTTGTTCATTCTGCCTCCCAAAAATCTTAATAAAAAGCGATCAAAAAATGTCATGTGCCCAAAAATGGTACCAATAAAAAAGTCACCTCGTCCCGCAAAAAATAAGACCTCACATGACTCTGTGGGCCAAAATAAGAAAAAATTATAGCTCTCAAAATGTGATGATGCAAAAACTATTTTTTGCAATAAAAAGCATCTTTTAGCGTGTGACAGCTGCCAATCATAAAAACCTGCTATAAATAGTAAATCAAACCCCCCTTTATCACCCCATTAGTTAGGGAAAAATAATAAAATTTAAAAAAAATGAATTTATTTCCATTTTCTCATTAGGGTTAGGGTTGGGGCTAAAGTTAGGGTTAGAGTTGGGGCTAAAGATAGGGCTAGGGTTGGGACTAGGGTTACGGGTGTGTTAGGGTTAGGTTTGTGGTTAGAGTTATGATTAGGGTTGGGATTAGGGTTAGGGGTGTGTTGGGGTTAGGGTTGGAATTAGAATTGGGGGTTTCCACTGTTTAGGCACATCAGAGGCTCTCAAAACGTGACATGGCGTCTGATCTCAATTCTAGCCAATTCGGCATTGAAAAAGTCAAACGGTGCTCCTTCCCTTCTGAGCTCTGCCATGTGCCCAAACAGTAGTTTACCCCCACATAATGGGTATCAGCGTACGCAGGACAAATTGCACAATAAGTTTTGAGGTGTTGTTACCCTTGGGAAAATAAAAATTGGGGTGAAAAGATCATTTTTGTGGAAAAAATATGATTTTTTAATTTTACGGCTCTACGTTATAAACTTGTGTGAAGCACTGGGGGTTCAAAGTGCTCACCACAGATTTAGATAAGTTCTTAGGGGGACTAGTTTCTAAAATGGGGTCACTTGTGGGGGATTCCCACTGTTTAGACACCTGTAGGGGCTATCAAAATGCGACATGGCGTCCAATCTCGATTCCAGCTAATTTTGGTTTGAAAAAGTCAAATGGCGCTGCTTCCCTTCCGAGCTCTGCCGTGCACACAAACAGTGGTTCCCCCCACATATGGGGTATCAGCGTACTCAGAACAAATTGGACAACAACTTTTATGGTCCAATTTCTCATGTTACTCTTGGGAAAATAAAAAATTGGTGACTTAAATATCATTTTTGTGGGAAAAAAAACAGGATTTTTTATTTTCATGCCCGGGCATTATAAACTTGTGTGAAGCACTTGGGGGTTCAAAGTGCTCACCACACATCTAGATAAGTTCCTTAGAGGGTCTAGTTTCCAAAACGGGGTCACTTGTGGGGGGTTTCCACTGTTTAGGCACATCAGGGACTCTGCAAACTGAACATGACACCCATCAAAGTCTGCATTCCAAAACGTCATTACTTCCTTTCCGAGCCCTGAAGTGCGCCAAAACAGTATTTCTCCCCCACATATGGGGTATCAGCGTACTCAGGACAAACTGGACAACAACTTTTGGGGTCCAATTTCCTTGGGAAAAATCAAAAATTGGGTACTAGAAAATCATTTTTGTTTAAATTTTTTTTTTCACACCCAGGCATTATAAACTTTAGTGAAACACTTGGGGGTTTAAAGTGCTCACAACAGATCTAGATAAGTTCCATAGGGGGTCTAGTTTCCAAAATGGTGTCACATGTGGGGGGTTACCACTGTTTAGGCACATCAGGGCTCTCCAATTGCGACATGGCGTCCAATCTTGATTCCAGACAATTTTGGTTTGAAAAAGTCAAATGGCGCTCCTTCCCTTCCGAGCTCTGCCGTGCGCACAAATAGTGGCTCCCCCCATATATGGGGTATCAGCGTACTCAGGACAAATTGGACAGCAACTTTTATGGCCCATTTTCTCATGTTACCCTTGGGAAAATAAAAAATTGGTGACTTAAATATAATTTTTGTGGGAAAAAAATAGGATTTTTTATTTTCATGCCCGGGCATTATAAACTTGTGTGAAGCACTTGGGGGTTCAAAGTGCTCAACACAGATCTAGATAAGTTCCTTGGGGGGTCTAGTTTCCAAAACAGGGTCACTTGTGGGGGTTTCCACTGTTTAGGCACATCATGGACTCTGCAAACTGAACATGACACCCATCAAAGTCTGCATTCCAAAACGTCATTACTTCCTTTCCGAGCCCTGAAGTGCGCCCAAACAGTATTTCTCCCCCACATATGGGGTATCAGCGTACTCAGGAGAAATTGGACAACAACTTTTGGAGTCCAATTTCCTTGGTAAAAATCAAAAATTGGGGACTAAAAAATCATTTTTGTGGAATTTTTTTTTTTTCACACCCAGGTATTATAAACTTTAGTGAAACACTTGGGGGTTCAAAGTGCTCACAACAGATCTAGATAAGTTCCTTAGGGGTCTAGTTTCCAAAATGGTGTCACATGTGGGGGGTTTCCACTGTTTAGGCACATCAGGGCCTCTCCAAACGCGACATGGCATCCAATCTCAACTCCCGTGAATTTTGGTTTGAAAAATTCAAACAGCTCTCCTTCCCTTCCAAGCCCTGCCGTGCGCCCAGTCAGTGGTTTTCCCCCACATGTGGGGTATCGACGTACTCAGGAGAAATTGCACAACAACTTTTTCTGTCCATTTTCTCCTTTAACCCCTTAATGTCCACTGACGTGCAGAGTCCGTCATGGCAAGGTGCCAGTTCCGGCACCAGGACGGACTCTGCACGTCATGGCTTTGATCTACCACTGCGTGCCTGTCACAGACAGCTGACAGCACGGCAAGCGGTGCGGGGACCTTTGCCGTCGGTCCCCGCACCCACAGCGCTGTGATTGGTCAATCTGACTGACCAAACACAGCAGCGATCGTGCAGGAGAAGCTGAAATTTCAGCTTCCCCAGCGCGATCAGTGCAGGAGCCGGCGCTGCAGTGGCCAGGCTTCCTGCACTGACAGCCAGGAGCGGAGCCCCCACCGCCCCTGGCTGTTAACCCCCTGACTGCTGCGATCGAGCGCGATCGCAGAGCTCAGGGGGGGAGGCAGAGGGTCGGGAGCTCCCTCTGCCTCAGATCGGCACCCTGCAATGTATTTGCAGGGGCCGATCTCTGCCTTGATGACCCGGGGGTTCTCATGACAACCTCCGGGTCATTTAGCTACGGGAAGCTGCTGTGATCATGTCACAGCAGCTTTCCCCATAGGTACAATGCATTGCAATGCCAGAGCATTGCAATGCATTGTAACTGCAATAAAAAGTAAAAAAAGTGAAAGTCCCATAAAGGGACAAGTTAAAAAAAATCATTTTTTTAAAAAATTGTAAAAAAAAATATTAAAAAATAATTTAAAAAAAATCCCTAAAAAATACACATTTTTATGTAATAAAAAAAATAAAAAACAAAAAACATACACATGTTAGGTATCGCCACGTCCGTAAAAATCCCATCTATAAAAGCGTAACCCTAGTTAACCCCTTCAGTGAAAGCCGTAAAAAAAAACACAAAAAAGTAGTAAATTATACTTGTATAATGATACCGCTTGGAAAAAGTGCAATAACACGCGATCAAAAAGTCAGATATAAATAATCATGGTACCGCTGAAAACGTCATCTTGTCCCGCAAAAAACAAGCCGCTATACAGCATCATCAGCGAAAAAATAAAAAAGTTATAGCTCGCGGAATAAACTGATGCAAAAATAATTATTTTTTCTATAAAATTTTTTATTGTGTAAAAAACGCCAAAACATAAAAAAAATATATAAATGAGGGTCGCTGTAATCGTAGTGACCCGAAGAATAAAGCTGCTTTATCAATTTTACCACACACGGAACGGAGGAAAAAAAAAACGTTATGTGCCTGAATATGGTACCAATAAAAACGTCAGCTCGTCCCGCAAAAAATAAGCCCATAGATAACTCTGTCGGCCGAAATATGGAAAAATTATAGCTCTCAAAATACGGCGATGCAAAAATTTCTTACAAAAAATTATTCCAAAAAAAAGCATCTTTTAGTGTGTGACAGAAGCTAAACATGAAAAAAGAGTATAAATCTGGTATCGCTGTAATCGCACCGATCCGAGGAATAAAGTCGCCTAATCACTAATACCGCACGAGGACGGCGCAAAAAAGAAAACCAATTCTTCACCTTTTGTGGATTTGTTCATTGTGCCTCCCAAAGATCGCAGTAAGGAGATCACAGTGGTTCCCCCCCACATATGGGGTATCAGCGTACTCAGGACAAAATGCACAATAGCTTTTGGGGTCCTATTTCTCCTGTTACCCTTAGAAAAATAAAAATTTGGGGCAAAAAGATTATTTTTGTGGAAAAAAATATGATATTTTTATTTTCACGGCTCTACGTTATAAACTTCTGTGAAGCACTTGGGGGTTCAAAGTGCTCACCACACATCTAGATAAGTTCCTTGGGGGGGTCTAGTTTCCAAAATTGAGTCACTTGTGGGGGGTTTCTACTGTTTAGGCACATCAGGGGCTTTCCAAACGTGACATGACACCCGCATACCATTCCATCAAAATCTGCATTTAAAAACGGTGCTCCTTCCCTTCCGAGCTCTGCCATGCGTCAAAATAGTGGTTCCCCCCCACATATGGGATATCAGCGTACTCAGGACAAATTGCACAATAGCTTTTGGGGTCCTATTTCTCCTGTTACCCTTATAAAAATAAAATTTGGGGGCAAAAAGATTATTTTTGTGGAAAAAAATATGATATTTTTATTTTCACGGCTCTACGTTATAAACTTCTGTGAAGCACTTGGGGGTTCAAAGTGCTCACCACACATCTAGATAAGTTCCTTGGGGGGTCTAGTTTCCAAAATGGAGTCACTTGTGGGGGGTTTCTACTGTTTAGGCACATCAGGGGCTTTCCAAACGTGACATGACACCCGCAGACCATTCCATCAAAATCTGCATTTGAAAAAGGCGCTCCTTCCCTTTCCAGCTCTGCCATGCGTCAAAATAGTGGTTTACCCCCACATATGGGGTATCAGCGTACTCAGGACAAATTGCACAATAACTTTTGGGGTCCTGTTACCCTTTGGAAAATAACAATTGGGGGTGGAAAGATCATTTTTGTGGAAAAGATATGATTTTTTAATTTTACTGCTCTACGTTATAACCTTCTGTGAAGCCCTTGGGGGTTCAAAGCTTTCACCACACATCTAGATAAGTTCCTTGGGGGGGGTCTAGTTTCCAAAATGGGGTCACTTGTGGGGGGTTTCCACTGTTTAGGCACACAGGGGCTCTCCAAATACGACATGGCGTCCAATCTCAATTCCAGCCAAAAAAGTCAAATGGCGCTGCTTCCCTTCCGAGCTCTGCCATGCACCCAAATAGTGGTTTACCCCCACATATGGGGTATCAGCGTACTCAGGACTAATTGCACAATAACTTTTGAGGTCCTTTTATCCTTTGGAAAATAAAAATTGGGATGAAAAGATCATTTTTGTGGAAAAAATATGATTTTTTTATTTTACGGCTCTACGTTATAACCTTCTGTGAAGCCCTTGGGGTTCAAAGCTCTCACTACACATTTAGATAAGTTACTTGGGGGTCTAGTTTCCAAAATGGGGTCACTTGTGGGGGTTTCCACTGTTTAGGCACACAGGGACTCTCCAAATGCGACATGGCGTCCAATCTCAATTCCAGCCAAAAAAGTCAAATGGCGCTGCTTCCCTTCCGAGCTCTGCCATGCGCCCAAATAGTGGTTTACCCCCACACATGGGGTATCGCTGTACTCAGGAGAAATTGTACAACAAATATTGTGGTTCATTTTCTACTGATACCCTTGACAAAATTTTAAAAAATTGTGTCGAAAGAAAAATTTTGGGAAAAAAAGTTAAATGTTAATTTTTTCCTTCCACATTGCTTCAATTCTTGTGAAGTACCTAAAGGGTTAATAAACTTCTTGAATGTGGCTTTGAACACGTTGAGGGGTGCAGTTTTTAGAATGGTGTCACTTTTGGGTATTTTCTGTCATATTGACCCCTCAAATTCACTTCAAATGTGAGGTGGCCCCTAAAAAAAATGATTTTGTAAATTTTGTTGGAAAAATGAGAAATTGCTGGTCAACTTTTAACACTTATAACTTCCTAACAAAAAAAAATTTTGTTCCAAAATTGTGCTGATGTAAAGTAGACATGTGGGAAATGTTATTTATTAACTAATTTTTGTGACATATCTCTCTGATTTAATGGCATAAAAATTAAAAGTTTGAAAATTGCAAAATTTTCAAAATTTTTGCCATATTTCCGTTTTTTTCATAAATAAACGCAAGTTATATTGAAGAAATTTTACCACTATCATGAAGTACAATATGTCTCGAGAAAACAATCTCAGAATCGCCAAGATCCGTTGAAGCGTTCCAGAGATATAACCTCATAAAGAGACAGTGGTCAGAATTGTAAAAATTGGCCTGGTCTTTAACCTACAAAATGGCTTGGTCGTTAAGGGGTTAACCTTGTTAAAATAAAAAAATTGTTTATAAAAGATCATTTTTGTGACTAAAAAGTTAAATGTTCATTTTTTCCTTCCAAGTTGCTTCAGCCCCTGTGAAGCACCTGAAGGGTTGATAAACTTCTTGAATGTGGCTTTGAGTACCTTGAGGTGTGCAGTTTTTACAATGGTGTCACTTTTGGGTATTTTCTGCCATATAGACCCCTCAAAGTGACTTCAAATGTGAGATGGTCCCTAAAAAAAAAATGGTTTTGTACAATTTGTTGTAAAAATGAGAAATCGCTGGCCAACTTTTAACCCTTATAACTTCGTAACAGAAAAAAAAAAATTGGTTTCGTCAAAAATTGTGCTGATGTAAAGTAGACATGTGGGAAATGTTATTTATTAACTATTTTGTATGACATATTTCTCTGTTTTAAGGGAATAAAAATTCAAAGTTTGAAAATTGCGAAATTTTCACCACATTTCCACTTTTTTCATAAATAACCGCAAGTTATATCAAAGAAATTTTACCACTATCATGAAGTACAATATGTCACGAGAAAACAATCTCAGAATCGTGAAGATCCGTTGAAGCGTTCCAGAGTTATAACCTCATAAAGAGACAGTGGTCAGAATTGTAAAAATTGGCCCGGTCATTAACGTGCAAACCACCCTTGGGGGTTAAGGGGTTAATAATATCATGGGTTCCTACAGTGTAGGCTAGTTAAGACCTGAAACACTTAGGCCAGTAAGACTGAAGTAAGCGTTTGTGTTACATTTATTACTGTATCTATGCCAAGGCTTGGCAGTATGTTACAATTTCTAGTTAGCAGTTGTCTAATTAGACCCTTGCCCATAGGTCTCTCTCTAATTAACCCTTGTCCATAGGTCCCCCTCTAATTAACCCTTACCCACAGGTCCCCTTAGAGCACATGGACATTATAGAGGAGTACTTCCTTTCTTGTAACCTCTGCCCTTATATTTTGGCTGAAGCGATGGGCACATTTGGCTCTCTGGATGTACAAGCTGACAGAATAACCATATTTACACATGCTCATTTACAGCTTATATAACAACCTAAATTTTGGCAAGAAGACAAATATTTTCGTCTCATCTTTGGTGCAGACAAAGTATAACATTCCTGTGGAAAAAATGTACATCTTCAATGTTGCTGCCTCTGGCAATGTTTGTTCAGCAACCCTTAACACCGAGTGAGATTTATAGTTTTACTGTATTCACACATGTAATATGAATCACACTTTACTTTTCACAAATGAGTCAGTCTGCCACATAGGAGTGGGAATAATGGCCGTGCTCATTCAGCTTATCCATGCGGACGAAGCATTTCACTTCCTCTATGTACTTTTTAGGAAGACCTTCTCACTTTGTCTATAACACACCGGATGTATGGTGGGCTTCATTCTGAAATGGATGGATCCTAGTCTCATGATTTATACATTACTATTGGCTAAGCCCCTTCTCTGTCTCTGTCCCAGCTGTAGTGGTGAAGTGAGCTGGTTTAGATAATGAGCCAGCCCCTTCATGCATGTCACCGACACACCAGGAGAAGGAGGCTCCCTTCCACCTAAGGCATTGTCACTACAGCTACAGGAGAAGCCTTGACTTCTAGGACAAACCAACAGCGAGTACAATTGGGTGATCAGTGACGTTTTGAAAGTTAGCATATAGTAGTAAGGTTCTTTATTTAAAATTTCTACACTACAGAACATGCATTTTTTTTCAGTTTTGGAAAACCCCTAAAAAAAAAAATGGTTGCCACGTAACAGCTAATCTTCACATCGCACTTGTGATCACGTGACAACCGCTCTAGCAGGCAACAGCACGGAATCCTGACAGTCTGTATGGTGCCACAGAGGCATCGCAGAAATTTACTTTTAGTCTGGAAAAAGGTCAGTACTTATGTATCAGTAAACGCAAAGAGTAGCCAAGTGTCAACCCAAAAAAATAAATTATAAAATTATTGGATATTTACATTATGAGATTAGATGACTCACAAAAAAAACTGGTCAAGTAAGCAGATAAATAAATGATTCTCATTTTGTACTTTATACCATCTAAAAATCTAAAAGTTTAAAAATGACTGAAAACCAGATCAACTTTACAAGTTACGGCTAAAAATGGCCATATTCACTGACATAATGGCAAGTTAAATACCAGTGCAAAATTCTGATGATTGGCCACTTATATACCATTCAGGCAATCATGTGACTGCCCCCTTACATAGTCTACATGTGACAATAGCCAAGTAGATAATGTGACAGCAACTAGAATACCAAGGATTAATCCAAGCCTGAATGTAAGGTGTGTAAGTGGAGGTAATCAGAAAATTCCACTCGTCCCACCTGACGCTTATAATACTGCAGCTCATCTGCATACATTTGGGAATTGGTATGTACTCTGCCCTTGTATCAGTAACATATCTATTATTTATGGTCCAAGTACGGTCTGCAATGTCTGAACTAAGAATACAGTTCACATACATCGTTGAATATATAGTTAGGTCCAGAAATATTTAGACAGTGACCGAATTGTCATAATTTGGCCTTGGTAAGCCATTTTTAATTTAAAATGAAACAACTGAGATGCAATTGAAGTGTAGACTTTCAGGTTTACGTAAAGGGTTGGACGAATATATTCTGCAAAACATTTAAGAATTGCAACCATTTATCTATAAAGGCTCCTTTAAGGGGTTCAAAAGTAATTGGACAAATTAACGTTACCATAAATAAGATGGTCATTTTTAATTCTTTGTAGAGAATCTTTTGCAGGCAACACTGCCTGAAGTTTGGAAGTCATGGACGTCACCAAACGCTGGGTTTCATTCTTTGTGATACTTTGCCAGGACTTTACTGCAGCTGACTTCAGTTGTTGCTTCTTTGTGGGTCTTTCTGCCTTAAATTTTGTCTTCAGCATCTGAAATGCATGCTCGATGGTGTTGAGTTCTGATGACTGACTAGGCCATTGCAGAATATTCCACTTCTTTGCCTTAAAAACTCCTAGGTTCCTTTCACAGTATGTTTTGGGCTATTGTCCATCTGTACTGTGAAGTGCCATCCAATCAACCTTGCTGCATTTGGTTGAATTCAAGCAGAAAGTATCACCCTGTACACTTCAGAATTCATCAGGCTGCTCCTGTTATCTGGGTATCCCCTATCTAAGAACCGCATCCGCAAATCAGCTGCTTGATTCCGATATTCATTTTCAGAAGAGCAGTTGCGTCGCAGTCTCAGATATTGCCCCTTGGGAATGCCCTTCTTCAGAGGAACCGGATGATGACTGTCCCTCTGACGAAGGGAATTGTGAAAGTCAGTTTTCTAAATGTTTTAGTACGGACATGACCATCTAGAGTCTTTTGGATATAATGATCTAGAAATGGTAACTTTTTCTCATAGTATTCAAAAGTGAAAGAGAGTCCAAGACAATTGTTAAGTTTGGCCACAAAATTAGTCAGACTTGTGACATCCCCATTTCATACTAGCAGTACATCATCGATGTACCAAGACCATAATGCTATTTTGGTCTGTTCTTCCATGTAAGAGTCACTGAAAACATTGGTTTCCTCTCACCAGCCCAGGAGAAAATTCACATAAGATAGTACACATGGATTGCCCATTGTGGTGCCCCTGAGCTGGTGGTAAATTAAGTTATTGAAAACAAAAACATTTTTTGTCAAACAAAATTCAAGTAGATCTAATATGAATTTGTTGTTTCGTAAATTGTTGTCCTCTACTTTTGATGAAATATTCAACTGCTTCCAAAGCATCATGATGGTTGATAGATGAGTAGAGGGTCTCAACATCAATATTGCATAACAGGGCATCTGGTTCTAAAGTTAGACCATCAAGTTTTCTCAAGAGATCAGTTGAGTCTCTAGTATATGAATTTAGAGTTGTCACCGGGGGTTTTAGTATCTCATCCAAATATACCTCTACATGATGGCAAATACTGTTGATCCCAGAGGCTATTGGCCTTCCCCTTAAAGGTGTTAAGCCTTTATGGACTTTGGGAAGACTATAAAATGTCGCTATGACTGGATGTTGTGGAAGGAGGTAATCATAAAATGTAAGTCCCATAGAATGTAAGTCCGCACGTACAGGGTCCTCTCCCCTCTGTACCAGTCTGTCATTGTAAATTTGTTTACTGTAAACGATATCTATAACTTTGTATGTAACCCCTTCTCATGTACAGCACCATGGAATTAATGGCGCTACCGTATTTTCCGGCGTATAAGACGACTTTTTAACCCCTGAAAATCTTCTTAAAAGTCGGGGGTCGTCTTATACGCCGGGTACGGACAGGGGAGTGGTCCCGATGATGAATGGAGGGGGCGTCTCAGAGGGAAGGTGTTGTTACCTCATCGTATTAGTTCTGCTTTCTGCGGGTCTAGGCGCTGGGGGGCGGCGTCGGCGGCTGCTCTTTCAGCATCCTGGTGGGCTCTGTGCTGGGGGACCGCAGCGGTGGCTCTTAGTGCAGAGTCGGGGCTCTGCAGGCATTTCCTCAATCCCCGAGGCCCCAGCAGCTCCATTGGCCTCCGGGAAAATGGCCGCTGCATGCTAGCTTCAGATCTCGTCTCAAAGATCTCGGGAGACGAGATCTGAAACTGAGCATGCGCTGCCCTCAGCGGCCATTTTCCCTGAGGCCACCGCATCGCAGCAATGGTGCTGCCAGGGCCTCCGGGGATTGAGGAAATGCCTGCAGAGCGCCGACTCTGAACTAAGAGCCACCGCTGCCGTCCCCCAGCACAGAGCCCCCCCAGGCTGCTGAAAGAGGAGCCGCCGACGCCGCCCCCCAGCGCTAGACCCGCAGAAAGCAGCACTAATACGATGAGGTAACAACACCTTCCCTCTGAGACGCCCCCTCCATTCATCATCGGGACCACTCCCGGCGTATAAGAAGACCCCCCCACTTTTAAGAAGATTTCATATTTTGACTGGAAAAGTTGGGGGGTTGTCTTATACGCCCAGTCGTCTTATACACCGGAAAATACGGTATATAAATAAATAATAATAATCATATTCATTTTTTTCAATAGGAGAATCCTCAAATCCATTATCCAGAATCTCAAAGTTGTTTGACAAAAGTAAATGTGGGGTTTGGGGTTATTTTCTCATAATAACCCTGATATTTCAAAATAGTCTGACACATGTCTACATAATCTTCGTGGTCCATAATAACAATGTTGCCCTCTTTATCAGAGGGCTTGATTATAATATTGGATTCTTTCTACAACATCTTTAAGGTCTTCATTTCGGGTCTAGAGAGATTGTACTCTCCACTCTTAGTTTCATTTTCCAATCTCTCCAGATCCTTCGTTACCAATTCCACAAACACATCAATGGTAGATTGGTCCCCATGTATCGGGGGGCATGTCTGACTTTTTTCTTACAATTTTGTAAAAGGTCCCTCACCCATTTGTTCCGGAGAGGAGTCCGCCAAACCAAAGAGAAATCTAACATCCACTAAAAGGGAATCTGGGATGTTCATGTCCTGACAAATATATTTATCCTCTAATAAAATGTTCTCTCCACCTTAATTTTCTTGTAAAAAGGTGGAGATCTTTAATGCTTTCAAAAAGTTGGAAGTCAGAAGTGGGCACAAAATTTAGACCCTTATTTAGAACTTGAACTTCCAAATCACTAAGGGTTCTAGAAGAGAGGTTGATCACTTGGGTGGCACATGGAGATACTAGTTGTTGTTGTTGGGACCGGGTCTGTTCCTTAGGAAATAATCGCGGTCTAAAAAACGGGTACTCCCTGATCTGTCATTAGAACGTCCCCTTTGGTTCCCTCGCCCCCTTTTTCTCCCTCTGATAGTTTTGGCGCGTGTTTCTGTGTCAGATAAATCAGTAACTGTTGATGAAATGTCTTTCAAAATTTCTAGGAAGGTGTCTATTAGTGGGAAGTTGGTAAGCTTTATTTGTTAAATTCCTGTAAGTCTCTTACAAAATTACGATATTTATGCTTTTTAAGGTGGAATTGGAATTGTTCTATTGAATTTTGTAATGCAGTTTCTTTGGAGGAAAAATCCACCTCTGCAGAATTTTTTTTTGTTATTTCTATCTGTTCCTTGAGATTGTCATTCTAGGATGCAAGCTTTTTTTCTCCTCTTCCAAGAGAAGACTCATAAATCTCAAGGAGCTTAAAGTTCCTTCCTTCTCCTACTGTTCACTTAATGTGGAGCTTCTGTATCTAAAGCCAGGTTGTAAATTAATCCTTAAATGGAGTGGGACAATGCCAGCTTTTATATAACTTTCTAGGCTTTGTACTTCCCACCAACTACAAATTTGATTTTTATATACCTTAGTCAGCTCCTTAAATGCATTATTATAGGATGGTGTATATTTTAGTTGTGTAAAGTTTTTATCGGAAAAAACTTATTTGGCTTCTGCTACCCAAATATCTGTATCAATCCCTCTAGTCAAAAAAAACAGCCATGCCTCAAAGAAAATTGTAATCAAAACACAATGACCACCAATCCAAAGTATTATATCAAAAAGCAGGGTAGGATTATTAATTAAAATATAAGTTTTAATGATAAAAATATGCCCTATAGTGTCACACAAGACAAAAACACAACATGTAGACAATAACTAGAACTCACAAAAAACATCACTCAGCTGAGGTGATGACCAAAATGGATACCAGGGTATCTTCACATGTCAATTCATAGCCTTAAAAAAACAAAGAGCAAAAAACAAAAGCACTTGTATTTAATGCTCTGGTGTGAAAATTCAAATCAATAGTGAATAAAAGGAAAGATCTCACCTCACATGCTTTGTTTATCTGGATTTTTGTGGGACCATGATTCCTAATATCAGAGGCAGGTACATATTAAAGAGCTGTAATTCTTAAACCATTACTCCAATTAGGATGTGAATATCCTTAAGGCCTCTTTCACACTTCAGTCGTGCGACGTCAGTCAAAATCCGCCAAAGTGTGAAAAAAACGGATCCGCCACTTTTTTTTTGGCGGATCCGCTTTTTTTCCATTGACTTGCATTAGTGACGGATTTTGACGGATGGTCGTCCGTTTGATCCGTTTTTTGACGGATCCGTCATAAATTTGGCGTCCGTTCAATGCAACGTTTTTTTGTGTGCGTCAAAATGGCGGACTATGACGTTTTGTATAATGGGCGCCTATGGGTGGCGGATCCGCCTGCATCCGTTTTTGACGGAATCCGCCAGCGGATCCGTTGCGTCGATAGAAAATGCTGAAAACACTGTCCGGGGTGTCTCTCTCTCTCTCCTCCGTGCCAGACATGCGAACAATACATTTTCCGGGTTGAAAAGTTCATGACGGATCCATCTGAAAACGGATCCGTTTGCATCCGTTTTTCAACTTTTGTGACGGATCTGCTTTTTTCACACTTTGGCAGATTTTAACTGACGCCAAACGACTGAAGTGTGAAAGAGGCCTAACAGGGGTTGTCCAGTCTAAATAGATACGTCTTCACTAGACGGCCGTTTCAATAGCTGGGGCGCGGCCTCGCTCAATACAAGTATATGGAGCAAGGCCACACCCACTGGACGGGCCCTGGTCGAGAGTATGTACGATGCAGAAATCGGCGAATCCTTGCAGCACACAGTGCATGCACTGGTGGGATTTATAAGTCTGCACACTTATCGATTTGGACCGGACAATCCCTTTAAATTAAAGCTGAAAGTTGGCACTTTAAGCCCATTTTGATTATATAACTGTATCTTGAATCTGTTTTGGTAACAGCTAAAATGCCAACCTAACTAATTATATATATTATATGATTGTATAGACTTTATACCAGACAATCATGGATTCCACTAGAATTGATTCCAGGAGAATATAAACCAGTCCTATCAGCGGGGAGATCAATCCAAGAGAGAGCTTTTTGGTAAAGCACATTATTCTGTTTACCAAAAACAGAATGAGGCCTACAAAAAAAAGAACACAGTACCTAAAGTTAAATATACTGGAGGTTAAAAAATGTTTTTGGGGTTGTTTTGCTTCCTCTGGCACTGGGTGCGTTGACTGTGTGCAAGGCATCCTGAAATCTGAAGCTTACCAAAGGATTTGGGGTCACAATGTAGTGCCCAGTGTCAGAAAGCTGGGTTTGCAATCTAGATCATGGGTCTTCCACAAGAACAATGATCCCAAACATACGTCAAGAAGCACCCAGAAATGGATGGAAAGAAAACGCTGGAGAGTTCTTAAGTGACCAGCAATGAGTCCAGATCTAAATCCCCTTGAACACTTGTGGAGAGATCTTAAAATTGCTGTTGGGAGTATGACTGTGGATTCGGTAAGCAAAGCCTCTGACTCAGACTCAATTTCGCTGACTCCGACTTCACAGCACTGCCTCACTACTAAGCATGTACATAAAGTTCAGCACAGATTCAACTGAAATGAAAGCCAAGATCCTTAGATCAGGAATAGAACAGACATTTATAGAACATTTCATAACTTTCCCAAATTCTTATGAAAACATTTACAGCACATACTGCATTGAACTACTGTACCCAATTTATTATATATTTTAGGAGTTGAAGTTGGTCCATTTTATATCGACTGCACCAAAATGGACAGTGACTCCGACACCATAGCCCTGTTTGGGAAAAGGCACCCTTCAATTGTGACAGACCCGGAGCAGTTTGCAAAAGAAGAGTGGTTCAAAATTCCAGCTGATAGGTCAAAGAAGCTTGTGGAGGGTTATGGGAAGTGGTTGATTGCAGGTATCTATTCCAAAGGGTGTAGAACCAAATATTAAGTTGCCAACAATTTTGTCCGGCCCATATTTGGAATTTTGTGTGAAATGATATCCAAGTTGCCTTTTTTTCCACTTTTTTGTGCTGTTCCAATACATATAAAGGAAATAAACATGTGTAGAACAAAAGGCCAGTCCCCAATAGCTTCTTCCTGCTTGCTCTCCTTGATTGATGTGTCCCTACTTGAGTTTGTGTATAGGGACACATCTGTCAGTCATTTGTAGTGAGCGGATGAGAAGCTGCTGGGATCCGCCTATTCGACTAGTCTCCCGTGTGGCTTGGTGCATGGTGGCTTTTAACGAAGCACTCCCATTTGTATTTTTTTTATTAAATGTGTGTATATATTCATGTAGTGTGAGTGTTCTGCTCAGCTTTTAAGTGACGCCACCGCAAATGTGACTAGCCAGCTCACTATGAATGCCTATGGAGTCTTGCTCTGACACATCATAGGATTACATTCAAAAATCTACCTTTGGGTCACGCAGAGCGTAGCGTGACCCAGGGAGTCTGCAGAGTGGTGACGTCACTGAGAACAGCACTGGACACATGAGAGAGCAGCGGTAGGTGAGTATAAGAATACACACACACTACCTGCATATGTAGGGGATCAGCCCTTGCTAATTGAATGACACTGACTTTAAGAGACAATTCCCCTCTGCTTTGTGTGAACTTGGACTAGTCCTTTCTTCCCTGCATCTTGCTGTGTGTTGGCTTTGGACATGAATCAGGAAGTGTGTCTGGTCAGGAAGTGGAAAAGGGAGCCTCATATCTGTGAGAGCCAGGCAGGACTAAGTGTGTCCTAACAACGAGAGACTGGTAAATGAACAAACGGCTTCAAGGGAGCAGATAGTGCCCGGTTACTGCAGGATCGGTCACCGGGACCGTGTCAGAAGGAAGGAGTCACATCACAGAGCCAGGTAGTTCTCCTGGAGCACCTGTAACCTGAGAGAGGAAACAACGCTGTGGTCCCAGTAATCTCTCAACACTGAAACTGGCAATGAGACTTGCCCACATACTGAATAATACGTATCAGTTAGCCTGAAGGAAGAGCTCAACACAACAAACTCGGCTCTACTACATCAGCACCAAGCAGTAGCTACCAGACTTTCTTCTAAGCCACAGAAATGTGAGTGTACACCGATGTTCAACTGTGTTAGGGTGTAGAGCAGGCTTCTTTAGCTAGGACGCTATAGCAGCAAGGCCAGATTATCAGAAGCAAATTCGGAAGTCAGAAGAGAGTAGTCTGTAGAAATTGTTTATACTGTTTGTGTGTAGCCCTGGTACACAATACCAGGAGGATGAGTGGAGAGGTAACAGTTAAGGTCTCTTCATGACATCATGTACACTTCTGACACACCCAGCAGGGGTGGAAGGGAGTGATTTTTAGTCAGTCAGTTTCCTGTCCTTGGACAGAGTAGACGTGTCCAGTTTGAGCCTGTCATCAGTTCAGAACGTGGAGGCTGGTACAGGTGGTCTAATTCACCTTAGTCTAGTCAGAGCTGTGCCCCACTGGAAGAAAGACTGAACTATCTAGTAAGAGTCGAGCAAATCGAAGGGCAAAGTGGAAGGAAGATTATTGGAAAAGTGCGTTTGGCTTGGAAAAGTCCTGCACATTGCAACCGGTCACTGGGGACCGAAGGATCACTATTAGCTACAAGCATAGTGAAGAGAAAACCAGAGATTTACCGGACCCTAGGTCGCGGCAAACAAGCCCCTTATAGTCAGTACGTAACTGGGGTCAGGGGAAGTGAAGACTTTGAGTCTCTGCAGGACAAAAGAAGAATTCAGCTCCCTCACAGAAAGGCTCCTGACACAAACCTGACTGGGAAGTACAGCTATAGATTAGCTGGAGTTATTGAGAGAACTACGCTGCAAGCTGGTTGTACTCATCATTGTGTTGAAAGTAAAGGAGGCCCCTAACTTGCTTAGCTGTTGCCTCAAAGCTCATCCTCCATCAACCCCATCAGCCTCCCTGGGACCTGCTTGAACATCTTACAAGTAAAGGTATGGAAAGACGCTGACCGTGTGAGACTGAGTTATTATTGCATGCCTGCACAATCCCTACCTAACTACCGACCTGAGGGAAGAGTCCCACCTGTAGGGGACCCGACATCTAGCTGCCTCACCATCCCCTCAGAGATCTACAGCAGCGCTGGTACTAATTACCAGAATACTACAGGTGGCGTCACGAACTGTATATAAACCTATCCCCTGTAAATACATCCCCAACATACGCCAGACCGCCAGGGCCACAGACCGAGCCACAGCTACCTGTGACAATCCCCATAGACTTCTACGGGCTCGGCTCTGAGTACCCCATTGCCCTGGTAACCCACAATTGTGGTGGCGGGTCGACACAAAAACTTGGCGTCACGAACAGGATACGAAACTTGCAGCATTGCGAGCCCTGTGTGCCTGTGGAGTGTTTTGGCGAAAAAGACTGTTGCTGTTGTTTGGCGCCAAATACCGCCATATTTGCCGCCAGATTCGCGCCCTAAGGCGTTGGAGAAGAAGGTGGGCGTACCTGAAAGAGCGCGCAGAGTCTTGGACACGCCCCCGGCTCTGACTCAGCGGCAGGTCCTGCAACAGGAAGTGAACGCTCTGACATCAGAGCGCCAGCGACGAAGGTCCTGTTCCCACTGCGGTGCCTGTGAAATAGCAGCGTCTGAAACCGGTAGGCTCCGTTTAACCAAGGGGGCGCTAAGATGTCACAACAACCGGCTGACAGTGCGGCCCCAGCCGGAGGCCCCAATCCCGCACCGTCTGGTATTGTAGCGCCAGATGGGGGCGCAGGCCCTGCACCCAGTCCGGTAGTCCCGATCATGCCCCCCCTAGACTGGAACCGCAGGTATGTGGGCGGGCGACCCTACCTGTCTATTATTCTAGATGGTATTGCTGTTCCAGCATTGTTAGACACTGGGTCGCAGGTGACCCTAATACCTGATGCTCTATATACCAAGTACTGGTCAATGGACAGTCTTAAACCTCCGAGCCTTGACTTTACTGTGTATGCTTCGAATGGTCTTCCTGTAGAAGTACTCGGAACAAAATGTGTAGATGTAAAGGTGGGCAGAGAGGAGTTGAAAGACCAAGGGCTTCTGGTAGTAAAGACTGTAAATGAGGAGAATGGTTTAAATATAATTTTGGGTACTAACATTATCGGTAATTGTTTGGGAGAAGTTGTGTTCTTGCTCCAACAGCTCGCTGAGATTGCCCGACCAAGGCAGAGAGGAGTAATCCAAAGAGAGATCCGGGCCCTGGTGTGTCAGCAGCAAGCGAAGCTTACCGACGGCGAAATTGGTAATGTACGGGTCACTGACTCAGATCCTATTGTGATACCCCCAATGAGTGAAATGATCATTTGGTGCAGGGCAGCCATAGGTCTGAGAGGACAGAATTACCAAGCTGTAGTAGAACCCCACCATTCAGAACATAGACCTACACTTATGACTGCTAGAGGAGTAGTAGAAGTGGTGAATGGAAGAGTACCGGTACGGCTTCTCAATTGGGGAGATGATGAGGTAAATTTACCCCGTTATGCAACCATTGCTAAACTTCATGCTGTTGATAATAATTCTATTCTCCCGGCTGAGTCCTTAGACTCCTGTCAAATAGAGGAGGACAATGACCCAGCAACTCAGGTGGCGGAATGGTGTCAGCAACTCCATGTTGGGACGGACACCACTCCCGCTCACCAGAAGCAAGGGGTATTACGGGTGGTGCAAGAGTACGCCCAAGTGTTTAGCAAAAATCCACTTGATTTTGGGACAATTAAGGGAGTACAACATCATATCCCTACTGGCAATCATCCTCCCATCAAAGAGCGGTATAGGCCCATACCTCCAGCTCATTATCAGAAGGCTAAAGAAATGTTGAATGATATGAAGAAAGCTGGGGTGATAAGGGATAGTTGTAGTCCCTGGGCAGCCCCTCTAGTTCTGGTTAAAAAGAAAGATGGTAGTATGAGAATGTGTGTGGATTACAGGCAGGTGAACCGCATAACACACAAGGATGCATACCCGTTACCACGTATAGAGGAATCATTAGCTGCTCTGAAAACGGCTAACTACTTTTCTACCCTCGATCTGACTAGTGGTTACTGGCAAGTGGCTGTGGCTGAGGAGGATCGTGAGAAAACGGCTTTCACCACCCCAATGGGGCTCTGTGAGTTCGACAGAATGCCGTTTGGGCTCAGTAGTGCCCCAGGAACATTTCAGAGAGTGATGGAAAACTGTCTGGGACATCTCAATTTTGAAACCGTGCTGCTATACCTAGACGACGTCATCGTGTATTCCAAGACTTATGAGGACCATCTGAAGCACCTGGCAGAAGTATTCGAGTCCCTGTCCAGGTACGGGATGAAATTAAAACCCTCAAAATGCCATCTACTCAAACAGAAGGTACAATACTTGGGGCACATCGTCAGTTCGGAAGGAGTAGCGCCGGACCCAGAGAAAGTCACTGCCATCCAGAAGTGGCCGGAGCCGAAGAACCTTAAGGAAGTGCGACAGTTCCTGGGACTAACGGGTTACTACAGGAGATTCGTGAAAGATTACACGAAGAAGGCAGCTCCTTTACAGGACCTCCTGGTAGGACAATCCTTAAAGAGCAGAAACCCTCCCTTTAATTGGGGTAAAGAACAGGCTGAAGCATTCCAAAAGATGAAAGAGATCCTTACAGGTGATGAGATCTTAACCTATCCTGATTACAGCCAACCGTTCCTGTTGTACACCGACGCCAGTAATGAAGGGCTGGGAGCAGTTCTCAGTCAGAAGCAGAATGGCCAAGAAAAAGTCATCGCTTATGCTAGCAGAAAACTCAGGCCAACGGAGAGGAATCCGGAAAATTATAGCAGCTTCAAGCTGGAGTTTCTGGCGCTGGTCTGGGCCATCACTGAAAGATTTAAGCACTATCTGGCCTCCAACAAGTTCACGGCGTACACAGACAACAACCCGTTAACGCACCTGGAAACCGCCAAGCTGGGTGCCATGGAGCAGCGATGGATGGCCCGGTTGTCCAATTACCAGTTTACTATCAAGTACCGGGCAGGTCGAAAGAATGCTAATGCTGATGCGTTGTCCCGAATGCCGCATGACTCTGACACGGAAGAAGAATCGGACGACCTGGAAGAAATTGAGCTACCCGCGTTCCATCGAAATGGGGTAGTCCACGAGCATCGAGTTCACAGAAAGCAGTATGGTGCAACATTAAATCCTTTACCCCATCACAGCTGGAAAGAGACTCAGGACAGTGATCCAGTGGTCAGCCGCATCAAGGAGTTGTTAAAACAGGAAGGTTCCTCCTTGGAAAAGGATGCACCTATGTCAGCCAAGCTCCTGTGGAACGAGAAAAGCAGGTTGTTCCTATACCGTGAGAAGTTGTGCAGAAGATACGTCAACCCCAGAACCCATGAAATGGTCTGGCAAATCGTGGTCCCCAAGGCAGACGTCCCAATGGTGTTGGAAGCATACCACGATCAAGCAGGACACTTTGGCTGGAGAAAGCTGGAGACCCTGTTGAGATGCCGGTTCTACTGGGTAGGGATGCGCAGCTCCATCGAGAGGTGGTGTCGGAACTGTGGACCCTGTGGTCTCAGAAGAAAGGACTACGGTAGTCAGAAGGCACCCCTGCAACCTATCCGGACGACTCGTCCCCTGGAGATTGTGGCCCTGGACCACGTCAAACTGTCGCAGAGTAGATCTGGATACTCATACGCCTTGACCATGGTGGACCATTACTCCAGATTTCTGGTAGTCGTTCCAGTGAAAGACCAGACCGCAGTGACGGCCGCAAAGACCTTTCAAGCAAGCTTCTGCAGACCGCATGGGTATCCGGAGCAAGTCTTAACCGATCAGGGACCTGCTTTTGAAGCCGATTTATTCAAGGAATTCTGTCATATGTACGGGTGCAAGAAAATTAGAACGACACCATACCACCCTCAAACCAACGGTCTTTGTGAAAAGATGAACCATATTGTCCTTGACTTGTTGAGATCCATACCGTTGGAAGACAGGAATCGATGGCCGGATTTACTACCTGATTTGGTTGATTTGTATAATCATATACCTGTAAGCTCAACTAACTGCACTCCAGCCTATCTTATGAGAGCAAGGCCTGGAAAACTACCAATGGATTTAGAACTTGGAGTGGTAGAACCGGAGGCAGACGATGCCGTGGAAAACTGGGACATCAATCGGCAAGAGCAATACAGAAGAGTACAAATCTGTGTGGAGGAAAGTCTCAATAAGGCACGGGAGAAACAGGAAGATGTTTACAACCGAAATGCTCCTGCCAAGCCTTTGATGCCTGGAGAGGTAGTATTAAAAAGAAAAAGGAAGATGCACAAATTGGATAATCAGTGGGAGCAAGAACCCTACGTCATACAAGATTCTAAATATGACAACAGAAAAGTTTGTGTCGTCAGTAAAGACGGAGGAAGAACAACAACCACTGTGTCCAGAGATCATTTGAAGTTGTGTCCAGAACACTTAAAGCGTTGTGAAAAGAACCCTGTCCTCAATCAAGGAGAAAGAAAGGAAGAGGTCATACACACAGATCTGGGAGATTTTCCTGCGGATTGGCCCCGACTGGGAGATGCTGTGATAATTCCAGTGTTGCAGTTTTATCAGCCACAAGAGGAAGTTCTACCTCCAGTTGTGCCTGTGGTGCCAGTTGAGCCCGCTCAGGAGTTACCCATCCCAGCAACACCTCAACCTGTGGAACCTCAAGATGGATCATCTGAAGCAGCGCCCCATACTATGGGATCCCCTGGTGAAGCTGACTCACACCGTCCAGCCATCAGTACGCTTGCCAGATCCATAGAAAGATTAAGGCAGTTCTATAGTTTGCCGTTACGCAGTGCAGACAGATCGCAACTTGATATACCTGAAACTACACCACGTAGATCAGAGAGAATCACAAAAGGGAAATTACCCATTAGATATCAGCAGTGATTATAACGAATTCATGTGAACATTGTAAAAGTCTATATATATAAATGTGTTTTTCCCTATTATGTCTTCGTTTAACAATGGACTCAGAGGCTGAGGACTGAGCCAGCCCAAAAACTGTATCCTGTAAATAGTTGCACTTTGTGCCTTTTTAATGGTTTCACATGAAACCTTGACTTACCTCTGAACCAAAAACCCGTGTGGTGTGGCACTGAGTGAGGTCTGCATTTGGATGTCCTGCAGCCCACCCAGGACCTACGTTGAAGGTTTGGTGCGGGTCCTTCACAAGTATATTGTATATTTATTGAATGCTATTTAATACTTTTGTATTTCTATATATGATGTTATTGTTTGCAACGTTCAAGATATCCTCACCTCCCGGATGGGACGAACCAATGTTAATTGTTTAATGTTTTCTTGCATAAACAAAATGTCTCTTTTATATTTTACAGCCCGGGAGTGCTGTCGTTTACCATGGGGGAATGTGTAGCCCTGGTACACAATACCAGGAGGATGAGTGGAGAGGTAACAGTTAAGGTCTCTTCATGACATCATGTACACTTCTGACACACCCAGCAGGGGTGTGGAAGGGAGTGATTTTTAGTCAGTCAGTTTCCTGTCCTTGGACAGAGTAGACGTGTCCAGTTTGAGCCTGTCATCAGTTCAGAACGTGGAGGCTGGTACAGGTGGTCTAATTCACCTTAGTCTAGTCAGAGCTGTGCCCCACTGGAAGAAAGACTGAACTATCTAGTAAGAGTCGAGCAAATCGAAGGGCAAAGTGGAAGGAAGATTATTGGAAAAGTGCGTTTGGCTTGGAAAAGTCCTGCACATTGCAACCGGTCACTGGGGACCGAAGGATCACTATTAGCTACAAGCATAGTGAAGAGAAAACCAGAGATTTACCGGACCCTAGGTCGCGGCAAACAAGCCCCTTATAGTCAGTACGTAACTGGGGTCAGGGGAAGTGAAGACTTTGAGTCTCTGCAGGACAAAAGAAGAATTCAGCTCCCTCACAGAAAGGCTCCTGACACAAACCTGACTGGGAAGTACAGCTATAGATTAGCTGGAGTTATTGAGAGAACTACGCTGCAAGCTGGTTGTACTCATCATTGTGTTGAAAGTAAAGGAGGCCCCTAACTTGCTTAGCTGTTGCCTCAAAGCTCATCCTCCATCAACCCCATCAGCCTCCATGGGACCTGCTTGAACATCTTACAAGTAAAGGTATGGAAAGACGCTGACCGTGTGAGACTGAGTTATTATTGCATGCCTGCACAATCCCTACCTAACTACCGACCTGAGGGAAGAGTCCCACCTGTAGGGGACCCGACATCTAGCTGCCTCACCATCCCCTCAGAGATCTACAGCAGCGCTGGTACTAATTACCAGAATACTACAGGTGGCGTCACGAACTGTATATAAACCTATCCCCTGTAAATACATCCCCAACATACGCCAGACCGCCAGGGCCACAGACCGAGCCACAGCTACCTGTGACAATCCCCATAGACTTCTACGGGCTCGGCTCTGAGTACCCCATTGCCCTGGTAACCCACAATTGTGGTGGCGGGTCGACACATTTGTATTGAACTTTGCATAGAATCATAGAATCATAGAATGGTAGAGTTGGAAGGGACCTCCTGGGCCTTCTGGTCCAACCACCTGCTCAAAGCAGG
The DNA here is from genome assembly GCA_033576555.1 of Oophaga sylvatica. Classification (NCBI taxonomy): domain Eukaryota; kingdom Metazoa; phylum Chordata; class Amphibia; order Anura; family Dendrobatidae; genus Oophaga; species Oophaga sylvatica. The sequence continues at coordinate 125,966,470 of JARQOD010000005.1, read as the reverse complement.
ATTCTCTAAATCATCCCAGACAGATGTCTATCCAGCCTCTGTTTGAAGACTTCCATTGAAGGAGAACTCACCACCTCTTGTGGCAGCCTGTTCCACTCATTGATCACCCTAACTGTCAAAAAGTTTTTTCTAATATCTAATCTGTGTCTCCTCCCATTCAGTTTCATCCCATTGCTTCTAGTCTTTCCTTGTGCAAATGAGAATAAAGATGATCCTTCTACAATGTGACAGCCCTTGAGATATTTGTAGACAGCTATTAAGTCTCTTCTCAGTCTTCTTTTTTGCAAGCTAAACATTCCCAAATCCTGCAACCGTTCCTCATAGGACATGGTTTGCAGACCGGTCACCATTCTGGTGGCTCTTCTCTGAACTTGCACTTGCACTGCCATAGCTTGTGTGACACGCTCCAGCCATCTCTCTTTGTATTCATAAGGGTATGTGTCCACGATGTGGAATAGCAGCGTTTTGGATGCATCTCACCTGCGCTGCGTCCAAAACTCTGCGTTCTAGGTTACAAGCATAGTGGACGAGATATATAGAAATAAATAGTCACCCGTGGGACGGGTTTACCAGCCGCTGCATTCCAATTGTGTGCAGCGGAAACGCTAGTAATGTCACACATAGCCATTCATTAGATATGGTAAATCCACATGGTTCAATGAACATGTGAGGGAAACATGAAGGAGCACCACCTTGCCACCCCATTGGTCGTCAATATTACGTCAGCGGGATCACATGGTAAGTTCTCCCCACTTGTACCCACGTGATTTCTGCACCCTCTTGGGACACGTAAGGTCAACTTGACACAGTTTTACACAAACCCTCCCCCATCTACACAGGCCCAGGGAGGTATGGGAAGTGAGAGAAGGTTGTCCACGAAGTCACTGACGTAGCACCACACTTGCCCACAACCCTGACAGGCTGAGAGGCCCCTTTCACTAGCCCTAGTGAAAGAGAACCTTATCAGCATGGTAGGACTGCCACCAGTTCCTCGTTCGATATATGCCAGGTCTGTTAAAAGGGTTATATTGGGGCAGAAACCAGCCCCAGTAGCGTGTGATTAGGCTGAGAAACGGATGTGTGGATTCATGGATCGAGATAAAAGAGCAGCCCCAGGTTTAAATATATAATTTATCATCTTAAGGGCACACTACACAAAACACTGATTATACATATACAGTGGGTATGGAAAGTATTCAGACAGTCTTTAAATTGTTCACTCTTTGTTTCATTGCAGTCATTTGGTAAATTCAAAAAAGTTAAATTTTTTCCTCATTAATGTACACTCTGCACCCCATCTTGACTTAAAAAAAACAGAAATGTAGAATTTTTTGCAAATTTATTAAAAAAGAAAAACTGAAATATCACATTGTCATAAGTATTCAGACCCTTTGCTCAGTATTAAGTAGAAGCACCCTTTTGAGCTAGCATAGCCATGAGTCTTCTCGGAATGATGTAACAAGTTTTTCACACCTGGATTTGGGGATCCTCTGCCATTCTTCCTTGCAGATCCTCTCCAGTTCCTTCAGGTTGGATGGTGAACGTTGGTGGACAGACATTTTCAGGTCTCTCCAGAGATGCTCCATTTGGTTTAGGTCAGGGCTCTGGCTGGACCAGTCGTTATTTTAGCTGTGTGCTTAGGGTCATTATCTTATTGGAAAGTGAACCTTCGGCCAAGTCTGAGGTCCAGAGCACTCTGGAAGAGGTTTTCATCGAGGATCTTTCTGTACTTGGCCACATTCATGTTTCCTTCAATTGCAACCAGTCATCCTGTCCCTGCAGCTGAAAAACACCCCCATAGCATGATGCTGCCACCATGTTTCACTGTTGGTATTGTATTGGGCAGGTGATGAGCAGTACCTGGTTTTCTTCATACATACTGCGTAGAGTTATCACCAAAAAGTTCTATCTTCGTCTCATCAGACCAGAGAATCTTATTTCTCACATTCTGGGAGTCCTTCATGTGTCTGGCACTGAGGAGAGGCTTCCGTCTGGCCACTCTGCCATAAAGGCCTACCTGGTGGAGGGCTGCAGTGATAGTTGACATTGTGGAACTTTCTCCCATCTCCCTACTGCATCTGTGGAGATCAGCCACAGTGATCTTGGGGTTCTTCTTTACCTCTCTCATCAAGGCTCTTCTCCCACAATTGCTCAGTTTGGCTGGACAGCCAGGTCTAGGAAGACTTCTGGTGGTCCCAAACTTCTTCCATTTAAGGATTATGAAGGTCACTGTGCTCTTAGGAACCTTGAGTACTACAGAAATTCTTCTGTAACCTTGGCCAGATCTGTGCCTTGCCACAATTCTGTCTCTGAGCGCCTTGGCCAGTTCCTTTCACCTCATGATTCTCATTTGGTATGACATGCACTATGAGGTCTTATATAGACAGGTGTGTAACTTTACAAATCAAGTCTTATCAGTTTAATTAAATACAGCTGGACTACAATGAAGGAGTAGAACCATCTCAAGGAGGATTACAAGGAAATGGACAGCATGTGACTTAAATATGAGTGTCTGAGTGAAGGGTCTGAATACTTATGACCATGTGATATTTCAGTTTTTCTTTTTTAATAAATTTGGAAAAATGTCTAAATTTCTGTTTTTTTCAGTCAAGATGGGGTGCAGAGTGTACATTAATGAGAAAAAAATGAACTTTTTTGAATTTACCAAATGGCTGCAATGAAACAAAGAGTGAAAAATTTAAAGGGGTCTGAATACTTTCCGTACCTACTGTATAAACGTCAGATATGCAAATACAATAGGGGTACGACAAAGGGTATAAACAGAACATATAGTCAGTTACCATTTAAATAAAAGGACTGGCATGCTGGGGAGGAACTGCCTCATGGGAGGCTTGTGTTCCCCTCGGTGTGTGACTTGTCCTCACACCATGTCCTTGTGGCCTCCCAGAGAAAAAGCAATAGGAAATGCTGCACACAAGCATTTGACCCTCTGGGTCACTCCCCTCCTGCCCTCTAGGCTGAACCTAAATCTCTTCCCCTGGAGGTTTGGAGATAAATCTCCCAAAACCTATGAAAGATCATAACTCCTTTCTGAGCAGTCCTAGGGCAGAGGTTCTGTCGCCATCGAATCCGACCGGGCCCCTGCTACTCAGAGACTAAACACAATTCTGCTACCTAGCTGCTAGTGGCTGTTCTATGAATCTTTTATAGCAGAGGAATTGCCGGCACTGAATCTGTGGTTAAAGCAGCTACTGTATATTCAGCCTGATTAGCTGGTCAGCAAAACACCATCAACCTTCAGGGTACAAGTGCATACTGAGAAATCATTTGTACTTGCAATGTCTAAAAATAGAAGAAAAGGTTGCACTCACCCTCCGATTAAAAGTGTCCTTTATTCAATCATGGAACAGCGTGTTCAGCAGGAGGATAGTGGAGGACTTCAATTTCCTGAAGTCCTCCACTATCCTCCAGCTGAGCTCGCTGAACCATGATTGAATAAAGGACATTTTTAATTGGAGGGTGAGTGCAACCTTTTCTTCTATTTTTGGACAATGCATTTTTTATGAATCTCCTTCCCGTGTGTGTTAGAATGACTCCAGAACAAGTCAGGCGGTTGCCCTGGTCTGGGGATCTCGGAAATATATACATGATGTACAGCTAGGACGTATAGTATTTCCATAACTCTTTTATGAAATCCTAGCTGGCTGAACAAAGGACTCTGGCCGCATGTCTTGGATCCACAGGAGGTCTTAATGTAGAAGGTTGCATACCAGCTGCTACTGGGGTGTGAATCTTTAGCTGATTAAGCTGGCCAGGTGTCATGTTACCACAGCATGTGGAAGGATTTCTTTTATAATTCCATGCCTAATAGCATACAGATGATTGACATGAAATTATGTTTTCAATATTCTTCACAGAACACAAGCGGATTTACCTGTGTAATTAGATTGTGGAGTCATAGCCTTATTGCTGTTATCATTTGAATAACTGTTAGTCTTAGCTTCCGGCATATAATCCTCTGTCTTTCAATAAAGCCGGTGTTTTGTTTCTGCCTCTTCATCTACTGTACCATATTTTAGTCCTGCCCGACGGTGTTATTCAGGAACCGCTACACATATGTGCATAATAATAATATGCATGGGAGTGAGTCTTTAAATTATGTTTTACTCGTGATTGTCTCTTGATTCTTTTGTTATTTATAGCCTGTTTTTCTATATTTGGATTGAGGTTTCCAGTCCTTTCATGGTCCTATACCTATCTTTACAGCTATTCCATGCTGTTTCTCACTTTATTTACTTTTAATTATTTTTTTCTATTTAGTCATGCCATTATATTTGAATTGTTTTTGGTTTATTATTTTTTTCTGTGCTAGGTAGGTGTACTATTGGGTATTTGGTGGGTTACCTATTTCGGACTGGTGCTTTTTTACATATGATTCTTTATTCCATTTGCTTCATATTGGATGATATGCTGTTTACAATTTTATGCACAGGCTTTTTTTGCTCGCATGAGTGATGGGTTTTGGGGCATAGCTCTATTATGAGCACTTATGTAAGTTTGGTGATGTCACATGTGTGACTTTTAAATGTTATTAATGCTGTGTCATTCTGGATTTTTTGCATTCAATAAAATATATGCATTTTTCTATCTTGTGTGGTGATCTCCTTTATATGGCCTGTAACTTTTTTCTTTATCTATGTGTTAATCTCTATACAGGCCTTGGGTGTATCCCATGATAATTACTCTGTCGTGTCCACTCTTTTCTTAGTGTTTTACTCGGAAATGTCACAGATTTTCAGAGTCAAACATACATGGCTGAAATAATAAACGCAGTGCCTGATTCATGATATCTATGGTTCTGCATGTATCCGCTATCAGGTTCACTTTTAACCCCTTAACGACCGCCGACACGCCTTTGAACGGAGGTCATTAAGCATACTTAATTAACGGCACTGTGGAAAAAGTGTATAGCGCCCCCCACAGTCGCATTTTCTCCGAGGTCTCGGCTACCGGGGGTAGCCGAGACCCCAGAGAACATGATCCGGGTCGGTATTTACCGACCCCGGTGTTGCGATTGCCGTTATAACAATATAACGGCGACCGCAACAACAACAAAAAAACTGATTTCTCTCCCCTCTGATGTGATCGCACATCAGAGGGGTGAGAATTAGGGTCCCCAGTACCCCAATCCCCCCCTGTACCTCCCGGTGTCCCCTCTGAGTCCTGCAGCTTCCGGCCTCCCGGCGTCTTCATGCAGTGCGCCCGCCAAATCTGCCTGGCGTCAGATTAAAAAAAATGAATGAAAGTACATTTTGATCACGATGATAAACTATCAAAATATGATTTTTTATTTTCACGCCCGAGCGTTATAAACTTCTGTGAAGCACTTGGGGTTCAAAGTGCTCACCACACATCTAGATAAGTTCCTTAGGGGGTCTAGTTTCCAAAATGGGGTCACTTGTGGGGGGTTTCCACTGTTTAGACACATCAGGGCCTCTACAAACGCAACATGGCGTCCAGCCAATTCTGCGTTGAAAAAGTCAAACGGCGCTCCTTCCCTTCCAAGCTCTGCCATACACCCAAACAGTGGTTTACCCCCACATATGGGGTATCAGCATGCTCAGGACAAATTGCACAAAAACTTTTGGGGTCTTGTTACCCTTGGGAAAATAAAAATTTTTGTGGAAAAAATATGATTTTTTATTTTCACGTCTCTACAATATAAACTTCTGTGAAGCACTTGTAGGTTCAAAGTGCTCACCACACATCTAGATAAGTTCCTTAATGGGGTCTAGTTTCCAAAATGGGGTCACTTGTTGGGAGTTTCCACTGTTTAGGCACATCAGGGGCTCTCTAAAAGAGACATGGCGTCCAGCCAATTCTGAGTTGAAAAAGTCAAACGGCGCTCCTTCCCTTGCGACCTCTGCCGTGCGCCCAAAAAGTGGTTTACTCCCACATATGGGGTATCGACGTATTCAGGAGAAATTGCACAACAAATTTTGTGGTTCATTTTTTCTTTTAACACTTGTGAAAATAAAAAAAATTGGTTCCGAAGTAAAGTTTTTGCAAAAAAAGTTAAATGTTAATTTTTTCCTTCCACATTGCTTCAGCTCCTGTGAAGCACGTAAAGGGTTAATAAACTTCTTGAATGTGGTTTTGAGCACCTTGGCGGGTGCAGTTTTTAGAATGATCAAGGAAGGGTGTAGCGGCGCTAGTGCACATATACTCAATCAGCTGCAAGTATAAAAAAGTTAATACAGTTTTTAGAATGGTGTCATATTTGGGTATTTTCTATCATATAGACCCCTCAAAGTGACTTCAAATGTGATGTGGTCCCTAAAAAAAATGGTGTTGTAAAAATGAGAAATCGTTGGTCAACTTTTAACCCTTATAACTTCGTAACAAAAAAAAAAATTGTTCCCAAAATTGTGCTGATGTAAAGTAGACATGTGGAAATGTTATTATTAAGAAATTTGTGTGACATATCTCTCTGATTTAAGGGCATAAAAATTTAAAGTTTGAAAATTGCTAAATTTTCAAAATTTTCGCCATATTTCCGTTTTTTTCATAAATAAAAGCAAGTCATATAAATTTTTTTTACCACTAACATGAAGTACAATATGTCACGAAAAAACAATCTCAGAATCAGCGGGATTCGTTAAAGCGTTCCAGAGTTATAGCCTCATAAAGGGACAGTGGTCAGAATTGTAAAAATTGGCCCGTTCATTAAGCTGCAAATTGGCTCTGTCACTAAGGGGTTAAAAGAAACTTAGCAGTGTTAAATAAATCTTCGTGTAGGGTAAGTTAAACAATGGACATAACTCCCTTATATTCTGTATACATTGCTAATTCTCTGCTAAGATAAAGGCTTATGTTAAACACATTACAGTTCATAAATAATGTGAGTATTATAAAGCTGTCATTACTCTTTAACAAAACCCTGCTCCTTCACAATATTATCATGGGTTCCTACAGTGTAGGCTAGTTAAGACCTGAAACACTTAGGCCAGTAAGATTGAAATAAGTGTTTGTGTTACATTTACTATTGTATCTATGCCAAGGCTTGGCAGAATGTTACAATTTCTAGTTAGCAGTTGTCCAATTAGACCCTTGTGCATAGGTCCCCCTCTAATTAACCCTTGTCCTTAGGTCCCCCTCTAATTAACCCTAGTCCATAGGTCCCCCTCTAATTAACCCTAGTCCATAGGTCCCATTAGAGCACATGGACGTCAGAGGAGTACCGTATATACTCGTGTATAAGCCGACCAGTGTATAAGCCGACCCCCCTAATTTTGCCACAAAAAACTGGGAAAACTTATTGACTCGTGTATAAGCCGGGTGTATAAACTGCCGTCCTGCTCTGTGCTGCCCCCGTCCTGCTCCTTGCTCCCCCATCCAGCTCTGTGCTCCCCCATTCTCCTCTGTACTCCTCCCTCCTGCTCCGTCCTCCGCTGTGCTCCCCCATTCCTTCTCCGTCTTCCTGTGCCCCGTCCGCCTCCGTGCTCTCTGCCCTCCATCCTCTCCCGTCCTGCTCCGTGCTCCTCTGTGCCCTCCATCCTCTCCCCCCGTCCTGCTCGTGCTACTCTGTGCCCTCCATCCTCCCCCCCGTCCTGCTCCGTGCTCATTGTCCTCCTCCATGCTTCCCCCGTCCTCCGTTCTCCCCCCGTCCTGCTCCGTGCTCATTGTCCTCCTCCATGCTTCCCCGTCCTCCGTTCTCCCCGTCCTGCTCCGTGCTCATTGTCCTCCTCCATGCTTCCCCCGTCCACCGTTCTCCCCCCCGTCCTCGTCCATGCTCCCCCCATCCTCCTCCATCATACTCACCCTCCCCGTGCCATCGCTGAATGTCCCTGCAATCCTGCGTTCTCCCCGGCTTCCTGCAGCTCTCCTGTGCTGAGCGGTGACGTAATACCGCTCATTAAGGCCATGAATATGGACGCCACGCCTATGGGAGTGGCGTCGCGTCCATATTACATGACCTTAATGAGCGGTATACGTCACCGCTCAGCACAGGAGAGCTGCAGGAAGCCGGGTACAACGCAGGATTGCAGGGACGTTCAGCGATGGCACTGGGAGGGGTGAGTATGATGTCCCAGCCACCGGCTCCTGCCGCGGCATCCCCTCCCCCGCTGGTTTCTGCCCAATGACTCGTGTATAAGCCGAGGGGGCATTTTCAGCACGAAAAAAGGTGCTGAAAATCTCAGCTTATACACGAGTATATAAGGTACTTCCTTTCTTGTAACGTCTGCCCTTATATTTTGGCTGAAGCGATGGCCACATTTGGCTCTCTGGAAGTACATGCTGACTGAATAACCATATTTACATTCATATAGATTACAAATTCTCATTTACAGCTTATATAACAATCTAAATTAGGGGAAGAAGACAAATATTTTCCACTCGCACACAGAGTATAACATTCCTGTGGAAAAAAATGTACATCTTCAAGGTTGCCGCCTGTGGCAATGTTTGTTCAGCAACCCTTAACACCGAATGAGATTTATAGTTTTACTGTATTCACACATGTAATATGAATCAGCCCCTTCATGCATGTCACCGACACACCAGGAGGAGGCTCCCTTCCACCTAAGGCATTGTCACTACAGCTACAGGAGAAGCCCTGACTTCTAGGACAAACCAACAGCGAGTACAATTAGGTCATCAGTAACTTTTTGAAAGTTAGCATATAGTAGTAAGGTTCTTTATTTAAAATTTCTACACTACAGAACATACATTTTTTTTTAGTTTTGGAAAACCCCTACAAAATAACATAACAAAAAAAAAATGTGACAACAGCTAATCTTCACAACGCATTGTGGTCAAGTGACGACCGCTCTAGCAGGCAACCGCACGGAATCCTGACAGCCTGTATTTTGCCATTCGCAGAAATTTACTTTTAGTCCGGAAAACGGTCACTACTTATGGGTCAGTGGACGCAAACTAAGAGTAGCCAAGTGTCAACCCAAATAAATAAATGATAAAATTATTGGATATTTACATTATTATATTAGATGACTCATAAAAAAACTGATCAAGTATCTGACGTAAACATGACATTTATAAAAACAAAAAGTGCAGATCTCTATTTGACAGGGGGAAATGTTGCAGTGTATATATTCAGTATACCGTATTTTCCGGCGTATAAGATGACTTTTTAACCCCTGAAAATCTTCTCAAAAGTTAGGGTCGTCTTTAGTGAAGCAAGCTGCAGGTGTCCGGGATGCCCGGGGTATGGAAAAAATAGAGAGGGGGCCTGCACCGCTTCACTGCAGTCCTCAGGAGTGGAGATGGGCAAATCCAAACAGTAAAGTTCCGTACTGTTTGGGTTCGGCTACCCGAACACCGGATGTTTGTTGCGCTGTCATGTGCATGACAGCAAAGCAAACACCGCTTCTGATCGGTGGTGAAATCATCCCTACCGGTCAGAGAGCTGCGGTTCCCACGCTGTCAAAAGACAGCGTGAGCACTCAGCTGTGATCGGAGGTATTACCTCCGGTCACTGGTGTCAGCAGATGGGACTACTGCTCCCATAATTCGACACCTGCTACCGTTAATTACAGTGAGCGCAGGAGCGGCGGATGGGAGTATTCATCAACCGTTCCTGCGCTGTAATTAAATAATTAAAAAAACAACAACATGGGTCCCCCTGTATTTTTGATAACCAGCCAGGCAAAACTCACAGTTGCAGGCTGCAACCCTTAGCTGTCAGCTTCAGCAAAGTTGGCTATCAAGAATAGAGGGGTCCTCACGTATTTTTTTCATTATTTAAATAATTTAAAAAAACGGTGTGGGGTCCCCCCCATTTTTGACCACCAGCCCTGTAGCTGTTCCCTGTAGCTGTGGCAAGTGGGTGGTAGTTGATGTCACCTTTGTATTGTCCGGTGACATGAAGCCCACGGCTTAGTAATGGAGAGGCATCTATAAGACACCTATCCATTACTAATCCTATAGTTTGTATTGCAAGAAAACTCAGACCCCAGAAAAAAGTCCTTTAATTAAAAGAGTAACACAGACTCCTGAGATTGTGCTCACAGCAGCTCATTCACCAGTGGTTTTTAGTCTGGATGGTCGCATCTTGGCACCGTCCATGTTGAAAACTGTTTATGCCCCAGATATGGATTACGGCGTGGGACAGAACGACGGACAGGTATGGAATATTGTTTTTTTATTTTTGGTTTATTACAAGAGAACGAGGGTTTCGCTGGAATTAGGCGTTTAAAATAAAAATGGAAAACTGTTTTGTTTTATTTCTAATAAAGGACTTTATTCTGGCTGTGTCTTTATTTACCATACAAGTGTAGGATTTGTAATGGATAGGTGTCTTATAGACTCTTGTCTATTACTAAGCCATGGGCTTGATGTCACCGGACAATAAAAAGGTGGCATCAACCCACAAATATCAACCCCACTTGCCCACTACAGGGCAAGTGGGAAGAGCCGGGCAAAGCGCCAGAATTGGACCATCTAATAGATGTTCCTTTTTTGGGCAGCTGTGAGCTGCTATTTTTAGGCTGGGGAGCCAATATCCATGGCCTCTTACCAGCCTAAGAATAACAGCCCCCAGCTGTCAGCTTTAGCAAGGTTGATTGTCAAAAATGGGGGGGGACCCTACACTGTTTTTTTAAATGTATTTAATTAAAAAAACAGCGTAGGGACCCCTCTATTCTTGACAACTAGCCTTGCTGAAGCTGACAGCTGAGGGTTGCAGCCCCCATCTGTGAGTTTTGTCTGGCTGGTTATCAATAATAGGGGGGAACCCAAGCCATTTTTTTTTAATTACCGTATTTATTTACTGCGCAGGAGCGGTTGTTGAATACTCCCATCCGCCTCTCCTACGCTCAATGTAATTAGTGGCTGTAGGTGTCGGATGATGGGAGCAGTTGTCCCATCAGATGACACCAGTGACCCGAGGTAAACTTTATACCTCCAATCACAGCTGAACGCTCCCGCGGTCTTTTGACAGAACGGGAACCATGGCTCTCTGACCGGCGGGGATTATTTCCCCGCCGATCAGAAGCGGTGTTTGCCGCGTTGTCATGCACATGACAGCACAGCAAACACTGTAAGAGGGGTAGTTTTATACTGCAAGTATATCCCAAACTCTATATTTTAACTGGAAAAGTTGGGGTGTCGTCTTATACGCCCAGTCGCCTTATACGCCGGAAAATACGGTACATACATACTGAAAAAAAGAGCATGTGCCGCACCTTAAAAAAAAAAATCACACATTCATCAAATGCCGCTAGGAAAAAATTTACAAGCTGAACATGAGGTTCTTAGTTTAACATTCTGATCAGACTGTATGAAGCTCGGGGGCGTAGCCTGGAGTGAGATGTGAGAGGGCGTGCGTGGGTACAGCTCCTGCAGAGTATCTAGTCAGATCATACCTTGTGACAACCAGCGGCACTTCTCTGCCTCCCTGCTGTGAGGCTTAGAGTGCAGTGACGTCCCATGATCGCCCGGAATCTATCGGCAGCGCAGATGACCGGCAGAAAAAGCTCCAGGAGAAACGCCGGGGACCGGACCGAAAGGCCCAAGATGGCGCCCATGCCATCGGAGGGCTGGAGGTGGAGGAGTCGGAACAGGGAGAGTCTCGGAGGATGGACGCTGTAAGCAAGCTGCAGAGATTTGCCAGGAGCACGGGAGAGCCTCAGAGCCAGGCAGGAGACGGAGGAAATACGCTCTCTGCGGAGGTATGAGACGGGAGAGAAAGAGCAAGAACAGGGGAGGAGGAGGACGATGAACGTGAAAATGAGAAACGGAGTGGCTCACAGGAGGGAGACACAGGACGTGGTGAGATGACTGCAGGGCTGCTGTGGGGGAAGGCGGGGGAGCTGATACTACCAGAGGAGCTGACCCTAAAAGATGTTTTTCACACCATTGTACATTGTGACTCCTCCATTCTCAGTATGGTGACGCAGCTGGGCGGTATCCAGGCCGACCTGTCCAAATAGCAGTACACAGGATTATAGAATAAGAGCTGAGACGGAGTGTAAGCAAATGGCAGTAGCTCTAACTGCTGTACAAGCTAAAGCGGATGATCTAGAAAACAGATCCCAGCGCAACAATCTGAGGCTGATCGGTGTACCACAAAAAATTGAGGGTAACACCCCTATGGAGTTTTTTGAGATGTGGATACTGGATAAACTGGGTGCTTGCTGATAAATTGTCCCGATTCTATGCCATCGAACGAGCCCATAGGGTTCCTACACGTCCCCTTCCCCCCTGGACGTCCAGCATGGACTGTAGTAGCTAAAATACTCCACTATCGGGACAGAGATACTATTTTGAAGCTTGCTAAGGATCACCCTGATCTTGTAATCAATGGCTCTGCAGTCTCTATTTTTCTGGATTATTCAATTGAAGTACAAAAACAGAGAGCTAAGTTTATTAGCATCAAGAAGAGGCTGCGGGAGATTGGTGTGATATATTCCATGTTATATCCGGCTAAGTTGCGGATCGTGGCTGCGGATAGAGTCCATTTTTTCTCTGAGGCCAAAGATGCACTAAGTTGGCTGGACTGCAACAAGAAACAACTGCGGATGGAGAAGACAAAGGATTCTGCGGACTGAGTGACCTGTGCGACTGTTTTGTTGTCTGGTGTCCCTTGTGGTTTTATGGGGATCTCTGTGGAGAGTAAATGGTTTCATTTTTGTTCACAAGGTCAAGTTATCACCCTGTGTTCAGGGTTCTGATGTGAGACTGGATATGGAGAGATTAAAGATGGTTATGGATAGTATACGCAAATTTTTCTATCACAGGAAAAAATTTTTGATTTTTCTGTTTTGCTGTTCTTTGGGGGTTAATTTTTTGGGGGGAAGGAGGAGGGGGATTATGGGGAATGTTTACGTCATGCTTCCTATTCAGGCTGTATACATGCTGATACACATTCTGTATTATATGCAAGTTTGAAATGTAATGGTATGTGATATCAGAATTTTACGCTGGAATGTTAGAGGCCTGGCAGCGGATGTTAAAAAACAGGCAGTTTTTCAATTCCTGCATGAAGTAAAGCCAGCTGTGGTCTTTTTGCAGGAGACCCATCTGGTCCCTGAAAGGTCTCATATACTGAATGGGCGTTGGATACAAGAAAGTTACCATGCCACGTATTCTGCATGCTCAAGGGGAGTCAGTATTTTGATATCTAGGGAACACAGTTTGAAAAGCTTACTTCACTTATTGATTCGAGGGGCTATATGTGTGTCTACTTAAACTTAATAATAGGCCTATGCTGCTTTTATCTGTATACATTCTGCCACCGTACAATAACAAGTTGTTCCTGAAGATATTAGAAATTATTGCAAAATTTCCTGCGATCTCGTGTCTGGTGATGGGGGACTTTAACAATGTGCCTGACTCTCACTGGGACAGAAGTAAGGGGGAAGACATAAAGCAGGGGGGGGCAACTATGCTCCTTTTGGGGCGCTATTGAGGGAGACATCTATGATTGACTTGTGGAGGATTTGTAACCCTGGGTGTTGTGAATAGGCTGGAAATGAGTTCTGAGCAGAAGCTCCCTCTGGTGGTTACAAACGGTACTGGACTGTCCAGTGAAGATTGTGAGGATTGGGAATCAGGTGTTACTGACTGGTCTTATATAAGGGAGTCACCTTCCCATCAGGGTTGCCGGTGATCAATTGTTCTGGTCTCAATCCTTGATTCCTGTTTCCTTGGAAGCCTGCTGTGTTGTGTCTGAATCTCCTGCTAACAGATAAGACATTTTCTTCTTTTTGTTTTTGTGCTTGATTTTTGCATTTTGTCCTGAACTTCTGTGGGGGCCTTCAGGGTCCCCTCTGGGGGCTTTTGCCTCTCAGTTCAGTTCAGCCACTGATGTTTGTACATTTGCTTTTTCCAGTTTTCTCAGTGGCTGCTGTTTTGTTTTTGGTTACACCAGAGAACTAATTTAGGTGATAGAGGTCGTGTGATCTCAGGTGTTTTTGAAATTAGTAGAGTTGGTGCTTTTCAGGGTTTTTTGGGATTGCAGTAAGTGCCCTTCCTATCCTTTTCTATTTAGTAAGTTTGGGCCCCAACGTTTGCTCATACTATTTTCTGTCTGTGTCAGTATTTCTTCTTGTCTAACCGCCATTACATGTTTGGGGGCTTTCTATGTTCATTGGGGATCTGCTCCGGGGCAGATAGCTTTCCTCTTTCTATCTTTAGGTGTAGTTAGTTTCTCAGGCTGTGACGAGGCGTCTAGGACCAACGTAGGAACGCTCCACGGCTGCCTCTAGTTGTGGTGGTTAGTCAGGGTACTGCAATCTCATAGTTTCCAACTGCTCTGGTGTATTTCCTTTTTGCCTGCTCTCCTCAGCTACCATATCATAACAGCATCACCGGACCAAAACTGAAAATTATATGGTACTCACAGAAGGGAAAAATATTGTGAAAGAAAAAAGTTGTCAGAGTTGTCAGATTTTTTTTTTCTGTTTGTTGCATTTTTTTTTTTTCCCTCTGTATCTCTGGGTGCTGAGGAGGATTTTTTTTCTCTCAATGGAGTTTGCACAGTTGTCTGGCCGTGTGGATCAGCTTGCCACTGAAGTTCGGAGTATTGCTACCTATCTTGCTAGGTTGCCTGTTGTGGAACCTAGGATTCCCATGCCAGATTTGTTTTTAGGGGATCGAGCTAAGTTTCTGAATTTCAAAAATAACTGTAAATTGTTTTTTTGCCTTAAAATCTAAGTCCTCAGGGAACGCAGCGCAGCAGGTTCAAATTGTCATCTCTCTCCTGCGCGGCGACCCTCAGGATTGGGCTTTTTCCCTGACACCTGGGGATCCTGTTTTGAGTGATGTTGATGCGTTTTTTCAGGCTTTGGGGTTATTGTACGATGAGCCTAATGTCATTGATCAAGCTGAAAAAACTTTGTTGGCATTAAGTCAGGGGCTTGAGGACGCTGAGTTATACTGTCAGAGATTCCGTAGGTGGGCAGTCCTGACCAAATGGAATGACGACGCTTTGGCAGCTCTTTTTCGGAAGGGACTGTCAGATAATGTAAAGGATGTGATGGTGGGATTCCCTGTTCCCTCTGGTCTCAATGATTCTATGTCATTAGCGATTCAAATTGACAGACGTTTGCGTGAGCGGAAAGGTATGCGTGGAATAATGTTGCCTTGTGAACCTGCTTCTGAATCCATGCAGTGTGATAGAGTGGTTTCTGGGGCACAGCGTCATGAATTTCGAAAGCGTAATGGGTTATGTTTCTACTGTGGTGATGCCTCTCATGCTATTTCTGTCTGCCCTAAGCGGGGAAGACGTTTTGCTCGCTCAGTTGTCTTGGGTAGTGTTCAGACTAAGTTTTTGTTAACTGTTACTCTGATATGCTCTCTGTCCTCATTTTCTGCTCAGGCTTTTGTTGATTCTGGAGCAGCTATTAACATGATGGATTTTGATTTTGCTAAACGTTGTGGGTTTCCCTTGATACCCCTACGGAAGTCTATTCCCCTACTGGGGATCGATTCTACCCCTTTGGCTGAGAATAAACCTCAGTTCTCTACTCAGGTGATAATGAGGGTAGAACCTGATCATCAGGAGAGTTGCAAATTTTTGGTTCTGTATAATCTGCATGACATTATCGTACTGGGTTTCCCTTGGTTACAGTCTCATAATCCTGTTTTGGATTGGAAATCTGTGTCTGTTACCAGTTGGGGCTGTCAATGTGTTAATACCAACACTCCTGTTTTTTCTGCCTCCCCCCAGGCTCAGGATGTTCCTGACTTTTTGATTGATTTTTCTGATGTGTTTAGCGAAAGTAAATCTGCATCCTTACCTCCCCATAGGAGCTATGACTGCGCTATTGAATTAGTGCCTGGTAGTAAATTCCCTAAAGGTCGCCTTTTTAACTTGTCTGTACCTGAACATGACGCTATGCAGTCTTATATCAAGGAGTCATTGGAGAAGGGTCATATCAGACCATCCTCTTCACCCTTAGGTGCCGGTTTTTTCTTTGTGGCCAAAAAGGATGGTTCATTAAGGCCGTGTATTGATTATCGTCCCTTGAACAATATTACTGTGAAATATCAATATCCGTTACCCTTGATCTCTGATCTGTTTTCCAGGGTGAAAAACGCTACTTGGTTTACCAAGCTTGACCTCAGGGGGGCATATAGCCTTATTCGCATTAAGCACGGGGATGAATGGAAGACGGCATTTAATACCCCTGAAGGGCATTTTGAGTACCTTGTGATGCCCTTTGGGTTCACTAATGCTCCTTCTGTCTTCCAGTCCTTCATGAATGACATTTTCAGGGATTTTGTGGATAAATTTCTGATTGTTTATTTGGATGATATCTTGATTTTTTCCAATGACTGGGACTCTCATGTAAAACATGTTCGGACTGTGTTCCAGATTTTGAGAGAGAATGCTCTGTATGTGAAGGGATCAAAGTGTCTTTTTGGCGTTCAGAGGATCTCATTTCTGGGTTTCATTTTGTCCCCATCTGTTATTGAAATGGACCCGGTCAAAGTTCAGGCTATCTGTGATTGGGTCCAACCTACTTCATTAAAGGCTCTTCAGAGATTTTTGGGTTTTGCCAATTTTTATCGTAAATTTATTGGTAATTTCTCGGTTATTGTTAAACCATTAACTGATTTGACCAGAAAGGGTTCTGATGTGGTGAATTGGCCTCCTGAGGCAGTCTCTGCATTTCAGGAACTTAAGCAGAGATTCACTTCTGCTCCTGTTCTACGGCAGCCTGATGTTTCTCTACCATTTCAGGTGGAGGTTGATGCCTCTGAAATTGGGGCAGGTGCCGTTTTGTCCCAAAGAGATCCAGAGACCTCTAAAAGTAACCCTTGTGCCTTTTTCTCTCGAAAATTTTCTCTCCACTGAACGTAATTATGACGTGGGTAATCGGGAGTTATTAGCCATGAAGTGGGCTTTTGAAGAGTGGAGACATTGGCTGGAGGGAGCCAAACATCAGGTGGTGGTCCTTACGGACCATAAGAATCTAGTTTATCTGGAATCTGCCAAGCGACTTAATCCTAGACAGGCCAGGTGGGCCTTGTTTTTCACACGTTTTAATTTTGTGGTTTCATTTCTTCCTGGCACTAAAAATGTTAAGGCGGATGCCCTCTCGAGGAGTTTCCTGGCGGACTCTCCTGAGTTATCTGATCCTTCTGTTAGTTTGAAAGAGGGTGTAGTTCTTTCCGCCATCTCGCCCAATTTGAGACTGGCTCTGGAGGGGTGCCAGGAAGATAAGCCCGAGCGCTGCCCTGTTGGGAAATTGTTTGTCCCGGACCAGTGGAAAAAGAGTGTAATGTCTGAGATTCATTGTTCCGCGTTGGCCGATCATCCCGGAATTTTTGGTACCAGGGACTTGGTTGGTCGGTCCTTTTGGTGGCCTATCCTTGTCTCGTGATGTCAGGGAGTTTGTGCAGTCCTGCGGGACTTGCTCTCGCTCCAAGCCTTGCTCTCGTTCTAGTGGTTTGTTGATGCCATTACCGGTGCCCAAGAGACCATGGACCCATATCTCTATGGATTTCATTTCCGACCTCCCTGTTTCTCAGAGAATGACCGTCATCTGGATGATTTGCGATAGGTTTTCCAAGATGATACATCTTGTGCCATTACCTAAGTTGCCTTCCTCCTCTGAATTGGTGCCTTGTTCCTTCAGCACGTGGTTCGTTTACACGGCTCCTGAGAACATTGTTTCTGACAGAGGAGTCCAGTTTGTTTCCAGATTTTGGAGGACCTTTTGTTCTAAAATTGGTGTTCAATTGTCTTTCTCCTCGGCGTTTCATCCTCAGACCAATGGTCAAACTGAGAGAACAAACCAGACATTGGAGACTTATCTAAGATGCTTTGTGTCTGCTGATCAGGATGACTGGGTCTCTTTTTGCCTTTGGCTGAGTTTGCTCTTAATAATAGGGCTAGCTCTGCCACTTTGATGTCTCCATTTTTCTGTAATTCTGGGTTTCACCCTCGATTTTCTTCTGGACAGACGGAGGCTTCTGTCTGCCCGGGTGTTGACTCTGTTGTGGAGCGTATGCAACAGATTTGGGACCAGGTAGTGGAGAGGTTGTCCCTCTCTCAGGAGAGGGCCCAGCGGTTTGCTAACCGGCATAGGACTGATGGTCCTCGGTTTAAAGTGGGGGACTTGGTCTGGTTGTCCTCAAGAAATATTCCTATGAGAGTGGCATCTCCTAAATTTAAGCCTAGGTTCATTGGACCTTATAAGATCATGGAGATTCTTAACCCTGTTTCTTTTCGTTTGCTTCTTCCAGGACATTTAAGATCCATAACGTGTTCCACAAGTCCTTGTTGAAGAGGTTTGTTGAGCCAGTGGTTCCTACTACTGTGCCTCCTGACCCTGTTTTGGTTGAGGGCAATCTGGAGTATGTGGTTGAGAAAATACTGAATTCTCGTTTTTCTAGACGGAAACTCCAGTATTTGGTTAAATGGAGAGGTTATGGTCAGGAAGACAATTCTTGGGTGTTTGCTTCGGACATCCATGCTAGGAGACTCATCCGTGCGTATCATAGAACTCATCCTGACCGACCTGGTTGCTCAAATGAGGGTTCGGTGACCCCTCCTCAAGGGGGGGTACTGTTGTGAATAGGCTGGAAATGAGTTCTGAGCAGAAGCTCCCTCTGGTGGTTACAAACGGTACTGGACTGTCCAGTGAAGATTGTGAGGATTGGAATCAGGTGTTACTGACTGGTCTTATATAAGGGAGTCACCTTCCCATCAGGGTTGCCGGTGATCAATTGTTCTGGTCTCAATCCTTGATTCCTGTTTCCTTGGAAGCCTGCTGTGTTGTGTCTGAATCTCCTGCTAACAGATAAGACATTTTCTTTTTTTTGTTTTTGTGCTTGATTTTTGCATTTTGTCCTGCACTTCTGTGGGGGCCTTCAGGGGCCCCTCTGGGGGCTTTTGCCTCTCAGTTCAGTTCAGCCACTGATGTTTGTACATTTGCTTTTTCCAGTTTTCTCAGTGGCTGCTGTTTTGTTTTTGGTTACACCAGAGAACTATTTAGGTGATAGAGGTCGTGTGATCTCAGGTATTTTTGAAATTAGTAGAGTTGGTGCTTTTCAGGGTTTTTTGGGATTGCAGTAAGTACCCTTCCTATCCTTTTCTATTTAGTAAGTTTGGGCCCCAACGTTTGCTCATACTATTTTCTGTCTGTGTCAGTATTTCTTCTTGTCTAACCGCCATTACATGTTTGGGGGCTTTCTATGTTCTTTGGGGATCTGCTCCGGGCAGATAGCTTTCCTCTTTCTATCTTTAGGTGTAGTTAGTTTCTCAGGCTGTGACGAGGCGTCTAGGACCAACGTAGGAACGCTCCACGGCTGCCTCTAGTTGTGGTGGTTAGTCAGGGTACTGCAATCTCATAGTTTCCAACTGCTCTGGTGTATTTCCTTTTTGCCTGCTCTCCTCAGCTACCATATCATAACACCTGGGGTATGTAAATTCTTGTGTTTCTCAACAACTTTCTCCTCAATGTCAAGGATTGATTTGGCCCTGGGGGATGAGCGGGTGCTGAGCCTTGTGACGGATGTGGGCTATCTGACCAGAACAGTGTCTGACCACTCCCCAATGTATGTGTTGCTTGGTGACCAGGGTCAAGTGATACATAGTAGCATATCTGGCAATTAAAACCCTTCTGGTTACAGCTTATTGATAAATGAGGTGACTTGGGGAGGGAGCTTCGGGAATACTTTAAGACCAATAGGGGTACGGCACACGAGGAGATTGGCTGGGAAGCTATGAAAGCTTTTTTAGGGGGCTGTGTATTAAAGAGATATCTAAGATCCAAACAAGCACTAAGCATAAAGGATCAGATGGCATTCCGAGAATTGGAGGAGGCGGAGGAGGTATTGATTCATAACCCATCCACTCGGGCACAAGAGAGGCTAAAAAAGGCTCAGGCCGGAGTTAATGCGCTGTCATTGCGGGCAGCTGAGAGGAAAAAGATGTTCCGTACTCTGCAATATTTTGAGGAGGCAGAAAGAGCCGACCATCTCTTGGCCCTGGTGGCTGCTGCACAAAGAGACAGCGCTTACATAGTCGCCTTAAAGGGGGAGGATGGACAGGAGGTCACGGATACTCAGGGTTTGCTGGAGGTGATGGCGGGCTTTTATACTAATTTGTATGGGTCACAGGTGCAGCTGACGGATACTGAGATTGATGAATTTTTGGTTAGAGCTGGACTTCCAAAATTGTCTATGGAATCCCAACATTTTTTACACGAACCATTTGATTTAGAGGATCTGGAGTTGGCACTTGCCTCCATGGCTAATGATAGGGCTCTAGGGGTAGATGGCTTGCCGGGGGAAATGTTTAAAAAATATAAGGAACTTCTGCTGCCTGTTTTGTTGGAAGTATATAAGGCAGGGGTAGAGAGGGGTGAACTCCCATGGTCCATGCGAGAAGCGATCATTGTTGTGTTTCCCAAAAGGGGTAGAGATCCCACCGCACCGGCTTCATATCGCCCGATCTTTTTATTGACAACAGATGTAAAATTTTTGGCGAAGATGATGACTAATCATCTTAGTCAAGTCATAACATCTATAATACACCAGGATCAGGCGGGGTTCATGCCGAACAAATCCACAGCGACTAATTTGAGGAGACTCTTTATTAATATGCAGGCTAAGGCGGACAATAGAGCGATCCTGTCATTAGATGCGGCCAAAGCATTTGATAGCGTAGCGTGGAGATACTTATGGGCTACAATGCGTTACATGGGCTTTGGGGAAGCATTTATTAAGTGGGTTCAACTGCTGCATACTGCTCGAAAGGCCAAAGTGTGAGTTAATAAATAGTTGTCTGAGGAATTTTCCTTATTTAGGGTACGGGGCAAGGGTGCCTCCTGTCTCCTCTCCTGTTTGCTATAGCAATTGAGCCACTGGCGGCATTAATAAGACGGGAGCAAAATATTGTGTGATTCCAATATGGAGCACATGAGGAAAAGGTGGCACTCTATGCTGATGACATGCTGTTGTTTCTGGGGATGTGGGGGGTTCTTTGAGGGCAGTGATGACGGTCCTTGATGAATATTCCGGAGTATCTAGGATACGTATTAATTGGGATAAACCGGATTACTTACCAGTAATGCTCTTTTTATAGAGTGAACGACAGCACTCACCGGGAGAGTGTATCCCTAGGAACAGGAAACCTACAGAGATAAAAGGGGCGGTCCCTCCTCGCTTCCTCAGTTGGATTACAGAGAATGAGAGGAACAGCCACCCAAGCTTTAGTTAATTGCGCCGCAAGCCATTTAAAGTATGAACATATTTACATCTTCAGCTATATAAATATATGTGTAGCTTTATCTATATATAAGTAACCCGTTACCACTCAGAGTGAACCACGTGCAACTATAAACTAAGAGAGGGAAGTGAGTGGGTGCCGTCGTGGACTCTATAAAAGAGCATTACCGGTAAGTAATCCGTTTTTTTCTCTTAGCCACGACAGCACCCACCGAGAGATTTTCAGAGAAGATCACCTGGGAGGGCCACCGTGCTAAGAACCAATCTACCGAAGACTAAGTCAGAGGAAGAAGATAAGTCGAGCCTGTAGTGACTGTAGAAGGTAGATGGTGATGACCAAGTTGCAGCCTTACATATGAGGTCAATCGGAAAGTCCGCCTTCTCAGCCCAGGAGGATGCCATAGCCCATGTGGAATATGCTCTTATCCCCTCCGGAGGCTTTCACCCCTTGCCGAGTAGGCCAGACTGATTGCATCTCTGATCTAACAGGTTAGCATGCGCTTTGTCACGCCAGGCCCATTCCTGTGGCCCTGAAAGGACACAAAGAGAGCCCTGCTCTGTCTCAAGGGACGAGTCCTGTCTATATAGGCTAGGACAGCTCTCCTCACATCTAAGGTGTGAAATTTTTCCTCTTCAGGAGATGCAGGGCTATCATGAAAAGAGGGCAGAAAAATCTCCTGAGATCTATGGACATTGGTAGAAACCTTAGAGAGATAAAAAGGGTTTGGTTTTAATACTTTCTTATCCTGGAATATTGACAGGAAAGGGGGATCAACTGACAGAGCTTGGATATCACTCACTCTTCTTGCTGATACTAAGGCTATTAACAAGGCCGTTTTTAATGACTCACACTTTATTGAAGCTAAGTTTAAGGGTACAAACGGGGCCCCTGTCAACGCATCAAGAACTAGGTTTAGGTCCCAGGGCGGTACTCGAGCAATATGTACTGGATCTGCTCGCTGACATGCTGCAAAAAATAAAGCCACCCATCTATCCCCAGTGACATTGTAGCTATACAGTGCGCCCAGAGCCGATATCTGAACTTTCAAGGTATTTACTGATAACCCCAATTCTCGACCCCTCTGCAGGAATTCCAAGATAGCAGGGATAGGTATCTCACTAGAGAAGGCTCCTGTGTGAAAGTTAAGAAATTTCTTCCCACACCTTGCTGTATATCTTGGTTGTGGCCTCTTTTCTACTGTGCAGAAGGGTATTAATTAAATTCTCCGAGAACCCCCTTAGTCACAGTAACTGCCTCTCAAGTTCCACACCGTCAGGCGTAGACCCTTCATCCGAGGATGAAGGAAGGTTCCCTGAAAGAGCAGGTCCTGATTCCACGGGAGGATCCAGAGGTCGAACAAAGACATGGCTCTGAGCCCTGAAAACCAAGGCCTCTTGGGCCAAAATGGAGCGATCAAGATTACTCTCGCGTTCTCCTCTCTTATCTTTCTCATGACCAGTGGAAGGATTATCATCAGAGGGAAGGCATACGCCAGACGGAAAGGCCACGGGGATTGAAGAGAGTCGAGCATATCTGGTCGGTCCGCTCTGTATAGCGAAGCAAACTTTTCGACTTGCCTGTTGGCCCTTGTCGCAAACAGGTCTATTTCTGGAAGACCCCATAAGGTTGTTATTTTCCTGAAGATGCGGCAGCTGAGCATCCACTCTCCCTGATGCAGGGTATGGCGGCTGAGGAAGTCTGCTCTGAAGTTATCTACTCCTCTGATGTGGAGGGCTGATAGGGACAAGAGGTGTGCCTCGGCTATGTGCAGGATTCTCTCTGCGGTAGACATCAGAGTTTTTGATCACGTTCCTCCTTGATGATTTAAATAGGGTACGGAGGTGGCGTTGTCCGACAGAACTCTTACATGAGATCCTCACAGCTGTGGAAGGAATTCACGTATATCATGATCAATTGGTTTTAGCTCTCTCAGATTACAAGAGTTGTCTGTCTCACTAATGGACCATTGTCCTCGGACTACACTTTCACCTTTGTAAGCCCCCCAACCGAAGGGACTAGCGTCCGTATAATTACTTTTGAGGGTCTTAGTACCCACTGGACTCCGCTAGAGAGATGGCCCTGGTCCAGCCACCATGACAGGGAACTAACTACCTCAGATGACAGGCATATTTTTCCCTCTAACCATCCCTGCAGTCGCTCCTCCTCTTGCAGGATCATTTGCTGCAGCTGTTTAGTGTGGAACTGAGCCCACTGCACTGCAAGAATACAAGACGTAAGGGAGCCGAGAAGGGACATAGCTTCCGTTAGGGACATTTTAGGGTTGTCCATTGCTGACCGTACTTTATTATTGTCAACATCTTGTCTTCCAGGAGGAGACATTTTTGACTTGCAGAGTCCAGGTGGAGGCCTAGGAACGTTTGCCGAGTCATCGGGAGCAATCTTGATTTGGTCCAGTTGATCAGTCATCCCAAAGCCTGCAAAGATGAAATTGCATCAGCCTGTAAGGTTCTTTGTCTCTGTTGACATGTTCCTTGAAACTCAGTTTTCCGTCGGCCATTTTGCTTTCTGTCTTTCTGCAGCTCTTGCCCTCAGTTAATATGGAGTTTCCAGTTTTCATGTTCCCGTCCTGATTCTTCCCTCTTGCTTCTTAAGCAGCCTCAGCTGAACAATCAGTGCTC
This sequence comes from Oophaga sylvatica, assembly GCA_033576555.1. Taxonomy (NCBI): domain Eukaryota; kingdom Metazoa; phylum Chordata; class Amphibia; order Anura; family Dendrobatidae; genus Oophaga; species Oophaga sylvatica. Next base: position 125,942,665 of record JARQOD010000005.1, on the reverse strand, counting down.
CTGAATCAAGCCTCAGTCAGTCTGTGACCTGACTCCTGGAAGCCTTGGACTTGTACTCCAGCTATTCCCTACTGAGGAACCTTGGAACACTTTTGGACTCTGGAAACCTGCTGTTTGGTGAATCCATGTTTGCAGAGGAATTACGGTACAGAGAAGAGATCCTGAACCTGCTTTGGAGATTTATTGTAGTGCTTGAAGTTACTCTGGCCTGCTGTGTCTCCTGTCGCTGTTCCTGCAAACTGTGTGAACTTTTCAGCATGCTTGTATGAAGTAATACAAGTCATTTCATTTCAACCTTTGTCTCCTGTGTTTTCCTCGCACTCAAGCACAAGACGCTATAGGAACTGTACACTATACATGACAAGATTCAGGAGACAATGTTTAGTGTCTGCTGGGTCTGGGAAAGCCGTGTCTGCTGTGACTGTGGATATCAGATGTCCGTTTAATACCTTATGTGATGACAGTGGTTGTGACTTCTCACAACCATTCCAGGTGAGCGCATTCCCTTAAAATTTTACTCTGGAGTGTTACCACAGGTAAACACTATTGTTTTTTTTTTTGTTTTTTTTCCTTTCCTCTTCTCCTTCCAGCACCTCTGCCTTAAAAGATCTGGAAGATGGAGGCCCGCATAAAGGAACTTTGCGGAGTGACTGATACAATCCTTTCAGATGTACAGACTTTAAAAACCCGTTTTGCAAGCCTACAGGACCTCACTAATCATAATTTGCAAGTGTTTGGACAGACTACCCAGGAATTGCGAGCCAGGATTGAGGCTCTAGAGGAACAAGCCCAGGCTCCTGCCATAACCCCAAGTTCTGGGATCCCCAAATTACCTCCTTTTCGTTTTGGCGGTGAACGTGAGAAATTCAGGGGATTTATTAATCAATGCAATTTATTTTTCTCTGCACATGCTTCACAATTTCCCACTGAACGATCCAAAGTGCTTACTATAATCATGTTGCTTACCAATAAGGCTTTGATGTGGGCAAACCCTCTGATTGAGACTGAGGATGATTGTTTGAATCACCTTGATGCTTTTATTTCAGCCATGGGGCAGGTGTTTGATGACCCCAATCGAGGTGCAACAGCTGAAGCAGCCATGTTAACTTTGCGCCAAGGTAAGCGTTCAGTAGCCGAATATGCCCTGGATTTCAGGAGATGGGCTCTTGATACCACTTGGGACACTTCCGCTAAAAAATCTATTTTTCGGAAAGGGTTGTCTCCACTGATTAAGGATGAACTTGCTCGTGCCGACCCTCCCACTGCGTTAGGTGACTTTATTAACTATTGTATCCGTATTGATGCTCGTCTGACTGAACGCAGACAAGAGAGATGGTTCGAAAATAATCGCACTAACCTTTTACTACCTCCCTCCTCAGCTAAGGAACCTTTGAGTAGGATCACAAGGGAACCAGAACCTGAACCCATGCAGGTGGACTCTTTACAAAGACGGGTTAGTGATGCACGCAAGAACATCGTATAAAGGAAAATCTATGTTTCTACTGTGGTAAGTCAGGGCACTTCATTATAAACTGCCCCAGCCGTTCTCGTAAGACTACTGCAGCAGTCATTCACTGTGAGTGTTGCGAGAGGAGCTCTGTCATGTCCGAGCCTCAGGCTCCAGAGAGATCTGCTGCAAGAGATCTTGATTTCTCGGACTTAAACTCTGTTAGTTCTGGGGACGATGACGGTATAAACGCTGCAATTTTTCAAGTTTCCTCAGCGGTGTCCCAGCTGAGTTGTAAAAGAAACAATTCTCATTGCTTCCTTTCCATCAAACTCTGGGTTGACTCAGTCTGGGTGTCTAGCTCTGCTATGATCGACTCAGGAGCAAGTGGAAATTTTATGGATATCTCCTTTGCTCTGAAACGGGATACGTTCAGTGAAGAAGGCTACTCCAGTACAGATGGAGACTGTGGATGGCTCTCTACTGACTTCTGGACCAGTGGATCAAGAAACAGAGCCTTTGAGGGTCCTTATGGGTAAAGATCATCAGGAGAAAATGTCTTTTTTGCTTATCTCTTCTCCCCACTTTCCCATCATTCTAGGGCTACCATGGCTGCAGGCGCAGAATCCTACGATTAACTGGGAGACCAAGGAATTACACTTTCCGGAGAAACAGATGAGTCAAGGAGTTTCAGCTTGCTCTGTTCCTAAAGGAACCATGTCAGTCCCTGAACTACCAGCTGTATACCAGGACTATGACGATTTATGTGACAAGAAGAACGCTGATCAGCTTCCTCCTCACCGTCCATATGATTGTCCAATTGAATTATTACCCGGAGCCGAGATACCTTTTGGTAAGATCTACCCCCTAGCGGGGCCCGAGCTAAAAGCTTTGAAGGATTATATAGACGAAAATTTAGCCAAAGGCTTCATACGCCCCTCTTCATCTCCCGCAGGTGCACCCATCTTCTTTGTGAAGAAGAAAGATGGATCTCTGAGACCCTGCATAGACTATAGGGAACTCAATAAGGTTACTATTAGAAACCGTTATCCATTGCCTTTAATCCCTGAGTTGTTGGAGAGAGTGCGGCATGCCAAAATTTTCTCTAAACTGGATCTCCGTGGGGCCTATAACTTGGTCCGTATCAGACCTGGGGATGAATGGAAGACTGCTTTCAGGTCACGCTATGGACACTTTGAATATCTAGTTATGCCTTTTGGTCTGAGTACCGCCCCAGCCACTTTCCAACACTTCGTGAATGATATCTTCAGGGATCTCCTAGATACATTTGTGGTGATTTATCTGGATGATATTCTAATTTTTTCTAACTCCACAGAGGAACATCATGGACATGTGAGAATGGTCTTAGAACGCCTAAGACAAAACCATCTCTACATCAAACTTGAAAAATGTGAATTCCATAGGACTGAAATTCAATTTCTGGGGTATGTACTATCTACGCAAGGGATTAGTATGGATGGAAGCAAGACCCAAGCCATCAAGGATTGGCCAATTCCTAGAAATGTGAAGGAGGTGCAGCGTTTCATCGGGTTTGCCAACTTCTATAGACGTTTCATTAAGAATTTTTCTGACGTAGTGTCACCTATCACCCAACTTACCCGGAAACAGTCTAGGTTCTCCTGGACCCCGCAAGCTCAGGAAGCATTTTCCTGTTTAAAGGATAAATTTACCACCGCACCTATCTTAGTACATCTCAACCCCGAGCTTGCCTTCATAATAGAGGTGGATGCTTCAGACTGTGCCGTTGGAGCTATACTCTCTCAGAGAACAGGTGAGAAGAATGTCTTGCATCCCTGTGCCTTCTTTTCCCAGCAGTTGTCTTCGGCTGAGAGGAACTACGATGTGGGCAATAGAGAATTGTTGGCCATTATTGCCGCCTTCAAGGAATGGAGACACCTTCTTCAGGGAGCTGCACAGCAAATAATCGTCCTGACAGACCATCGTAACCTTGAATTTATCAGGTCGGCTAAGTGCCTGACTCCTCGCCAGGCTCGCTGGAATCTTTTCCTAAACCAATTTAATTTTGTCATTTCTTATAGACCAGGATCGTGCAATGGAAAGGCTGATGCACTCTCTAGGATTCATTCAGCAGAGACACGTCCACTTACTCCTCCTAAGACTATTCTTCCTGACTCTAGATTCCTGGGAGTGATTCATAATCAAGACCTACTTAAGGACATCAAGGAAGCATACCATGCGGATTCTTTGTTGGCTCAACCCCCAAGGGACGTAAGTCTTGTCTTTAAGAATGGTGTGTGGATTCAGGGACAACGTCTGTATATACCTGAAACAGTCAGATTGAGAGTATTGCAACTCATCCACGATTCCAAGATAGCCGGGCATAGGGGAATTCTAAAGACACAAGAATTTCTTTCTCGTTTCTTTTGGTGGCCCACTTACAGGAAAGATGTCTTAAACTATGTCACTTCATGTGAAGTCTGTGCAAGATGCAAAACACCTCGCTCCTCACCAACTGGTCTGTTGCAACCTCTTCCCACCCCGTCCCGCCCGTGGGGATCCATTTCTATGGACTTCATTGTGGAGTTACCAACCTCTCAAGGGAAGAACACCATTCTAGTGGTGGTTGACCGTCTAACAAAGGCAGCTCATTTTATCCCTTGTGTCGGCTTACCCACTGCAAAACAGACATCAGACTTGATGATTAAGAATGTGTTTCGCTTACATGGAGTACGGATGAGGTCATTTCGGATCGAGGGGTGCAATTCACTTCAAGGTTTTGGCAAAATTTCTGTGCAGCATTGGACATTAAAGTAAACCTTTCTTCTGCTTTTCATCCCCAGACTAATGGACAGACAGAACGAACCAATCAGACCCTGGAGCAGTATCTCCACTGTTTTATCTGCCACCTTCAGGATGATTGGGTGGATCTTCTTCCACTGGCTGAGTTCTCTTATAACAACTCTCAGAGCGCCTCCACTAAGCAGTCTCCTTTTTACTCCAATCTAGGTTATCATCCTAACATTCTTCCTCGATTTCCCATAGATACGCCCTTGCCGGCAGTGGCTGAAAGAATCACTTCTTTACAAAAGAATATGGATCTTCTAAAGGAAAATCTAGAATTGGCTCAGGAAAGGTACAAGAAAGCAGCAGATAAATTTCGTAAACCTGCACCAGCTTTCAAGGTAGGAGATTTGGTCTGGCTGTCAACCAGAAATCTTAAATTAAAGATTCCATCGTCTAAATTGGGACATAAGTACATTGGACCTTATAAGATCAATAAGATTATAAGTGCTGTTGCTTGTCGTCTTCAACTACCCAGAACTATGAGAATCCACCCTGTCTTTCATGTATCCCTACTAAAGGCTGCAGCACCCAATACGTTTCCTGGACGTTCTTCTCCTTGCCCTGACCCAGTGCTGGTCGATGGTCAGGAAGAATTTATGGTGGAAAGGATTCTAGATTCCAGGTTGTACAGAAATCATTTGCAATATTTGATTAAATGGCAGGGCTACCCAGTGGAAGACAACTCATGGGAACCAGTCAATAATGTAAATGCTCCTCGCCTGCTCCGCCAGTTTCATCAGAGGTACCCTGACAAGCCTGGTCTGAGGTCATCCGGAGGTTGTCCCTAAGGGGGGAGTAATGTAAGGTTCTTTGTCTCTGTTGACATGTTCCTTGAAACTCAGTTTTCGTCGGCCATTTTGCTTTCTGTCTTTCTGCAGCTCTTGCCCTCAGTTAATATGGAGTTTCCAGTTTTCATGTTCCCGCCCTGATTCTTCCCTCTTGCTTCTTAAGCAGCCTCAGCTGAACAATCAGTGCTCCTGAATCAAGCCTCAGTCAGTCTGTGACCTGACTCCTGGAAGCCTTGGACTTGTACTCCAGCTATTCCCTACTGAGGAACCTTGGAACACTTTTGGACTCTGGAAACCTGCTGTTTGGTGAATCCATGTTTGCAGAGGAATTACGGTACAGAGAAGAGATCCTGAACCTGCTTTGGAGATTTATTGTAGTGCTTGAAGTTACTCTGGCCTGCTGTGTCTCCTGTCGCTGTTCCTGCAAACTGTGTGAACTTTTCAGCATGCTTGTATGAAGTAATACAAGTCATTTCATTTCAACCTTTGTCTCCTGTGTTTTCCTCGCACCCAAGCACAAGACGCTATAGGAACTGTACACTATACATGACACAGCCAACCGATGTTCACATTGGGAGATTGAGTTACCTACCACCAGAAAATCATCTAGGTGTGGGACTATTAAAGTGTCCTTCAATCGCACATACGCCATCACCTCTAACATTAGCTGGGTGAAGATCCGGGGAGCCATGGATAAGCCGAAAGGCATTGCTGCAAACTGAAGATGGTGGACACGGCCTTCCAAAGTGACCGCCACTCAAAGATATTGTTGATACATGGCATGTACTGACAGATGATAGTATGCATCCTTCAAATCCAGGACCGCCATGACGCACCTGGGAAACAAAAGTTTAATTGCTGAACGAATGGACTCCATTTTGAAGGTATGGGACCTTAGAAAGCCATTCAACTTTCTCACATTAATTATGGTTCTGTAAGAACCATCTGGCTTAGAAACCAGAAACAAAGGAGAGTAAAATCCCTTGCCCCTCGGATTCACTGGAACTTCCACTAGCACATGTTTGGTTAGCAGACCCCTGATTTCCGACTCCAAAGCCTCCTGCTGATCGTGAGACTTTAGAGAAGTCAATATGAAAGAGTCCGGGGGACCCAGGCAAACTCTAACCTCAGGCCTGATACGAGGCTAATGGCCCATGGATGTGATGTTATTGCCTTCCATTGCTGGCTAAAAAATGATAATCTGCCACCCATCGGAGGGTTGGGGTTAGCAGAACTTGTCTCAACGATGTAGGAAGTTTTGCCAAATAAGTCACCTCTGTGCTTGGCCTCCCTGTTGTCCCAGCGTCTCTGGTTCTTATACGTTCTCTTTACGTCAAATGGCTGCTTTCTGAAAGCCCTCCTATAGGACGGAACTTTAGCATTAGGGAACCCCTTCTTTCTTTCGCCCGCTTTGGTGAGTATCTAGTCAAGCACTGTGCCGAACAGGTACTCACCCTGGCATAGTATTGCGCAGAGTTTTGCCTTAGCCTGCGCGTCGCTTCTCCAGCCCTTTAACCATAAGGCAGGGAGTCAGCTGAGACATCTGTCAGGAAGGCCGTTGCTCCTCTAATAAGAGGGATAGAAGCCCGTAACTTGTCTCTAGACAATCCTCCTTTAATGTTCTCTTCCAGCTGATCTAGCCACACTAGCATAGATCTTGCGGTGAAAGTGGCTGATATGGCTGGCCTAAAGGCCCCTGTGAATGACTCTCAGGACCTTTTAAGGAGCATATCTGCCTTAGATCCAACGGGTCGGTTAGAGTTCCTGATTCCTCTACAGGTAACGAAGAACGACGTAAGGTTGACGCCACAGCTGCATCCACCTTAGGAACCTTTGACCAAGATGTGAAATCCTCATCGTCAAAGGGGTACCGCCATTTGAATGTTGAGGGAAGGAATCCTCTCCCCTGTTTCTCCATTCCTTTTTAAACCAGTTTTTTCACTGCCGGTAACACCGGAAATGTCCGCTTTTTCTTTTGAGAGAAGCCTGTGAACATAATATCTTGCGCTGTTTTTGGTTCTCTGGTATCAGCTAACCCATAGTTCCCTGGACCAATTTAACTAGATTATTAATGCTGTCGATCGGGAAACAAGTGCAGCTTTTCTCCTCCGAGGATCATGACTCATGTGAGGAATCTGAGCCGAACTCGCCACTCTCCGAGGATGAATTGGACACGGGGAATGCATATTCCCTGCTGGGCCTCTGCTTTCTGACCTTGCCGGAGCTAAGTGCCTGAAGCTCTTCCCTAATCATGAGTCTAATGTCCTCCGTTCTGACAGAGGACTCCTCCTGCAGGTATGCCCCATACAGATCTGACAAAGCCTTTTGGGGTAACTGTCAGGAAGGGTTGAGAACAGAGGGCACATTCCCTATGTTATGATTTTCCGGTCTTTTTAACCTGAAGGGGTACACAGAAAGAAGAGGCCATCAGCTTAATAGGTGTGGTTGGTAACACTCACCAAGTGAAGCTTGTCCTCATGGTACCGGTTGATGAGGCGGAAGCACAGCCCGAGATGTGGTTTGACTCGCTTTTCTGTCTTTACCACTTCTGTCTGTGGAGCCACTCTGCTTGGAGCGTCCACTGCCACTTTACCTGCTGCTGTGCGGTAGCACCTCCACTTCATCATGTGGGTGCACTGCGGGATCATCTGGGGAGGACATCGCTGCACACCGGGGTTCACTAGCCGGCTCTTTTATGCAGCGTTTTCCACTTTCCTTTTTTTTCACATAGATGCGGAAGTGTTCCTTCACTTCCGGGTTCGGCGTCCCCTTGTTCTGCGCATGCGCGGCTCCCCAACCGCTTCTTCTGCGCTGACACCGCCGCCTCCCCGGCACCCCCAGAAGTAAAGCCGAGAACTTCCGGGTGAGAGTGCTCCACAGGTCTCCTGCACATGCGCACACCGGCTTTCCTTCCCCCGGCTGCACGCCGCCATACAGGACCTGCAGGGGTAGCAGGGTGGCCGATGCCCACACCCTGACCCCTCGGACAGTGACAGCCCATCCAGCCTCACTGCGCTCCCCGCGTGAGCCAGGGCGGCTCAACCCTGGCCTCACGCTATCCTTCACCAGACAAGGGGGGGAACTGAAAGACAGGCCACCCCCGACGCTGTTTCCGGTGCTGGAGCCCCTGTCGTTCCCACAGACACTGCACAGGCGGCATCACAGCCCAGGTATCCTCTTCACCTTTTCTCTACAGGTTCCCCAGGAACAGGTAACCAACTGAGGGAACAAGAGGGACCATGTAAGGTTCTATGTATATATTCCTGAAACTCAGTTTGTTCGTCAGCCATTTTACTTTCTGTCTTGCTGCAGCTATCTTGCCCTCAGTCAAAATGGAGTTTCCAGCTTGCATGTTCCCGCCCTGATTCTCTCCTTTGCTTCTTAAGCAGCCACAGCTGAGCAATCAGTGCTTCAGAATCTAGCCTGCAGTGAACCTGTGACTTGACTCCTGTAAGCCTTGGACCTTGTACTCCAGCTATTCCTACTGAGGAACTCTGAAGCACTTGTGGACTCTGAACCCTGCTCTTTGAAAGACCCACGTTTGCATGGACTTACGGTAACAGAGAAGAAGATCCTGAATCTGTATTGGAGAGTGATTGCTGAGCTTGGATTACTCTGGCCTGCTGTGTCTCCTGTTTCTGTGTCTGCAAACTGTGTGACTATTTCTGCCAACTTGTATGAAGTAATACAGGACTTTTCTATATCAAACCTGTGACTCCTGTGTTTTCATCGCACCCAAGCACAAGACGCTATATGAACTGTACTACATACATTACAAGATTCTGAAGCCAAAACGTTAGTGTCTGCTGGGTCTGGAAGGCTGTGTCTGCTGTACTGTGGATATCAGACGTCCGGTTGTACTTTCTGTGATGACAGTGGTTGTGACTTCTCACAACCATTCCAGATGTCTGGTTGAAACTTTCTGTGATGATAGTGGTTGTGACTTCTCACAACCATTCCAGGTGAGCAGTTCCCTTAATTTTTTTTTCTCTCTGCAGTGTTGCCCAAAAGGTGAACACTATTGTTTTTTTTTTTTTCTCTCCTCTTCTTCCAGTAATCCTGTCTTAAAAGATCTGGAAAATGGAGGCCCGCATAAAGGAACTTTGCGGAGTGACTGATAATATCCTTGCAGATTTGCAGAATATAAAGACCCGTTTTACAAATCTACAGGACCTCAATAATCACAATTTGCAAGTGGTTGGACAGACTACCCAGGATTTGCGAGCCAGGATTGAGGTTCTAGAGGGGCGAGTCCAGGCTCCTGCCGTAGCCCCGAGTGCTGGGATTCCCAAGTTGCCCCCTTTTCGTTTTGGCGGTGAACGTGAGAAATTCAGGGGATTTATTAATCAATGCAATCTTTTTTTTTCTGCACATGCTTCACAATTTCCCACTGAACGATCTAAGGTGCTTACTATAATTATGTTGCTTACCAACAAGGCTTTAATGTGGGCAAACCCTCTGATTGAGACTGAGGATGATTGTTTGAATCACCTTGATGATTTTATTTCAGCCATGGGGCAGGTGTTTGATGACCCCAATCGAGGTGCAACAGCTGAAGCAGCCATGTTAGCTTTGCGCCAAGGTAAGCACTCGGTAGCTGAATATGCCTTGGATTTCAGGAGATGGGCCCTTGATACCACCTGGGACAGTTCCGCCAAAAAATCTATTTTTCGAAAGGGGTTATCTCCACTGATTAAGGATGAACTTGCTCGTGCCGACCCTCCCACTGCGTTAGGTGACTTTATTAACTACTGCATCCGTATTGATACTCGTCTGACTGAACGCAGGCAAGAGAGATGGTTCGAAAGCAATCGTACTAACCTTTTCCTACCTTCCTCTCCAGCTAAGGAACCTTTGAGTAGGATTACACGGGAACCTGAACCTGACCCATGCAGGTAGACTCTTTACAACGACGGGTTAGTGATGCACGCAAGGAACATCGTTTTAAGGAGAATCTATGTTTCTATTGTGGTAAGTCAGGGCACTTCATTATAAACTGCCCCAGCCGTTCTCGTAAGACTACTGCAGCACTCATTCATTGTGAGTGTTGCGAGAGGGGATCTGTCAGGTCCGAGCCTCAGGCTCCAGAGAGATCTGCAGCAACAGATCTTGATTTCTCGGACTTAAACTCCGTTACCTCTGAGGACGTTGACTGTGTAAACGCTGCCATTTTTCAAGTTTCCTCAGCGGTGTCCCAGCTGAGTTGTAAGAAAAACAATCTCATTGCTTTCTTTCCATCAAACTCGGGGTTGACTCAGCTTGGGTGTCTAGCTCTGCTATGATCGACTCAGGGGCAAGTGGAAATTTTATGGATGTCTCCTTTGCTCTGAAACAGGGAATACGTTCAGTGAAGAAGGCTACTCCAGTACAGATGGAAACTGTGGATGGCTCCCTGCTGACCTCTGGACCAGTGGATCAGGAAACAGAGCCTTTGAGGGTTCTTATGGGTAAAGATCATCAAGAGAAACTGTCCTTTATGCTTATCTCTTCTCCCCACTTTCCCATTATTCTAGGGCTACCATGGCTGCAGGCTCAGAATCCTACCATTAACTGGGAGACCAAGGAATTACACTTTCCAGAGAAACAGATGAGTCCAAAAGTTTCAGCTTGCTCTGTTCCTAAAGGAATCATGTCAGTCCCTGAACTACCAGCTGTATACCAGGACTATGTGGATTTATGTGACAAGAAGAACGCTGACCAGCTTCCTCCTCACCGTCCATATGATTGTCCAATTGAATTATTGCCTGGAGCAGAGATACCTTTTGGTAAGATCTACCCCCTGGCGGGGCCCGAGCTAAAGGCTTTAAAGGATTACATAGATGAAAATCTAGCCAAGGGCTTCATACGCCCCTCTTCATCTCCTGCAGGTGCACCCATCTTCTTTGTAAAGAAGAAAGATGGATCTCTGAGACCATGCGTAGACTATAGGGAACTCAATAAGGTTACTATTAGAAACCGTTATCCATTGCCTTTAATCCCTGAGTTATTGGAGAGAGTGCGACATGCCAAAATTTTTTCTAAACTAGATCTTCGTGGGGCCTATAACTTAGTCCGTATTAGACCTGGGGATGAATGGAAGACTGCATTCATGTCACGCTATGGACACTTTGAATATCTAGTTATGCCTTTTGGTCTGAGTACCGCCCCAGCCACTTTCCAACACTTGGTGAATGACATCTTCAGGGATCACCTAGATACATTCGTGGTAATTTATTTGGATGATATTCTAATTTTTTCTAACTCCACAGAGGAACATCATGGACATGTGAGAATGGTCTTGGAACGTCTAAGACAAAATCATCTTTACATCAAACTTGAAAAGTGTGAATTCCATAGGACCGAAATTCAATTTCTGGGGTATGTACTGTCTACACAAGGAATTAGTATGGATGGAAGCAAAACCCAAGCCACAAGGATTGGCCAAGTCCTAGAAATGTGAAGGAGGTACAGCGCTTCATCGGGTTTGCCAACTTCTATAGACGTTTCATTAGAAATTTCTCTGAGGTAGTGTCACCTATCACTCAACTTACCCGGAAAGAGTCTAGGTTTTCCTGGACTCCCCAAGCCCAGGAAGCATTTTCCCGTCTAAAAGATAAATTTACCACTGCACCTATCCTAGTACATCCCAACCCCGAGCTTGCCTTCATAATAGAGGTGGATGCTTCAGACTGTGCCGTTGGAGCTATACTCTCTCAGAGAACAGGTGAGAAGAATGTCTTGCATCCCTGTGCCTTCTTTTCCCAGCAGTTGTTTCGGCTGAGAGGAACTACGATGTGGGCAATAGAGAGTTGTTGGCCATTATTGCCGCCTTCAAAGAATGGAGACACCTTCTTCAGGGAGCTGCACAGCAAATAGTCGTCCTGACAGACCATCGTAACCTTGAGTTTATCAGGTCGGCTAAGTGCCTGACTCCTCGCCAGGCTCGCTGGAATCTTTTCTTAAACCAATTTAATTTTATCATCTCTTATAGACCAGGATCGCGCAATGGAAAGGCTGATGCACTCTCTAGGATTTACTCAGCAGAGACACGTCCAATTACTCCTCCTAAGACTATTCTTCCTGACTCTAGATTCCTAGGAGTAATTCATAATCAAGACCTACTTAAGGACATCAAGGAAGCATACCATGCGGATTCCTTTTTGGCACAACCCCCAAGGGACGTAAGTCTTGTCTTTAAGAATGGTGTGTGGATTCAGGGACAACGTCTGTATATTCCTGAAACAGTCAGATTAAGAGTATTGCAACTCATTCACGATTCCAAGATAGCTGGGCATAGAGGAATTCTAAAGACACAGGAATTTCTTTCTCGTTTCTTTTGGTGGCCCACTTGCAGGAAGGATGTTTTGAATTATGTCACTTCATGTGAGGTCTGTGCAAGATGCAAAACACCTCGCTCCTCACCAACTGGTCTGTTACAGCCTCTTCCCACCCCGTCCCGCCCGTGGGGATCCATTTCTATGGACTTCATTGTGGAGTTACCAACCTCTCAGGGGAAGAACACCATTCTAGTGGTGGTTGACCGTCTAACAAAGGCAGCTCATTTTATCCCTTGTGTCGGCTTACCCACTGCAAAACAGACATCAGATTTGATGATTAAAGATGTGTTTCGCTTACATGGAGTACCGGATGAGGTTATTTCGGATCGAGGGGTGCAATTCACTTCTAGGTTTTGGCAAAATTTCTGTGCAGCATTGGACATTAAAGTAAACCTTTCTTCTGCTTTTCATCCCCAGACTAATGGACAGACCGAACGAACCAATCAAACCCTGGAGCAGTATCTCCGCTGCTTTATCTGCCACCTACAGGATGATTGGGTGGATCTACTTCCATTAGCTGAGTTCTCGTATAACAACTCTCAGAGTGCCTCCACTAAACAGTCTCCTTTTTACTCTAATCTAGGTTATCATCCTAACATTCTACCACGATTTCCCATAGAAACGCCTTTACCAGCAGTGGCTGAAAGAATCACGTCTTTCACAGAAGAATATGGATCTTCTAAAGGAAAATCTGGAATCGGCTCAAGAAAGGTACAAGAAAGCAGCAGATAAATTTCGTAAACCTACACCAGCTTTCAAGGTAGGAGACTTGGTCTGGCTGTCAACCAGAAATCTTAAGTTAAGGATTCCATCGTCTAAGTTGGGACATAAGTACATTGGACCCTATAAAATCAGTAAAATTATAAGTGCCGTTGCTTGTCGTCTTCAACTGCCCAGAACTATGAGAATCCACCCTGTCTTTCATGTATCCCTACTAAAGGCTGCGACACCCAATACGTTTCCTGGACGTTCCTCTCCTTGCCCTGACCCAGTGCTAGTCGATGGTCAGGAAGAATTTGTGGTGGAAAGGATTTTAGATTCCAGGTTGTATAGAAATCAGTTACAATATCTGATTAAATGGCAGGGCTACCCAGTGGAGGACAACTCATGGGAACCGGTCAATAACGTTAATGCTCCTCGCTTGCTCCGTCAGTTTCATCAGAGGTACCCACACAAGCCTGGTCTGAGGTCATCCGAGGTTGTCCTTAAGGGGGGAGTAATGAAAGGTTCTATGTATATATTCCTGAAACTCAGTTTGTTCGTCAGCCATTTTACTTTCTGTCTTGCTGCAGCTATCTTGCCCTCAGTCAAAATGGAGTTTCCAGCTTGCATGTTCCCGCCCTGATTCTCTCCTTTGCTTCTTAAGCAGCCACAGCTGAGCAATCAGTGCTTCAGAATCTAGCCTGCAGTGAACCTGTGACTTGACTCCTGTAAGCCTTGGACCTTGTACTCCAGCTATTCCTACTGAGGAACTCTGAAGCACTTGTGGACTCTGAACCCTGCTCTTTGAAAGACCCACGTTTGCATGGACTTACGGTAACAGAGAAGAAGATCCTGAATCTGTATTGGAGAGTGATTGCTGAGCTTGGATTACTCTGGCCTGCTGTGTCTCCTGTTTCTGTGTCTGCAAACTGTGTGACTATTTCTGCCAACTTGTATGAAGTAATACAGGACTTTTCTATATCAAACCTGTGACTCCTGTGTTTTCATCGCACCCAAGCACAAGACGCTATATGAACTGTACTACATACATTACAGACCACCTCTTTTATCTCTGTAGGTTTCCTGTTCATAGGGGCAGATCCCCTCTCTTGGTGGGTGCTGTCGTGGCAAAGAGAAAAAATCGATGCTGCTGCGGCTGGACCGCGGTACCCCTGCTGATAGAGATTGTTTAACTCAACCACAGGTAGTCGAGGTTACATATCTGGGTATTAAGGTACCAAACAATCTTATGGACTATGAGAGGCTTAATTTGGCTCCGCTATTGTGCATGTTAAACGGAAAATCGTGGCGTGGAGGAAGCTAAACTTGACAATGGCCGGGCGTGCAAACTTAATTAAGATTATACTCATTCCTCAGCTTTTGTATGTGCTGCATAATGCACCGATCTGGTTACTTCAGAACAGATTTTATAGAATTAATGCCATCTTCCGGGATTTGATATGGAAGGGAGGTTGAGCGCGTATTAAGCTAGAGCTGTTGCAGCGCCCAAAAGATGACGGAGGCCTGGCTGTACCCAATCTATGGTTATATTACATTGGGTGGGATGGGGGGTTCACAAATTTTTTAGTTCAGTGGGGAAGGTTATATCTCACATGGTGGGGAAGGGTCCTCTGTTGGCTTCCTTGGAGGCGGGCAGATTTCAGCTGAGTTCTAGAAAGTTTCCAACACTGGTGCTGCTGGTGAAAATTATGGAAAAAAGTAAGCAGTGGAGGGGAATAAGAGAATACACAAGTTACACGTCAATTTGGTATGATCTGCGGTTGACGGAAATGCTAAATCTACGAAATTTTGGACAGTGGAGAAGAATAGGTATATGGTATGTGTCGCAGCTGTTGGATGGTGAGACGTTCAAAACATTTGAAACACTTGAGAAAGAATTCTCTTTGGAATGCAATATGTTCTACCAGTACCTGCAGCTGCGACATGCATTTCATAAGCAGTGGAGAAGATCGCCGATAATGATACAGAGGGACAGTTTGTTGAGTATACTTGGGGAACAGAGGAGTACTAGGGGTTTTATAACATTTATTTACAAGGCATTGCTAGACAAATTTTCTGGAAAGACATCCGTTGACGGCCAAAGCTAGGTGGATTGCGGACTTGGGAGACATATCGGATGTTCAATGGGAGTCGGTCTTGCAATACTCCCTAAAATCTCTAAGTGAATCCGGAGGGTGTCA
This sequence comes from Oophaga sylvatica, assembly GCA_033576555.1. Taxonomy (NCBI): domain Eukaryota; kingdom Metazoa; phylum Chordata; class Amphibia; order Anura; family Dendrobatidae; genus Oophaga; species Oophaga sylvatica. Next base: position 125,927,385 of record JARQOD010000005.1, on the reverse strand, counting down.
CGTGCACAACTATTCACCATACATTGGGTATATAGGACTCCTGTGTGGATGAAAAAGATTGGTGTGAGAATGGATTCCAGGTACCCAAGTTGTACGATGGATGAGGCCGATATGCTGCATATGCTATGGTCTTGTCCCCGATTGCAGGCATTCTGGATAGTGGTCTTGAATTTCATAGAGAGAGTGATGGAAATAAAAGTTACTCGAGACACATTGACGTGTATTTTAGGGCATGTAGACGGGGTGGCGACGGACGAATGGGGCAGACTGGCGATAGCCAAAATGCTATATGTTGCAAGGAAGACTATTACATTGCATTGGTTGGATGAAGATTCTCCTACCAGAAAGGAATTTGTGAACAGAGTCAATTTCGAGATACTTATGGAGCGGAGTGTGTAGATGAAGAGAGGCAAAATGAATCGATATGAGGATATATGGGGGGTTGGTTGGACTTTCCTGGGTTACCCTCTCTGGAACTCATCAAAGACAGGATATTAAGGTTATAGAAATGTGTGCAGCATTGTATTATAAGGATAAGCACCGTGTAAGCGTAACGAGGGGGGGGTTAGGGGAGGGTTTTCTTAGCTTCTAAGGGAGATTTTTTTTTTGTATTACTAAAATGTAAGAAAAGTATTATTGTTCATATATTTATACATGCCTATGTATGTATTGTTATCCTTTTTATTTTCTTCAATAAAAACTATTTGATTTAAAAAGACTGTATGAAGCTCACTGCCACATCATGGGAAACCGCTCAGTGGTTCCTAACTTTTCTTGACATAAAGGATCGGCATTGTGCGCTAACCACCGCCGCGACAATGCACCAGCAGGGCGGGCGGCCAGGTGCATCACAGCGCCCATGCTGCAAGACGGAATCCCATGACCCCAGACCGCATGGCCCCACAAGCACAAAACCACAGCAACAATGGATGCCACACAGTACCAACACCAAATGAGAGGAACATTGAAATTCACCTTTCTCAAACTCTCAAATTAGAACAAAAATAGGTTGGACCCCCTTTGTAGTCTCCTGCTAATTAAAATCATCTGAACCAAACGGGAGGAGTGCAAGTCCAGAAAAAAATGTGAGTTTCAATGCTCACTGGTCCGGGAGTATGTACAACTCGTATATACCCATATGACTTAGTATAAAAGTCAAATCAGAATCTCAATTTGCAGACACAGTGTTTCGGCATATTGCCCCTCATCAGTGGAAAGTATAATATCTGATTTGGCTAGGTGGGAGGCTAAGACTGAGATCTAAGGGTAAGGTTCCTCCTTGTGGAGAGTGACATGCCAGGTCTAGCACGCCAGTATGAGGAGAATTAAGTCTTCCATGCTCCTTTGGGAAATTCCCCAAAACAACACGTCTGCAAATTGAAATTCTGATTTGGCTTTTATCCTAACTCATATTGCAAGGCTTGTTAAAAGGGTTCATATTGACTTATAGTCAAGTCCTCTTCCTCTCTTAAGAGACAATTGAAATGTATGAGTGAGTAATTGCTGATCGTTCAGGTGCTTACACTAGGCAATTATGGGGAATGATCAATATTGCTGCAATCATTGCCACATGTGAATGACCCATATGCAGTTGCATAAGGCAATGCTCATACCTATGTAAGAACCTCCGCTTCAGAGCTTCTGTATGAATGTGGGATGTATGTGGTGCTTACTGTGAAATGGATCCAACATTGCTTACTACAGGGGTCTCAAACTTGGCTGGATTTATGTGCTGCACATAGAGAAAAAATTCAATTTGATTGGCAGCATTCTTTGGAGCATGAGATGACATTTTCAGTTATAGCATTTTTTTCCACATGTAACTTTTTGATCATTTTGATCATACTGGTCACCTTCTTGTAGCAATGCCCCCATCCTGGTCACCTTCTCATAGCAAAAGTCCCCAATGTTGCCACTCTTACGTACACAAAAAAAATTACATCCAACCTGACCTCACTCCCTTGGCGAACAGCGACCACTTCCTACTGCACAGCCGGGCAGCCCATGGCAGTGACGTAATAAGGTGCCTGCGCCAGCACAACATCAGCTGCCGGCCTATGATAGACAAGTGGCTGGTATTGGTACAGAGAGATGGTCTTTACACTCCCTGACAGAAGTTATGTCGCTTATCCATGTTATGTAAATCAAAGCTTATAACCTGATGTTAAATTCATCCATTGGTTTTATAAATTATTCTTTTGAAAGCTGAAACCCTCCCAAATTTGGTTTAGGATAAGAAGATAAATTGGCATTAATGCTGAAATATTGATCATTTAATGAACATAGAATGGTCAGATTTTGGCAAGACAAAAGTTTTGTCGCCCACAGAAAGTAATGTGATATTCAAACAAATAATTAACTTAAAATACAAATATATGTTGCATAACATTGGTGAATGAAGTTGTGGTGCTATTAGAGTCATATTTAATATTTTGTGTGACTTCCATGAGCTTGAAGGACTGCATCCATGCGGTTCAACAATGATTCATACAATTTGCTAATGAAGTCATTAGGAATAGCAAAGAATGCAGTCTTACATGCCTCCCAGAGTTCATCTAGATTCTTTGGTTTTGTCTTCCAAGCTTCATCTTTCATCCTACCCCAAACATGCTCAATGATGTTCATGTCTGGTGACTGGGCTGGCCAGTCCTTGAGCACCTTGATCTTTTTTGCCTGGAGGAACTTTGTTGTAGAGATGGATGTATGAGATGGAGCATCATTCTGCTGCAGAATGTGACCCCTTTTATGATTTGGAATATAAGAGGTAGCTAATACTTCTTGATATTTTAGGCTATTGGCATTGCCTTCCACCTTGCAAATGTTTTGCACACCCCCATACTAAATGTAACTCCAGACCTTGATCTTTCCACCACCAAATTTAACTGTTTTCTGGTGTATTTTGGATCTATACGGGCTCCAGTAGGTCTCCTGCAGTATTTGCGGCGGCTGTGGTGTAATTCTACTGAAGATTCATCAGAGAAATCCACCTTCTGCCACTTTTCCAGCGTCCATCAGTTTAGCAGGCTGTGGGACTTTACAAATGCCACACGTTTTTTTATTTGCCTTTTGTTTAGTGCTGGCTTCTGGGCACTGATTCGACCATGGAGGCCATTTCGAGACAGAATCCTAAAAAACTGTTCTAGTTGATACAGGGACTTGAGGTGACCAGGCCTGTTAGAGCTCTGCTGCAGTGGAAGAGGGGCTTGCTTTGGATTTTCTAACCAACAAACGTTCCTCCTGAGCAGTTGTCTTGTGGGGTCTGCCAGATCTGGGCTTATTAAACCCATCTCCAGTCTCTTCAAATCTTTTATAAATTCTTTGTACTTGATGCTGAGACACATTAAAGGTGCCAGCCACCTCTGCAGTGGATCTGGTCTTCAGCCTCTAGATAATCAAGGATTTGGTCGCAGGGTGGATTTTTGGCATGTTGTCAGAGCTCAAGTTGCAGTTCAAGTGAAGGTCTGGGGTGCTGGGTTTCTTTTTATACACACCCACTAATTAACCGATCATTTACTGAGCACAGGTGAGGATGTAAACTAGGATTGGGTGCATTATATGACCAGGTGACAAAACTTTTGTCTTGCCAAAATCTGACCAATCTCTGTTCATTAAATAAATAATATTTCAGCATTGATGCCAATTTATTTTCTTAACCTAAACCAAATTTGGGAGGGTTTCAGCTTTCAAAAGAATAATTTATAAAACCAATGGATGAATTTAACGTCAGGTTATAAACTTTGACTCACATAACATGGATAAGCGATATATCTTCTGTCAGGGAGTGTACACCACAATACATTTTAATTGTACGTACTGTATTGTGGCACACATTCAGCTGAAAAGAAGCAATGACATCAGCGGCCACTGGACCTGCACTGATTGTCAAGCGGAGCGCCTGTGACTGTGGGCCGCATGAAAAGCAGCCTCAGGGCCACGTGTTTGAGACCTTTGGCTTACAATATAAGAAAGAAGCATGCAGTATAACTAGCAAATTGATTTCTACCCTTTCACAATGGCAAAAGTAATGGGTAGCATAAAACTTCTCTATTACAAAACCGTCATTGCAGCTGCTCCACAGCCCAGCCACCAGTTTATTATATCCTATCATAATAATAAAAAAAGCAATTGATGACACTGCCTGACAGACTTTACAGCACTCTCCCTGAGCAGTCTACCACGCAGCCTTACCTCTGATGCAGTAATGTTTGTCAAAAAGAAAAAAAATGCAGTGCAGCAACTTACCCTGGTGACAGGATGTGGATGGCCACCAGCTCAGCCCAGCAAGCAAACTTGTTAGGAACGTTAATGCCAAATACGTTGCTATAACCTCCAGGGTAATAATGATTGTTAAGAACTTTTAAGGCAAAAGAACTCCTAAAAGTAAGCAGATAAATAAGTGATTCTCATTTTGTACTTTATACCATCTGAAAATCTAAAAGTTTATAAATGACTGAAAACCAGATCAACCTTACAAGTTACAGCTAAAAATGGCCATACATTTGGGAATTGGTATGTACTCTGCCCTTGCATCAGTAACATATCTATTATTTATGGTCCAAGTACAGTCTGTAATGTCTGGACTAAGAATACAGTTCACATATATCAGTGTATATATATATATACAGTTAGGTCCAGAAATATTTAGACAGTAACTGAATCGTCATAATTTGGCCTTGGTAAGCCATTATTTTTTATTTAAAATGAAACAACTGAGATGCAATTGAAGTGTAGACTTTCAGGTTTAAGTAAAGGGTCGAACAAATATATCCTGCAAAACATTTAGGAATTGCAACCATTTATCTATAAAGGCTCCTTTAAGGAGCTCAAAAGTAATTGGACAAATAAACGTTACCATAAATAAGATGGTCATTTTTAATTCTTCGTAGAGAATCTTTTGCAGGCAATGCTGTCTGAAGTTTGGAAGTCATGGACGACACCAAACGTGGGATTTCCTCCTTTAGGTTGTTTGTGTGTTGTTCTTCCTTAACCCCTGAAGCTTTTTTCGGTTTTGAGTTTTCGTTTTTCGCTCCCCTTCTTTCCAGACCCATAACTTTTTTATTTTTTCCATCAATATGGCCATGTGAGGGCTTACTTTTTGTAGGACGAGTTGTACTTTTGAACAACACCATTGGTTTTACCATGTAGTGTACTCGAAAACGGGGAAAAAATTCCAAGTGTGGTGAAATTGGAAAGATAGTGCAATCTCACACTTGTTTTTTGTTTGGCTTTTTTGCTAGGTTCACTAAATGCTAAAACTGACCTACCATTATGATTCTCCAGGTCATTACGAGTTCATAGACACCAAACATGTCTATGTTCTCTTATATCTAAGTGGTGAAAAAAAATTCCAAAGTTTGCTAAAAAAATAAATAAAAATTGCGCCATTTTCCGAGACCTGTAGCGTCTCCATTTTTCGTGATCTGGGTTTGGGTGAGGGCTCATTTTTTGAGGGCCGAGCGGACGTTTTTAAGGATACCACTTATGTACAGATATGATCTGATCTTTTAATCACCCATTATTGCATTTTAATGCAATGTCGCGGCGACTAAAAAAACGTAATTCTGGCGTTTCGATTTTTTTCCCACTATGCCATTTAGCGATCGGGTTAATCCTTTTTGTTTATTGATAGATCGGGCGATTCTTAACATGGTGATACCTAATATGTATATGTGTGATTTTTTTTATTGTTTTATTTTGAATGGGGCGAAAGGGCGGTGATTGAAACTTTTATATTTTTTTAAAACATTTTTTTTTAATTTTGGCAGTAGAAGCATCCACTACTTAATTGCCTCTGCTACATATAGGTGATGAGTAGATCGCCTATATGTAGCAGAATTACAGCATTGCTATGAGCGCCGACCACTGGGTGGCGCTCATAGCAATGCCTCTCAACAACCAAAGAGGTCTCTATGAGACCTCAGGTTGTTATGGCAATGCATCGCTGACCCCCGATCACGTGACGGGGTCGGCGATGCGTGTAATTCCGGCCCGGCGGTCAGAAGCGCTGGTTAAAACCTGCTGTCAGCGTTTGACAGTGGGTTTTAACTAATAGGCGCGGGTGGATCGCGATTCCACCTGCGCCTAGTGCGGGCTCATGTCAGCTTTTCAAAACAGCTGACATGTCCCGGCTTTGATGCGTTCTCACCGCCGGAGCCCTCATCAAAGCGGGGATCTGACCTTGGATGTACTATTCCATCCAAGGTCAGAAAGGGGTTAAGGCTGAAAGTTGGCACTTTAAGCCCACGTTGATTATATAACTATTAACTGTATCTTGAATCGGTTTTGGTAAACAGCTAAAATGCCAACCTAACTGTAATTAGATATAATTGTATAGACTTTATACCAGAGAATCCCACGGCACATTGCATCTTGTAGGATGGGTCACTCATGGACTCTGCTAGGATTGATTCCAGGAGAATATAAACCAGTCCGATCAGCTGGGAGAAGACTGCAATTATTAGTGCAAACAGAACACTTCCCAGCCTCTGCTCTAGTTTGGTGCCCTTCCATAACAGAGACACCATATTAAAGTACAGGTGCCAGTCATCGGCATGGTGAAAAGGTGACAGGAGCAAGCGTAGCCAGTCTCCTCTGTGATAACCTTCATGGACGCTAATGCAAACATAATGCAGACGCTTCACGGGGTTTAAAAAAAGGTAGAGATTCAGTCCAAGCGTTGCCAACGTCACAGGGGGATGTTGTTAAGGCCAAACTGATAAATTTGGGCAAATAATAATAAAAGGCCAGTGTTCACTCCTCTTTGCCGTCTCTGCATAGTTATTCTTCATCCAGTTTAAATCCAGAATAATGAACATCACCAGGACTTACTGCTCTGCATCTGGAACACAAAAGGTGATAATATGGTTTACTTTAAATAGGGAAAAAAAGATATATTATGTTTTTCGCAAATGGGGTAGCAAAAACATGGTTACATTCCCTTTTAAAGACTAGAGAAATGTATAGTCACTTTTCACAACCAGGGTGGAGAGCTGCTGTGAATCTTATCGTATCTACATTTTAGCTTACAAATAGGTCAGCTTCCTATAGTCGGCCACGGACATTTAGTGATAATCTCCAATTCATGACCAATAGTATATAAAACATAAATGGAGATGGGTGTTGCAATAACAGAAACAACTTTCACTTTTTGCATTAGAATGTTGAAACTTCTTGGCAATGCACACATGTAACACTAAAAAATGTCACCCTTGTATTAACACGTCTAGAATACGCGAGGAGATCAGTGTGGGCAAAGGTGTCTTGAGTTATATACCCTGCCTCTCTCTGGAATTTGTATCTGGCACAGGAAGAGACAGGTGTTCCAGAGCCCAGATGTGTTCAGAGGCGCTGAGGTTTGTTACGTGGGTTTTCGGAGGACCTGGTAGCTCTGACATGCCTTGTATTCCCCATGGCATAACCATTCTGGAGTATCTCTTCTTAAAATTCTGGGTTATTTTGTTCATCGGTGACATTTAGAAATTGGTAAATAAATAAAGTGTGTCTCTACATAGTCTGACATTGTCAGCACTGATTGAACGGTGTTATGGTGTCAATTCATACATAAATGTTTAGCAGTACAATGTCCAATTCTAAGAAAATATGCTCCAAATTATTAATTCATGGTTAATACAAGTCATGCCAAAATAGATGCCAGGACCTCTTTAAATGTAGTCAGTGTTCAGTATAATTTATCTGGTACAAATAGAAAGGAAATATAACTGCAGCCTTAGGTCAAATTCAGAGTTCTGTATCTCACAGTCCATGCGCAGATGCCGATTTCCAGATTGACTATGGACTCAACAGCCTCCCTGAATTGCTCTCCTGTCCAGGCGTACTTCACTCTGCCCAGCAGAGAAGAGCAGGGCATTATATGGCACATGCGCCAGATTTACTTCCAGGTCATCGATGCTCTTTGGACTCTCCTGGCGCATGCGCAGTATAGTACTTTGCTATGCACTCAGCATGGCAGAGCGAAATACGCCTACACAGGAGAGAAATTTGGTGAAACTGCGTGGATGACGTAGGGTGTGTCATCAAGGTGAAACAGGGCATGAGGACAGCGATTGTGACGAGAGAGGAGGCGCCGAATGAAAACCAGTGACGACCGTTGAACTGGACGGCGCCATATGGGGTACAATCAGTTATTTTTTGTACTATGCAGAGGGGACTGGGGACTTGTCAGGTTACTAGAATGTTGTAAAAGAATCCTTAAAGGTGCTGGCCATACCTTATATCGAGAAAACCTGATGACAGGTTCCCTGAAGCAAACAAGCTGCTGATAAGCGGTCATCACTGGTTTACACAGGCCAACCCATCTTCAGATGTGCACTGAACTACATCTATAAGAGCTCCCTTAGCAAACATAGGCTGCCAGTGTTCTTCACAGTGTGGGTCTTGTTTCCACAGGAAAATGCGCTGACTGGAACGATGATTTTTTATTGAAACCAAAAGATCATTTCACCCAATGAACAAGTGTTATGCTCAGTGAGTGATTGGCAGTCTGATTGGGAACGTTGTCTCAAAGTCATCTTTCAGTGTAAGTGTAAAGTTGATTGTGAAGGAAGGAGGAGCAGGGTCAGCTGTGACATCACCTAAAGCAATTGGTCAATCCTGTTTTATCAACCGCGTATAGATGTATAACCTCTCATAGAAATCCTGCCTGTTATGATAATAAGACCGCTGAAAACCTTTCTGTAAATCCAGGAAGTATAAAGTCTAAAATATGAGTCTAAAACAGCCCAAGTGGCCAGTGTGAAAATTGCAAGATTAATAATTTTTTTTTAATACAGGTTGTGATTAAAAAAAAAAAAAGTAACAAACATAGTATATATTTCACACAAGAACCTGATTTAAACAATAAGTAATTTGATTCCCTATAAGGGTAAGCATTATTTGTCTGCTGTTAGAAAGATCAAAGGTAGACTGAAATAAGTGTATGCACATGTAAATACTCATAGGTGTATAAGCCAGAGTCAATACCAATTGTATGAATAATGGGTGTAGTATCAAAGGTGTCCATAGATGTGGTGGACCATGATATCAAAAGACTTGTCGTAAAAAATGCTAAAGAACCAAGAGAAGAAATACCAACAAAATGGTCAAGATAAATGTGATGTAAGTAATAAATCCTTTATTAAGCAAAAAATGGCGAGTGCAGGATGTGTGACAGAGCAGGCAGTGACAGCAGGCCAGGGAACAATCCAACAACCTTTAATGGGCCAGGAAGAATTTAACACCAAACATAGATCTAGTTCCTTAGAGTCTGCAAGGTGGCCACACAAAAGGAACAAATCCGGGGGCACCACCCTGTAATCTGACGTCAAGGAAAATGTAATGACAGTCTTTAGACTAGTTCCTCAAATCCAGCAGGGTGGCAAGACATGACAATCCCATGTGACAACTGTTCCCCAATATTCAATAGTCCATATATGGGCCCTAAACAGGACCTGGCCCCAGCAGCAGATCCTCGCCCTTCACAAGACACAGCACCAACCAACAAACCAAACATGGGGCTTATTATTCTCCCTCTCTTGGGATCATCCCTCTGGTTGGGCAGAGATACTCACATCCCATCTCCTTAGATATTTACTACAGATAACTCAAAGGATGAAGAAGCTTCTGAAAGCCCAGTCTCCAGCCTGTCTGCAGGTTGTGTATTAGGAAGGCTGTATACTCAGAAGAGTGACTGAACCCACGCTGGCGCCGTCCCCGTGACCGAAACCAAATGCTGCCAAGGGAATAAAGTTCATTTTTACCTCACAGCATTCGGCTACATGCAGGCACGGGCAGGTTAGTAACGCCATTAACCTTCAGAAAACTGCAATGAACCGTCACCACCACAACAATATATGATGATGTTCCATGCAGAGAAAAAATGTACGGTACATGTAAAATGGAAAAGAAAACAAGCAACAAGCATCCATAAAAATGCAATGAATGCAAGATATATCAGAAAAAATGAAAAGAACACTTTATTGATATCAAACACATACACAAAATATACATATAAAAACATTTTAAAAAAGGGCAAGAAAGTAGTGAATGATTACCCTTATGCAAAGCACATTTACCATGTCATAATGGACAAGGCTAAAGGCGCAAGACTAACTCCCACAGGGACAATAAATAAACAATGGTATATATTAAATAGGGGTTGTACACAGCACCATAATACAATCTTTGTACATAAGTATTCAATCTGTTAAATATATGACTTACAGTAAATCACTCTATATGCCTATGTGAATATATTACTCAAAACAGTGGCATGCTGGAAAGAGTTCTGACATCAGTAAGTGGAGATATTTAGATAGTAATAAAACATTCATACAGACCACTGATATGCAACCCATAAGAATAGACCTGTAAAAGGGAGAGCGTCCAGGACCCACATGCGTTACGCCACAGCCAAGTGGCTTTCTGATGGATTAAGCCCATATCTGCAGGTTAATAGCGTTTTTGCTGGTGATGGGTTCCCTTTAGTATAGCGCAGTCATATTTTATAGCACTTTGTACTTACAGTCATGGCCAAAAGTTTTGAGAATGACACAAATATTAATTTTTACAAAGTCTACTGCTTCACTTTTTCTAATGGCAATTTGCCTATACTCCAGAATGTTATAAAGAGTGATCAGCTTAACAGCAATTACTTGCAAAGTCAATATTTGGCTAGAAAATTAACTTTATCCCCCAAAACACATTTCAACATCATTGCAGCCTTGCCTTAAAAGGACCAGCTAACCTCTTTTCAGTGATTGCTCCATTAACACAGGTGTGGGTGTTGAGAGGACATGGCTGAGATCAATCTGTCATGATTAAGTAAGAATGACACCACTGGACACTTTAAAAGGAGGCTGGTGCTTGGTATCATTGTTTCTCTTCTGTTAACCATGGTTATCTCTAAAGAAACACGTGCAGTCATCATTGCAATGCACAAAAATGGCCTAACAGGGAAGAGTATCGCAGCTAGAAAGATTGCACCTCAGTCAACAATATATCGCATCATCAAGAACTTCAAGGAGAGAGGTTCCATTGTTGCCAAAAAGGCTCCAGGGCACCCAAGAAAGACCAGCAAGCGCTAGGACCGTCTCTTAAAAGTGTTTCAGCTGCGGGATCGGGCTACCAGCAGTGCAGAGCTTGCTCAGGAATGGCAGCAGGCAGGTGTGAGTGCATCTGCATGCACTGTGAGGCGGAGACTCTTGGAGCAAGGCCTGGTCTCAAGGAGGGCAGCAAAGAAGCCACTTCTCTCCAGAAAAAACATCATGGACAGACTGATATTCTGCAAAAGGTACAGGCAGTGGACTGCTGAGGACTGGGGTAAAGTTATTTTCTCTGATGAATCCCCTTTTCGATTGTTTGGGACATCAGGAAAACGACTCATTTGGAGAAGACAAGGTGAGCGCTACCACCAGTCTTGTCTCATGCCAACTGTTAAGCATCCTGAAACCATTCATGTGTGGGGTTGCTTCTAAGCCAAGGGAATCGGCTCTCTCACAGTCTTGCCTAAAAACACAGCCATGAATAAAGAATGGTACCAGAATGTCCTCCAAGAGCAGCTTCTCCCAACCCTCCAAGAGCAGTTTGGCGATCAACAATGCCTTTTCCAGCATGATGGAGCACCTTGCCATAAAGCAAAGGTGATAACTAAATGGCTCAGGAACAAAACATAGAGATTTTGGGTCCATGGCCTGGAAACTCCCCAGATCTTAATCCCATTGAGAACTTGTGCTCAATCATCAAGAGACGGGTGGACAAACAAAAACCTAAAAATTCTGACAAAATGAAAGCATTGATTGTGCAAGAATGGACTGCTATCAGTCAGGATTTGGTCCAGAAGTTGATTGAGAGCATGCAAGGGAGAATTGCAGAGGTCCTGAAGAAGAAGGGTCAACACTGCAAATATTGACTTGCTGCATTAACTCATTCTAACTGTCAATATAAGCTTTTGTTACTCATATGTTTGCAATTATATATTTCTGTCTGTGATAAAAACATCTGTCAAACACACATAAAAAACAGAGGGCAGCAGATCATGTGAAAATATAATATTTGTGTCATTCTCAAAACTTTTGGCCATGACTGTACAATTGCTCATTTTGCCTTTCTATCCAGCTAATTCTTGTTTCTATTAGCTATATGAACAATTCCAGCTGCATAATTAATTATAAAGAGAAGAGAAACACCGGATCGCACCAATTGTGTCTGGTCCTCAAAGAAAAAAGCACACCTACTCAATAAGCATAATTGAATAAAGAGAACAACGAGTCATATTCTCTTTATTCAATTATGTTTCTATTAGCTGTATAATATACCATAATTTAAAACTGACTAGCTAAATCCTTCTAAGCTCTATGGAGAAACACAAGTCTCTCTTCCCTACATGAGTCATCACTGCAAGTCTCTGGCAAGGGGAGGCGGGACCAGCTGGGTCAGGAGTTGAAGAGAGGGAGATGACTCCTGCAGGGTCAAGAGATTTCCTGTTTCTCATAAAGCAGAAAAAAGAGAAGAATTAACTGGGTAGAAAAGTAAATGAGCAATTGTAAGTACACAGTGCTATGTAATGATAGCTGCAATAGATCAAGAGGATAAAAACTTTAATGGGAGTGCTTCTTTAATACAAATACTAAATCAGCCAATTCGATGTAAGAGCTTACAGCTAGAGGTGCCTGTGGATAGGCATTAACTGGTACCCAAGGAGTTCTTAAAATCTTGCCACATTGGAGGTGATGTTTCAGCAATAGCTTGGAGGCTACAAACTAAACACTTTTTGACTGGGTGAAAGGAGATTTGGGTGACTTTGCTATATCCTATTTTCCACTTTTCACAGCAGACAGATTTTCGTTAACAATTCAGCCAAGCAGTGCTAAGGGAAGCGGCAATAAACAGAAGATGTGACTTTGGGGTTACACTACAGGACTGAACATCTGGTATTTGTGCTAGACGAGAGCTGCTGACACTGCTTCATTAAAATTCTATGTGCATCCCTGGTGGGAGCGACAAGGGAGTCTGTGCCATTTAGAGATACTGTACTACGACTCAAAGAAAAATGTTTTTGTTCTGCTCCGTTCAATGCACGGAAACTTACAGTCACATTCTTTCATTCACAAAACAAGTGCTACCAGAGAAGTGGATATTTGTTTATCTGCCCACCATAAATGGAACAAATGAGCCTTCTGTATGGTGCCGCTGTGGCTCAATGGCAAAGTTGTGATGTTATGTAGCACAATGTATAAAAGTGTCCAGCACAATCGTATGCAGACCATATTTAGCTCATACATGTCTATTCAACTTCCTATTTCCACCTGAAAATACAATTCTATCACTTATCTTTGTGTGTGAAGCCACATGCACATACTCGATGCAATGTTTATTGCACATTTTCAATGCAGAAACCGCACCAAAAAATCTGGCATAACTTTAGACAACCTGACTTTGTGCTCTGCCTGCAGGTTATCAGTTCAGCTCCGACTTAAGGTACTGCCACACTAAACGTTCCCGCTAACGATCACGATAACGACGCTATCGTTGGTGTGATCTTTTAAGGTCGCTAGTAGCGGCCAAACTGGACGATCTCATTAACGACGCATCAGCGGTTAGCGATCTTTTTAACGACTTTGGCGGTCGTTGGGACGTGCCACACTGCATGTACTGTGAAAGATCACGACCTCGATAGGCGTGACTGAGCGCAACCTTTTGCACGCCCCTCATCACAGATTGGTGGTCACTATTTATCTCATAGATATTTATCACAGCTCTCCCGCTTTGTGATTGGATGACCGCGTCATAAAAGACGACGTATCAGCACTCCTCTCCATTGCTCTCGAGCAGAAGCGGTTCTTTCAAGTCTCCAGCATCGTTCCAGTGTGTCCTGCTAGCTTTTGTAGCTACTGCGATCCATTTTGCGCCACTATTGAGGTTGCTGCGTTCCTGTCTACGGCGTTGGGTTTTTTGCGATCCAGTCTGTGGCGTTATATCCTCTGCGATCCAGTTTGTGACGCTATTTTGTTTCCCTATTTTCTTTATTTTTTCAAAATCACAAACAAGTTTTGTAAGGTAGGTATTTTTTTTTGTCACATTTAATTTTTATTTTTTCTTTAATTTTACAGATCCATTTTTAGATCTCTGCTGTTGTTAACCATTGTCGTCCATCAATTATTTTTTTTTTGCCATTGTTTTGTTCTGGCATTTTGTGATCCCTGCTGTTTTTTGCGTAATTGTTCATCTATGATTTTTTTGCCATTGTTTTGTTCTGGCACGCCCACCACACCACCACCATTTTATGATCCCAGCTCTGTCAATGTTTACTCCAGCTGCGCCCACAAGCACCATTTTATGTTCCCTGCTGTATTCTATGTTGTAGGTTATGTAAGCATTATTTAACCATTCTGGCATTCTCACATAATCATTTTTTTATTACAGATGGCTGATAAGCAGGAATTTTTGCGGGAGTTTATCGAGCTGTACCGCTCAATGCCGTGCCTTTGGAAAATAAAGTCTGCTGATTACTGTAACAGGTTGAAAAAGAAGGACACATACCAAAAACTGGTGGAGCTCTGCAAGAACCGTTACCCAGATGAACCGGCAGATGAGTCATCTGTGAAAAAACGCATACAGGCCCTCTGCACTGTGTACAAAAAAGAGCTCAATATAAGTTATAAATTCTACCAAATCTGGAGCGGGGGCCGAAGATGTTTATGTCCCCCAACTGTGGTACTTTGATCTGTTCGCTTTTACAAGGGACCAAGAAGTACCCAGACAAGGGACATCCATGTCGGATCTAGACCCGGTGATCCAGCCGGACACCCCTGTCGTACATGTAAGTACCTTTGTATTACAACACATTTTAATGTACATGCCAAAGTGGACTTAAATTTAAAAAATATTATTGTGAAATGTAGATAAAATGGCAGAATATATCCATTCATGTACTGATAATTTATCTAGCTCAACAGTTGAGGCCTATCCATTTACAAGTGTCGTTTTCACATTTTTGCTGTTTTTGGGTATAGTGTGAAGATACATTTCTTTGTCTTTGCAAGTGTCGTTTTCACATTTTTGCTGTATATGGGTGTTATAGTGTGAAGATTAATTGCTTTGTCTTTGTGATTTACCATTTGTTTTTTGTTCATGCAGGACACAGAGAGGCTGTCTCCACACCTGCAACTGAACAAGACAGCATGCCGTTGATCCAAGATGAAGAAGAGCCACCATCCTCATCTGTGCGGCGCCGGCTTTCACTTTCAGGAAGGAAAAGGAAGGCTCCCACCATCTCCACCACCTCGGCTACTCCTGAATTGGTGGAAATTGCGAAAAAAAAGTGCTAACGGCAGAAAAAGACAAAACTAAAATAACAGGGTTTGCATATTTCACTAATGAGAAGCTGCCTACACTGGATCCTGTTCAGCGGCTTCATGCAGAGAGACTCATGTTTGAGGTACTGACTCAAGCGTCTTTTGGAAACCTGGATAACAGATATGTCGTCATGCCAAGACCGCAGTACCCGGACTACTCATGGCCCAACAATCCTGTGCCGAACCCAATTGGGCTAAATCCTGCAAACCCAAACGCTGGTGCTCCCCCTTATTTTTATACACCGCAGAGGCAGCGTGGTAATGGCAACGATCCATCTTACCAGCAGTTGTAGTTTTTAAAATGTTTTACAAAAGTTTTTTTTGTTGTTTATTATTTTTACATTGATACCTTTTTTAATAAAAAACTTATTTATCTAATGAATTGTGGTCTTTTCTTATGTGATGTCACCTATTAAAATGTTGTATTTTTATTACATCTACTTGTCACACATGGGGTCATGGGAGTACCAGCTATCATAGGTGTTCCATCATAGGGAAAAAATGAAATGAAAAAAATATCAAAAATTAACATTTCTTTTAACCCCTTAGTGACAGAGCCATTTTGCAGCTTAATGACAGGGGCCAATTTTTACA
The DNA here is from genome assembly GCA_033576555.1 of Oophaga sylvatica. Taxonomy (NCBI): domain Eukaryota; kingdom Metazoa; phylum Chordata; class Amphibia; order Anura; family Dendrobatidae; genus Oophaga; species Oophaga sylvatica. The sequence goes on along the minus strand of JARQOD010000005.1, from coordinate 125,911,441 downwards.
ATTCTGACCACTGTCACTTTATGAGGTTATAACTCTGGAACGCTTTAATGAATCCCGCTGATTCTGAGATTGTTTTTTCGTGACATATTGTACTTCACGTTAGTGGTAAAATTTCTTTGATATGACTTGTGGTTATTTATGAAAAAAACGGAAATATGGCGAAAATTTTGAAAATTTAACAATTTTCAAACTTTAAATTTTTATGCCCTTAAAACAGAGAGATATGTCACACAAATTTCTTAATAAATAACATTTCCCACATGTCTACTTTACATCAGCACAATTTTGGGACCAAAATTTTTTTTTCTTACGAAGTTATAAGGGTTAAAAGTTGACCAGCGATTTATCATTTTTACAACACCATTTTATTTTAGGGACCACCTCACATTTGAAGTCACTTTGAGGGGTCTATATGATAGAAAATACCAAAAGTGACACCATTCTAAAAACTGCACCCCTCAAGGTGCTCAAAACCACATTCAAGAAGTCTATTAACCCTTTACGTGCTTCACAGGAACTGAAGCAACGTGGAAGGAAAAAATTAACATTTAACTTTTTTTGCAAAAACTTTACTTCGGAACCTATTTTTTTTATTTTCACAACTGTTAAAAGAAAAAATGAACCACAAAATTTGTTGGGCAATTTCTCCTGATTAAGCCGATACCCCATATGTGGGGGTAAACCACTGTTTGGGCGCATGGCAGAGGTTGCAAGGGAAGGAGCAACATTTGACTTTTTCAACGCAGAATTGGCTGGACGCCATGTCGCGTTTGTAGAGGCCCTGATGTGTCTAAACAGTGGAAACCCATCACAAGTGACCCCATTTTGGAAACTAGACCCCCTAAGGAACTTATCTAGATGTGTGGTGAGCACTTTGAACCTCCAAGTGCTTCACAGAAGTTTATAACATAGAACAGTGAAAATAAAAAATCATTTTTTCCACAAAAACAATCTTTTCACCCCAATTTTTATTTTCCCAAGGGTAACAAGACCCCAAAAGTTTTTGTGCAATTTGTCCTGAGCATGCTGATACCCGATATGTGGGGTAAACCACTGTTTGGGCGCACGGCAGGGCTTGGAAGTGAAGGAGCGCCGTTTGACTGTTTCAAACCAAAATTGGCTGGAATTGAAATTGGACGCCATGTCGCGTTTGGAGAGCCCCTGATATGCCTAAACAGTCGAAACCCCCACACAAATCACACCATTTTGGAAACTAGACCCCTTAAGGAACTTATCTAGATGTGTGGTGAGCACTTTGAACCCCCAAGTGCTTCACAGAAATTAATAAACGTAGAGCCGTGAAAATAAAAAATCATTTTTTTCCTCAAAAATGATTCTTTAGACCGCTATTTTTTTATTTTCCCAAGGGTAACAGGAGAAATTGGACCCAAAAAGTTGTTGTGCAATTTTTCCTGAGTACGCTGATACCCCATATGTTGGGTGAAACCACTGTTTGGGCGCATGGGAGTGCTTGGAAGGGAAGGAGCGCCATTTTGTAATGCAGACTTTGATGGAATGTTCTGCGGGCGTCATGTGTTTGCAGAGCCCTTGATGTACCTAAACAGTAGAAACCCCCTGCAAGTGACACCATTTTTGGAAACTAGACCCCCCAAGGAGCTTATCTAGATGTGTGGTGAGCACTTTGAACCCCCAAGTGCTTCACAGAAATTTATAAACGCAGAGCCGTGAAAATGAAAAATCATTTTTTTTCTCAAAAATGTTTTTTTTTAGCCAGCTATTTTTTATTTTCCCAAGGGTAACAGGAGAAATTAGAACCCCAAAATTGGTGTGCAATTTGTCCTGAGTACGCTGATACCCCATATGTTGGGGTAAACCACTGTTGGGCGCACGGCAGGGCTCGGAAGGGAGGAGCGACATTTGACTTTTGAAAGCCACGTCGTGTTTGGAGACCCCTTGATGTGTCTAAACAGTGGAAACCCCCCCAAGTGACCCATTTTGGAAACTAGACCCTTAAGGAACTTATCTAGATGTGTGGTGAGCACTTTGAAACCCCAAGTGTTTCACAGAAATTTATAAACGCAGAGCCGTGAAAATGAAAAATCATTTTTTTCTCAAAAATGTTTTTTAGCCAGCTATTTTTATTTTCCAAGGTACAGGAGAAATTAGAACCCCAAAATTGGTGTGCAATTTGTCCTGAGTACGCTGATACCCATATGTTGGGTAAACACTGTTTGGGCGCACGGCAGGGCTCGAAGGGAGGGAGCGCCATTGACTTTTTGAACGCCACGTCGTGTTTGGAGACCCCTGATGTGTCTAAACAGTGGAAACCCCCACAAGTGACCCCATTTTGGAAACTAGACCCCTTAAGGAACTTATCTAGATGTGTGGTGAGCACTTTGAACCCCCAAGTGTTTCACAGAAATGTATAAACGCAGAGCTGTGAAAATAAAAAATAATTTTTTTCTCAAAAATGATTTTTTTTAGCCAGCTATTTTTTATTTTCCCAAGGGTAACAGGAGAAATTAGATCCCCAAAATTGGTGTGCAATTTGTCCTGAGTACGTTGATACCCCATATGTTGGGGTAAACCACTGTTTGGGCGCACGGCAGGGCTCGGAAGGGAGGGAGCGCCATTTGACTTTTTGAACGCCACGTCGTGTTTGGAGACCCCCTGATGTGCCTAAATAGTGGAAATCCCTCAATTCTAGCTCCAACCCTAACCCCAACACACCCCTAACCCTAATCCCAACCCTAATCCTAACCTAAATCCCAACCCTAATTGTAACCCTAACCTTAATTGTAACCCTAACTCTAATTGTAACCCTAACCCTAATTTTAACCCTAACCCTAATTGTAACCCTAACCCTAATTCTAACCCTAATTATAACCCTAACCCTAAGGCTAGGTTCATTTTGCGTTTTACCAGCCCGTTCAACACATAGCGTTGACGAGCTGGTAACGGTATAGCATAACACGATCGCGTTATGCTATACCCACTAGCGCAGAGGAATCAGCAGATGATTCATCTGCGCTAGCGGTGACGGAGCCCAGACGCTGCAGCCCGCGTCCGAGGCTCCGTCACTGAATGATGGCACGTCGCAAACGCATGCCGCTTTACGGCATGCGTCGCGATGCGCCCTCAAATGGGGGTGAATGGCAGCGTTAACGGACTGCCATAACGCAGTATGAACCCGGCTTAACCCTAACCCTAATTATAACCCTAACCCTAATGCTAACCCTAACCCTAATGCTAACCCTAATTATAACCCTAACCCTAATTATAACCCTAACCCTAACAGAAAAATGAAAATAAATATAATTTCTATTTTTTATTATATGTCCCTAACTAAGGGGTGATAAATGGGGGGTTATGTACTGTTTTTTTTATTTTGATCACTGTGATAGTTTATCACAGTGATCAAAATGCACTTTCTGGAGAATGAATGAAACTTTTTTTGAATCTGCCGCCAAGCAGATCGGCGGGCGCACTGCGCATGCGCTCGCCATTTTTTTTTTGCAGGAAGACGCCGGGATCCTGGGGCCTGCGGGAGGACGGAGGACACCGGTAAGTATATGGGGGGGCGATCGGGGGACCGGGGGACCCTCATTTTCTCCCCTCTGATGTGCGATCACATCAGAGGGGAGAGAAATAATTTTTTTTTTTTTTTTGCGATCGCATCTATGCTTGCATAGACGCGATCGCAACACCGGGATCGGTGAATACCGACCCGGATCATGTTCTCTGGGGTCTCGGCTACCCCGGTAGCCGAGACCCCAGAGAATATTTGCCCATCCCCCCACCAGCACAGCGGCACTTAGCGGCGGGCGCACTGAGCATGCGCCCGCCATGTTCTTCATCGCGCCGGCCCGGGGGGACACCGGAGGGCCCTGGGGCCACATACAGGACATCGGGGGCCACATGGGGGTCCCGGGGACCCTTTTTCTCTGTCCTCTGATGTCCGATGACATCAGAGGACAGAGAAATTAAATGGCACAACTTTTTTTTTTTTTTTGTTGCGGTCGCCGTTATAGGGTTAATAACGGCGATCGCAACATCGGTGTCGGTAAAAACCGACCTGATTCATGTTCTCTGGGGTCTCGGCTACCCCCGGTAGCCGAGACCCCGGAGAAAATGCGCCTCTGGGGGGCGCTATTCACTTTTCCTATTCACTTTTTTGTGGTTTAAGTACCCTTAATGACCGCCGTTAAAAGGCGTATCGGCGGTCATTAAGGGGTTAAAGGCCCCTGGTCACACTAGCGCTAAAACCTTATACTAAAAAATGATACACCACACCTGCGTAGATTAACGTAAAATATAAAAATATATTATTTATTTATATATATATATATATATATATATTTTTTTTTAAATAAAGATATCAAATTTAAATAAAAACAAAAAACAGTAACATAATAAAATAAAAAATTATATACAAAATATTAACAAAATAAAAATAATTAACAAAAAAAAATTAATGAGGGGCCCGGAGTCCAGGAAATGCCCTCTCCAGCATCACCCGTGTTGATGCAGAGCTCCCATGGCACGTTGCAGCTCTGCCACCGCTGTCTGCATGGCTCCCACCGCGCTGCTCATTGCCGCCATCAGCCGGCGGTGTGACAGAAACAGGTCCTGGGCAGTTGGGATTTCTGTGGAGGTAAAGGTAACAGTTAACCAGGGAATTCTGTTGAAACATCAACATGTACATGTTATGTTTGTTAACACTTACGGTTTTCCTCAGAGGAACCGCTGACCACCCACCCAGAAACTGTTGCTTCGCCGGCTAGGGAAACACAGAAAAAAGAATAATATCACAACAGTCATTACACATAAGACCTTACAAAGTTCTCAAACTTGTCTGAAGCTTATATAATGTGCGTTAATTACCTGATGGGGAGCCTGCATCCGTGTCACGGGATGATTATTATTATTATTATATATTTATATAGCGCCATTTATTCCATGGCGCTTTACATATGAAAAGGGGAAAAATATAGACAGATACAATAAACATGTGCTAGACAAGGGACGCATAAGTACAGAAGGAGAGAGGACCCTGCCCGCGAGGGCTCACAGTCTACAGGGATGGGTGAGAATACACTAGGAGAGGGTAGAGCTGGTTGTGCAATGGTTCAGTACACTGAGGATCATTGCAGGTTGTAGGCTTGTCGGAACAGGTGGGTCTTCAGGTTTTTCTTGAAGGTCTCCGTTGTTGGTGAAAGTCTGATGTTTTGCGGCAGAGAGTTCCAGAGTATGGGGGAAGCCCGGGAGAAGTCTTGTATGCGGTTGTGGGAAGAAGAGATGAGGGGGGAGTCGAGAAGGAGATCTTCAAAGGATCGAAGGTTGCGTGTGGGTAGGTAGCGGGAGACCATGTCACAGATGTATGGAGGAGAAAGGTTGTGGATGGCTTTGTATGTCATGGTTAAGGTTTTGAACTGGAGCCTCTGGGCAATAGGAAGCCAGTGAAGGGCCTGACATAGTGGGGAGGCAGGGGAATAGCGGGAAGACAGGTGGATTAGTCGTGCAGCAGAGTGTAGGATGGACTGGAGTGGTGCCAGAGTGCTAGAGGGGAGGCCAGACAGTAGGAGGTTGCAGTAGTCGAGGCGGGAGATGATAAGGGCGTGCACTAGTGTTTTTGTGGTTTCATGGTTGAGGAATGAGCGGATCCGGGAAATATTTTTGAGTTTGAGGCGGCAGGAGGTGGCGAGGGCTTGGATATGTGGTTTGAAAGAGAGGGCAGAGTCGATGATCACCCCAAGGCACCGAGCATGTGGGACTGGGGAAAGCGAGCAGCCATTGACATTGATGGATAGGCCTGGTGGAGGGGTAGAATGAGGTGGGGGAAAGATGATGAATTCTGTTTTGTCCATGTTCAGTTTGAGAAAGCGAGCAGAAAAGAAGGCTGAGATAGCAGACAGACACTGTGGGATTTTGGTCAGTAGGGAGGTGAGGTCAGGTCCAGATAGGTAGATCTGCGTGTCATCGGCGTAGAGGTGATACTGCAAGCCGTGGGATTCTATGAGCTGTCCCAGGCCGAAGGTGTAGATGGAGAAGAGTAGGGGTCCTAGGACTGAGCCTTGGGGAACACCGACAGACAGGGGGTGAGGTGAGGAGGTGGTGTGTGAGAGGGAGACACTAAATGTTCGGTCTGTTAGGTATGATGAGATCCAGGATAGGGCCAAGTCTGTGATGCCAAGAGATGAGAGAATCTGTAGGAGGAGGGAATGGTCTACGGTGTCAAAGGCAGAAGACAGGTCCAGGAGAAGGAGGACAGAGTAGTGTCGCTTGCTCTTGGCGGTTAGCAGGTCGTTAGTGACTTTAGTTAGGGCAGTTTCAGTTGAGTGATGCGGTCGAAAGCCTGATTGTAACCGGTCAAAGAGGGAGCAGGAGGAAAGGTGGGAGGACAGTTCAAGATATACATGCTGTTCCAGTAGTTTTGAGGCGAAGGGGAGAAGAGATATCGGGCGATAGCTAGACGCTGAGGATGGGTCGAGGGAGGGCTTTTTGAGGATTGGGGTGATTGAAGCATGTTTGAAGGATGAAGGAAAGACACCATTTGTAAGTGAAAGGTTGAAGAGGTGTGTGAGAGTAGGGATGAAGACTGTGGCAAGGTTAGGGATGAGGTGGGACGGGAGTGGGTCAAGCGCGCAAGTGGTGAGGTGTGATCTTGACAGGAGAGTGGAGAGCTGATCTTCTGTCATGGTGGTGAAGCTGGTTTTGGAAGAACAGGGCTGAGTGGCTAAGAGGGGCATTGGGGGCTGCGGGCCAAAGCCTTCTCTGATAGTATCAATCTTTTGCTTAAAGAAGGAGGCAAAGTCTTCGACAGAAATGAGAGGAGAGGGAGGAGGTGCTGTGGGATGGAGTAGAGAATTGAAAGTGTTGAAGAGCTGTTTAGGGTTGTGAGACAGGGAGGATATGAGAGATGAGAAGTAAGTTTGTTTTGCGGCAGAGAGCGTGGACTTGAAGCTGGCAAGGGACTGCTTGTATGCGTTGAAGTGCTCGGTGGAGTGGGTTCTCTTCCATCTCCGCTCGGTAACCCTGGAAGCCCGTCTCAGTTCTTTGGTCAGGCCGGTCAGCCAGGGCTGCCTGTTGATTGTACGAGTTTTGCTCTGCATGAGGGGGGCGGCCGAATCAAGTGTGGTTTTTATTGTGGTGTTATAAAATGTGGCAGCAGCATCTGTGTCATGAAGTGAGGCTATGTCTGTAAGAGGGAGGAGGGACTCAGAGAGCGATTGTAAATTGAGGTGTTTGAGATTTCTGCGAGGGTGGGTGAGTTTGTGGAGTGGGGGATGCGTACTAACAGAGGAGAGGGAAGAGAATGTCAGTAGGTTGTGGTCAGACAGGGGGAGTGGGGAGTTAGTGAAATGAGTGAGGGAACAGAGACGGGTGAAGATAAGGTCCAGCGTGTGACCGCCTTTGTGAGTGGCCGCAGAGGACCATTGAGTGAGGCCAAGGGAAGCTGTGAGCGAAAGAAGTTTAGAGGCCGCCGGGGTGGAAGTGTCAATGGGGATGTTGAAATCGCCCATGATGATGGTGGGGATGTCAGCAGAGAGGAAATTGAGTAGCCAGGTGGTGAAGTGGTCGAGAAAGGTGGAGATGGCTAGTTCCGGGGGGCGGTAGATGACAGCCAGTTGGAGGTTGGAGGGGGAATAGATGCGAACAGAGTACACTTCGAACGAGGGAATAGCAGCGGAGGGTGGAATTTGAATAGGGGTAAAGGAGCAGGTATCAGACAGGAGTAAGCCAACTCCTCCACCACGTTTGTTGCTGGGGCGAGGGGTGTGAGAAAGATGAAATCCGCCATAGGAAAGCGCAGCTGGAGAGGCTGAGTCAGAGGGAGTGAGCCAGGTTTCAGTGATGGCAAGGAAGGAGAGTTTGTTGGTGATAAAGAGGTCGTGGACAAATGACAGTTTATTGCAGACGGAGCGTGCGTTCCATAGTGCTCCGGGTAGGGGGACTGGGGGAGGGGGGTGTGGATGGATAGGTATGAGGTTGACAGGGTTGCAAAAACGTGTGGAAGATCGTGGCAGGGTGTTGGAAATGAGTGTGGGGATGTGATGAGGAGGGCCAGGATTTGGGGATACATCGCCAGCGATGAGGAGTAGCAGACAGAGCGTTAGAAGGTGGGAGCAGGATAAACCATGGTGTGGCCGTGTGTGTCTTGGTAAAAAGGATTGTATGTGGAGGAACAGTTCTGAGGGAAAGGTGAGATGGCTGGGGAGAATGGAGGGGGAAATGACTAATTCCTTACTAGGTGGGGGGATTACAGGGGATAGGAAGAAAGAAAGGAGGATGGGGGTGAAAGTGATAAGAAAATGAAACATAGTGGTTTTATAATCTGTTACCTTGCAGCCAAATTCCAGTCAAATTCTAGTCTAATTCACAGTAGTGTAATTAGAAATCTGTAATTTGAAATATGGGATTTGAAATATATGAAGCAGACTACGTCTGGAGCAGACCCATTGCACTGGTTATATCTGCAGCTAATGCCAATCAGGTGTGAGTGGAAAGTGGGCTGAGACTGCTCAGGCCAGATGCAGAGTTAAGGAAAGTTCATAAAAGGGGGTAGGGATTACACAGACCATTCGGATGTGTGGTGAAGATAAGAAGTATGGAGTACAATTATGTACACAGGAAGATGGGTGAGCAAATCATACCATTAAACAAAGCAATATACATGATGCATTCAGGAGCATAGAAAAGCTGGAGTTTTCATACCATTAACAAAGCAATATACATGATGCATTCAGGAGCATAGAAAAGCTGGAGTTTTTATACCATTAACAAAGCAATATACATGATGCATTCAGGAGCATAGAAAAGCTGGAGTTTTCATACCATTAACAAAGCAATATACATGATGCATTCAGGAGCATAGAAAAGCTGGAGTTTTCATACCATTAACAAAGCAATATACATGATGCATTCAGGAGCATAGAAAAGCTGGAGTTTTCATACCATTAACAAAGCAATATACATGATGCATTCAGGAGCATAGAAAAGCTGGAGTTTTCATACCATTAACAAAGCAATATACATGATGCATCCAGGAGCATAGAAAAGCTTTAGTTTTCATACCATTAACAAAGCAATATACATGATGCATTCAGGAGCATAGAAAAGCTGGAGTTTTCATACCATTAACAAAGCAATATACATGATGCATTCAGGAGCATAGAAAAGCTGGAGTTTTCATACCATTAACAAAGCAATATACATGATGCATTCAGGAGCATAGAAAAGCTGGAGTTTTCATACCATTAACAAAGCAATATACATGATGCATTCAGGAGCATAGAAAAGCTGGAGTTTTCATACCATTAACAAAGCAATATACATGATGCATTCAGGAGCATAGAAAAGCTGGAGTTTTCATACCATTAACAAAGCAACATACATGATGCATTCAGGAGCATAGAAAAGCTGGAGTTTTCATACCATTAACAAAGCAAATACATGATGCATTCAGGAGCATAGAAAAGCTGGAGTTTTCATGATGCAGGAGAGAAGGCATTTCCTGGGGTAGGACTGGAACCCACCGATTCAGGAGGGGGGTTGCTGCCGGAGAAGGGGTTGAAGGGTTGGAGAGGTGTGGTGATGATGGTGGTGGAGGGGTAGCCGGGGAAGGAGATGATGGAGGTGGAGGGGTAGCTGGGGACGGTGGAGCCGCAGCAGCTGGTGAAGGTGGTGCTGTAAATAAAATATATAATTCAGTCAAATAATCGTTCTACTAACCCCGTTACTGCCAGTACTTCCATCTATGCCTGTAAACCCCCTCACAACTGCTACTCCCTTCACTGCCTGCCCTATCACTGCTGGTACTCCCATCACTACTGGTCCTCCCGTTACTGCCAGTACTTCCATCTATGCCTGTAAACCCCCTCACGACTGGTACTCCCTTCACTGCCTTGCCCCATCACTGCCGGTACTCCCATCACTGCGGGTGCATTGATATAGGTAGATAAGGCTACTTTTACACTTGCATTTTTTTGCGCAGTGCAACTTGCGCTATCGGACGCATGCGCAATGTTCCCCTATCTTTAACATGGCGGGCGCAGGGTCTAGCGCTTGCACGCGTTCATGTGCGTTTGTCGTGCGCTGCGCATTTTCCCGGTGTGCGCCCATACGCGCTAGATGCTACATGTTGAATTTTTTTTCCGGTCAAAAAAAAAAAGAGATGATTGAGACAGAGATGATGGAGACAGATGAAAGAGCCAGAGATGATGGAGACAGAGATGATAGAAATGTGACACATAGACAACGCATGCACCAAAAAAACGCAAACGCATGCAAAAACGCATGAAATTGCAGACAAACGCTGCGTTTTTTTGTCGAAATGCGCATGCTGATGCGACTAAATATCGCAGCGTTTACATGCGTTTTTTTAATGCGCTTCATGTGCGCTCGAAACGCAGCGCTAAAAAACACAAGTGTGAAAGTAGCCTACCCCACAAAACATAACCTCTCCAGATACCCTCATCAATACTCACTCAGAGGCCTGCGAGCTGGGCCCGGATGCTGGCGACCCTATCGCGTGAGCGGTATCGCAGGTCCGCCAGCTTCTTGCAGATCTGTGCTCTTGTGCGTCGCACATTGAATCGCCTCTGCAGGCCCCGCCGGATTCTCTGCAGGCATACCCTTTTGTGGCGCATTGGATGCGCCACAGGTAGCCTGCAGTGGTAATCCCAGAGGTCCATTTTCTTAATTAGATAACGGACCTCCTCATCAGACCATTTAGGCCCGCGCTGTCTCGCCGCCGCCATTGCCGCCATTACAAACAACAGCGCATTGGGCGACGCCAGCGCCATGACGTCACAGCGTGCGCACGTTACGTGCGGCCGCACTCGCGACGCAAAACGGTTTTGCGATTGAAAAGTGACCGCAGCAGCCATGCTCCAGCCAAGCACAGATATGAGATGCTGTTGCGATCGCAATACCACTTCCAAGCTAGGCGATCACAATGGCGTCTCATGTCTTTATGGCTGGGGCTCGTGACAATCTTCACCTTGCAAATCACAATGGCTTTTTGCATATCTGTATGCATATCTGTGTAGCTGCAGTGTGTGAGTAGTCACATTGCGATCACAATGACGTCGCATATCTTTATGGCTGGGGCTCGCGAATCACCTTGCAAATCACAATGGCTTTTTGCATATCTGTATGCATATCTGTGTAGCTGCAGTGTGTGAGTAGTCACATTGCGATCACAATGACGTTGCATATCTTTATGGCTGGGGCTCGCGAATCACCTTGCAAATCACAATGGCTTTTTGCATATCTGTATGCATATCTGTGTAGCTGCAGTGTGTGAGTAGTCACATTGTGATCACAATGAAGTCGTATATCTTTATGGCTGGGGCTCGCGAATCACCTTGCAATCACAAAGGCTTTTCATATCTGTATATAGCTGGAGCTCGTGAGAAGTCACATTGCGATCACAATGGCGTCGCATATCTGTGAATAGCTGTGATTCCCTGGTGAATGTTGACCTTTACCTCCCAAGAATTTTCAAATATATGTATAACAATTTTTTAATCTTTCATATATGAATAAAATATATATATTATATATTTAAACTTTATATATGCAGCTGTGGTGTATTATCTGTTATATATAATTATAATGTTTGAACGCTAGTGAGACCATAGGCCCTTAAAATAATTGTAAATATTTGAAACTTTTTTCTTTATTTTTTTAACAATTAACTCCTATGACTGATGGTACTCCCATGACCACGTGTGTGACAAGTAGATACAATGTAAAACAAAAAATAGACAACAAAAAAGCCTTTGAAAAGATTTTAAAAACTGCAGCTGCTGGTAACATGTCTCTTTGCCATCCCCATTACTCCCTCCCCACATCTCACCCATCATTAGCCCTTCTCCCATATTGGTAAAATAATTGAAAAAAAAAACAAAACACGAATGCATTTTTAAAATAAAAATATTTTATTATAAAAACATTGTTAAAAAAAGGGTAAAGTAAAACATTATCAAAATCAAACTAGACCTGATGCCGCCAACTCACTGCACCAGGCCCATTAAAGTAATGGCAGTACTTGTCTCGGCCGGCCTTCGCATTGTCCTTGCTCCTGCCTTGATTGACAGGTTGAAGGCCTGCAATAGCGGGATCATTGTCACGCCATTCTCCAAGCACCACGTCACCATTGCTGTCCGAGTCCATGAAGCCTGGCGGACTGTAAGTACCAGCATCGCGTTTTCGTAGAAAATTGTGCAGCACACAACAGGCCAACACCACAGAGTCTATGGATTCCAGCTTCATGTTGATTGGAGTGTGGAAAACCCTGAAGCGGTTGGCCATTATGCCGAAGGCATTCTCCACAACGCGCCGTGCCCTAGACAGTCTGTAGTTAAAAATCCGCCTTTCCCCTGTCAAAGTCTTTTGTGGGTACGGTTTCACAAGATGCTCATGAAGGGGGAAGGCTTCATCGCCCACAAACACAAAGTTTAGGTTGGCGGTGGTGTCCATGTTGGTTGGCAAGTTAAGTTTATTATTAAACAACCGTTCACCAAAACTTGTGTGCTCCAAAACGCCACCGTCAGAAACCCTTCCGTTCATGCCAACATCAACGTCAATAAATTCATAATTGGCATTAACAAGGGCCATGAGGATCACGCTGAAGTAGCCCTTGTAATTATGAAAAAAGGATCCGCTGTTGGCTGGTTGCGTGATCCGCACATGTTTGCCATCCAAGGCACCACCACAGTTTGGGAACTGCCAAATCCTTTCAAAATCAGAGGCAATAATTTGCCATTCCGCCACTGATTTGGGAAAAGACATGTAGCTCCGTAAACTGCGGACGATGGCGTTGCATGTCTCCGGAATTAGTTCTCCAAGCAGCGACCGAGAAATTGCAGCAGAATATTGCAAATCCTTCATTGAACGTCCGGTTGCCAGAAATCGCAGCGTTACTGCCAAACGTTCCTCTGCTGAAACAGCTGCACGCATCCGGGTATCCTGCCGTTCAATGAGTGGCCTCACAGCTTCCAGTAGGAGCTTGAATGAATCCTCCGACATCCGTAGATAATTCCGGAAATCCTGCGGATTCTTCTCCTGCAACTCCCTCACTAGATGCATGTGGGAGAATTTGGACCTCTGCTCCAGCCATTCCCTGGTCCACATGCGACACTTTCGCTTGGAACGCCTCTCTTCCACCCGCGCCTCTTCTTGTCGATCTGCCTCCATAGTGCAACAGCCACAATCATACGCTCCGCGGTGGACAGGTTCATTATGTGCAACCTGTACAGTAAAGAGAAAAGTTAATTACTAATTAATTACTATTAATAAAGTGTTTAAACAAAATAAAATAAAGAATAAAGTAAAAAATATATAAAAAAATATAAATTACACTTTTCAGTTAACATTTAATATACAGTTTACAAATGTCTAAAATGGTGGGGTGGTGTAAAATAAATAAAGCAGACGAAAAAATAAAAAAAATTAGGTCAGGGGTGTAAAATAAATAAAGCAGACGAAAAAATAAAAAAAAAAATAAGGTCAGGGGTGTAAAATAAATAAAGCAGACAAAAAAAAAATAAGGTCAGGGGTGTAAAATAAATAAAGCAGACGGAAAATAAAATAAAAAGAAAATAAGGTCAGGGGTGTAAAATAAATAAAGCAGACGAAAAAAAAAAAATAAGGTTAAAAACCATTATCAAACAACATCACAAACAATATTTACCTTGAATCCAAATATCCCGAAGATACAAATCCAAATGGGGATGGATGGTGCTCAGACAGGATCGCAAAAACCCACCACAAACAGGATCGCAAAACTCCGCCACACGATACTATCCTCGCAACAACGCACAAAGAGTCACCCATAAAGTGCTCTGGAAACAATGGATGGGGGCGCAGTTATCATAGCTGAGGTGATGTTGTGGTCACCAATCGGAGCTGTAGGGCGTTAACGAAAGAAAACAAAGTCCCGCCTGCGCCGCTGACTAATGCGTCGTCAGCGAGGTCGCACATCGTTCACAAAAGGTGCCAAACACAGCGATTCAGGCTCACCAGCGGGACGCCAACGATCAAAATACGGTCCAGAACTCTAGTGAACGATCAACGAGATCACAGCAGGGGCCACGTCGTTGCTACATGCCACACACGACGTCGCTAACGAGATCGCTAAATAGTGACGTATTTTAGCGATCTCGTTAACGGCCTTGTTTAGTGTGGCATACCCTTTACTTTTCAAGAACCAGGAGTTAGACGAAAATGAGCCATGACAAAGCTCTGTGCACAATCTCTGTAGAGTGGCACATGGTATTTTGGACTGTGTGGCACAAAGCATGTTACTGTATGATGCCTGCAGTATATACCACACATATCACTGTAATATGGCAATTCTGCATTGGATTGTTTTTATGTAACGACAAGAGTCACAAAGTCTTACATTGTAAAAGCTACTTTTGAGTAGAGCAGAGTACTGTGTGATCCAGAGAGGCAGTAGAGCGGTGATGTCACTGAGAAGAGGAGTACAAAAGAATTCATACCCTATGATCTTTTGAACATTTTTTCACGCTACACCCATAAATTTAAATAAATTTTATTGGGATTTTAAGTGATATACCAACACAAAGTAGCAAGTATTTGTGAAGTGTAAAGGAAATAACACATTGTTTTCTAAATATTTTAAGCATTTAAATATCTGAAAATTGCTACATGCTGTTCACACGCTTAGGTGCTTCTTAAAGTAGATACAGGAAAGCTTTGATAGTAAATTACCTGCTGGTTTATTATAGTCAGCATAGACCAAAGCAGGGTTCAGTAGTAAACAGGCAGAGCATTCCTGGCTTAACGGAAAACAAAACAAACAAAATACAAAAGAGTCCTTTCTCTGCAGGTTCCACCCGCAGACACCTCACACTGTCCTCAGCTCCTTCTGGAGCCACGTGGGAGTCCTTCCTCTCCCAAGTCACAACACAGACTGGCTCTCAGGTCCAGGTATTTTACCAAAACCATCTGATGATCATATGACCAAGATATCACTTCAGGTCCTGTCCGTACACATGCCGGTGTCGGCTCTGCAAGTGGAGATATGGTGAGCACCCTCCCTCCCACTCTATGGGTGCCCACATAAAAACCAGCACATGTAATATTCTGGTTTTACATCACTGATAACAGTATGTGCAAAGACACATATCTCCCTTCATACACTGTACTAGTGACCCTGTCACAATGCATTTATATTTAGACCCCTGTAGTCTGATACTCCAAAATAAAATCCTGAGTGACCAATTGCCTCCAGAAGTTACATAATTAGAGAAATGAGTCTACTTGTGTGGAATTTATTCTCAGCATAACTACAACTATTCTGTAAAGGCCTCACAGGTTTGACAACATTAGAGATCAAACAGCAATCACGGAACACACCGGTTGTAACGCTGGTAGGTGTGGCCCCACTGGACGGTCTTACCTGGAGGGGCATGAATAGGCTAAAAATACCAGCCCTCAGCTGCCCCAGAAATGGTACTTCATATTTGAAGTGCCAATTCTAGATCTTAGCTCAGGCTCTTCCTGATGGTCTGGTGCAGACCCATCAGAGCTTGGGATTAGGGCTTGGTGTCAGCAGCTGTCACTGACACCAAGCCCTAGGTTTAGTAATGAAGAGATGTCAGTCAGACACTCTCATAACTAAACCTGTAAGTAAAGAGTTAAATAAACACACACAACAATAAAATGCTTTATTTGAAATAAAACAGACACATTCTTTATCATTTAAATTAACTCAATATACTTACCACAGGTCTGACAGTAATCTAAGGGTTAAAGCGATGCCCCACATTGTCACCAGTGTTCACAGAATGAACCTACATAGGCTGTAACTAAACATCAACTGGCAGAATTCAGCGCACACGCGATACCTAACGGCGGTGATGCACGTGGGGTTATTAGGGCTCATACTCATCAAAAATGGACGAGAGCAATCAGATAAAAATTCGGATTGCACTCTGACTAATGTTAATCTATCATTACCTGCTCATCTGCAATTTTTTTCTCAGCTGAATTCGGACTGAGAAAAAAAAAAATAACAGCATACTGCGATTGTCCTCATATATCAGATGAGACTCGCAATGCAAGTCAATGGGTGCAAGAAAAAAAATCAGATGGCATACGGACCATGCGAATGACATCGGATTTTTACACAACCATGCGCTTTAAAACCAGACATTTCATCTGCCGCGTACAGTAAAAACACACCATAACCCGACAGAATAGGATATACCCTATTTTTCGGACCATTAGACGCACTTTTTTCCCAAAAAATTTTGGGGGAAAATGGGGGTGCGTCTTATGGTCGCAACATACCTAAAAATCCGGTGGCGGCGGTCCCGATGCTCTGTGGTGCGGTGGTGTCCGGGCTCTGTGATGTGGTGGCAGCGGGCCTCTGTACTGCGTGGGGGGCTCCGTGCTGTGTGGGGGGCTCCGCCGGCATTTCGTCATAGCCTGGAAGCCCCCCGCAGCTCTGTTGCGGCGATGCTAAGGTTGCAGAGACGCGGAGCAAAGATGGCCCCCAGGGGCCTCCAGAAAGATGGCGGCGCATACTGAAATTCAAATCTCGGCAACGAGCCCCACACGCAGCACAGAGCCCCCCACGCAGTATGGAGGCCCGCTGCCACCACATCACAGAGCCCGGACACCAAAGAGCACAGGGAGGCTGCATTGGGACCACCGCCACGGGAGTTGTAAGTATATTGCGACCCCACGGACAGAGCACAACCACCCCACAGACAGAGCACAGCCACCCCACAGACAGCACAGCCACCCCACAGACAGAGTAAAACCACCCCACAGACAGAGCACAACCACCTCACAGACAGAGCACAACCACCCCACAGACAGAGCACAGCCACCCCACAGAGCACATCCACCCACAGATAGAGCACAACCACCCCACAGAGCACAGCCACCCCACGGACACAGAGCACCCCTGCAACACAGAGCACCACCACCGCACCAGCCTGGACCACCAAACGACCCCTGTGCTGATCCCTTCGCTGGTAACCTGAATTCGGACTGTAAGATGGACCTCCATTTGACATTTTTTTTTTTCCTTCTAAAAATTTGGGGTGCATCCTCTGGTCCGGTGCGTCTTATAGTCCGAAAAATACGGTATACACATAGAACAGATAAAGATGTAAGGGACATATATAATTAGTACAGTGCTTGTGTAGCACACTGTACTTGTTTTTTATTACTAAATTATTTTCAGAAAAAAATCGTGTGGGATCCCACGACATTTTATTAACCAGCAAAGGGGAAAGTAGACAGCTGGGGGCTGTTTATAGCCTGGGAAGGTGTTAATACCCATGGAGCTTCTGAGGTTAATATTATCGGCTCACAGCTGTATATTTAGCCTTTACTGGTTAATAAAATGGGGGACCCCCCAAAAAATGACATAGGGTCTCCTATAATTAATAACCAGCAAAGGATGGGCAGACAGCTGTGGACTGATATTGGCCCCATCCCAGACTAAAAAATATCAGCTCACAGCTGCCCCAGAAATGGCGCATCCATAAGATGCGCCGATTCTGTCACTTAGCTTAGCTCTTCCCACTTGTCCTGATGCAGTGGAAAGTGAGGTGATAGTTGGGGAGTAGGGTGGGGTTTGATGTCATCTTTGTATTGTCAGGTTACATCAAGCCCAGAGATTAGTAATGGAGAGTCGCCCCCATTACTAACCCAATAGTGATAATATAGAAAAAAACACACACACCCGGAATAAAGTCCTTTATTTGAACAAATGACAGACTCCTTTATTGACTCTAAATTAAACCATCCTCACGTCATCCCCAGGCCACTGAAACCAATGTCCCCTGTAAATTAATTAAAATAAACAACCATATGCCTCACCTGTCCGAAGTGAACAGATAATCCATAATGTCCAACAACAATCCTAATGACTTTGCGAGAAGTCAATAATGTGACTGCTCTCAAGGACAGCAGGCTCACACTGGCACACAAGGTAACCAATCGTTCCTGTGTCATTGTGTAGTGCTAAGCTGGGATGAGAAAGTTCACAGAGTTCATCAGCTGATGAGCCCTGATTAACACGCTGACGGTAACACCGCTGCTTGAGAACTTTCTCAAGCAACGGTGGAGCAGAGAGTGAGATCACCGGGGCTCATCAGCTGATGAACTCCTGTGAACTTTCTCACCATAGCTCAGCACTACACACTGCAGGAGTGATTACATACACCTGTCAGTGTGCCTCCGGCTGCCACGTAGAGCAGTCGCAACAGCTGATGTGACTGCTCTACCAGTGACCTGAATCATCACAGGACAGTATGGATTATGAACAGACAAGTGAGGGATATAGTGGTTTATTAATATTTTCTCTTTTCCAGGTGACATGGGCATCGGGGATTACCTTATTTTTCGGACTATAAGACGAACCGGACCATAAGACGCTCCCCAAATTTTCAGAAGTAAAATGGGGAAAAAAATGCGTCAAATGGGGGTCTTGAATTTATCTTGCCGCTGATGTTTCTCATGGTAAAAAAAAAAAAAAAATCAAAAACCTGATCGTCACATCCCAACATGAATTAGGTGTAAACAGGTGCCTACCTAGAGTCGCCAACTCGTATACAATCAAACAAGGCAGCACTCTGCAGCGCTAAAGCATGCAAATATGAAAATTGCATTGCATTACTGCACTAGAAATATGAAAAAATTAGAATTCTTAGCACATAAATTGGACAATTCATGTATACCTGAAAGCCACGTTAAGGCAATTCTCGTTATCCAGGTCCTAACTAATGCCAATTCTCTCTTAGACAGTCTAAACTCTAAGGGAACCTAATGTGAATTCTCTCCTAGACTAAACTCTAATATCTCTGTGAAGGGGTAGTGATCCTGCTGTGATTAAAAACGCCTGAGACTAAGAGGCAGTCAGAAGGCAGATTCATACAAATCAAAAAACTGACTGTCACATCCAAACAAGAATTAGGTGTAAACAGGTGCCTACCTAGTCGCCAACTCATATACAATCAAACAAACAAGGAGGCACTCTGCAGCGCTATAGCATGCAAACATAAAATATGAAAATTGCATTGTCTAAGAGAGGATTGGCATTAGTTAGGACCTGGAAAACGAGAATCGCCTTAACGTGGCTTCCAGGTACACATGAATTGGCCAATTTATGCGCTAAGCATTCTCATTTTTTCATATTTCTAGTGCAGTAATGCAATGCAATTGTCATATTCTTGCTAGGAGTTTTAACACTCATTGGACCACATACATCTGTATGTATCAGATCCAGAGGCTGTGCAGATCTAGAGGTGCTTATTTTAGGAAAGGATTTGCTGGACATTTTCCCTTTAAGACAGCTATTGCACTTCATCATTTGACTACACTGGTTGATTTCAATACCATTTGCAAGTTGAGCTAGCATCCTTCCGGCTTCTGGGTCTCTGTGCCCAACACGTCTGTGCCATACATGGATACAGTTCTTATGTAGATCTTGTCTAGCACTGCACACTCTTTCCTTGCATTTTAGCTGATAAAGTTCATCTTGGATTTTTCCTTCTGCAAGAGTGTGACCCTTCTTTGAGATTATGCAGCTGTTATCTCTAAAAGTAACTAAATTCCCTTTTTGCTTGAGCTTCTTTACTGACAGAAGATTGCTTTCAAGGCTGGGAACATAGAGAACATCCTTTACTGGGATCTTTCTGCTTTGTGCTGAGAACACTGGACAGTGGAAGTAGCAGTCTCCCACTCCTTCTAAAGTCATATAGTGACCATTAGCTAAGATTACATTTTCTGAATTTGCTTTCATTAAGATCAGTGAAGAAATCCTTATTTGTCATATGACGTCTTGCATCAGAATCTATACACCCTATATGCTTTTCAGATGGGCCTATACTGGCATTAAATGCAGCTTCAACACATGCAGAATCTTCCTTTACAGCTTTTTTAACCCTTTGATGGCTGTTTGGCCTTTTAAAAATATATTTAGAATTGAGAGTTCTCAGTGGTTGATACTTTTAATGGCTAACTGAAAAGATGGTAACAAATTGCAAGCTTTCGAGACTACTCAGGTCTCTTCATCAGGCTAAGACTAATACATTTTAATGCCTTTTGAAGTGACTCATTCTTGCTTTCCAAATTCTGCAGTCAGCTTTAAGGTGGCCGGGCTTTTTACAAACAAAACATTCACGAGTTTCTTGGATTGCTCTTATATTTAGGAAATGCTGTGTCTTTAATGCTGTTTCTGCCCTGGATTCATTAATGCTGCTTACATGCTGCATTTTTCTCTTGAATACATCCACCAGCTTGCCTTTAACATACTCTAGTGAGAGCTCATCATCTGGCCATGCATCTAGTGCAGTCACAAGTGTGTCATACCTTTCTGGAAGACTACTAAATAGAAGTGCAGCAACATGAAAATCTTTCATTTCTTCTCCAATACCCCTGAGATGCTCCACAATCTCTAGGGTGTTTCTTATATAGTCCTGCATATTCTGTCCATCACTTAGCTTAGACTGATACAGCTTTCTCATGAGATAAAGCTTATTGCTGAGATTTGATCTTTCATGCACTTTCTGTAACTCATCCCACATCTCCTTTGCAGTTGCACACTTGCATATATGCACAATCTGATTATCTTCCACACTGAGGGAGATAGTGGTTTGTGCTCTCTGATCCTACTCTAGCCAATCATCTGGAAATAGATGAGGCACTTGTCCCTGAGTATTAGTCCACATACCTTTTCTTAAGGTACTGCCACACTTAGCGATCTCGTTAGCGATCTCAATAACGACGCAAGCTAACGAGATCGTTTTTGTGATCTCTTTTAGGTCGCTAGTAGCTGCCAAACAGGAGATCTCAAAAACGACTCATCAGCGGTCAGCGATCTCTTTAACAACTTTGGCGGTCGTTAGGACGTCATTAGCATGTACTGAGCACTTCTGATTCATAGGAATTTCCAGCATCGCTCCTGCTCTCTGCGTCCTGCTAGCCTGCTTTGCAACTTCTGCGATCCTCTCTGTGACGCAAAAGAGAACTTACAGATATTGCGATCCACTCCGTGACGCAAAACAGTCATATGCGTCACAAACAAGGTCGCTTGTCGTTCGCAAAAGGTGCCAAACACAGCGATTCAGGCTCACCAGTGGGACGCCAACGATCAAAAAACGGTCCAGAACTCTAGTGAACGATCAGCGACATCACAGCAGGGGCCACATCGTTGCTACATGCCACACACAACGAGGTCGCTAACGAGATCGCAAAATAGTGACGTTTTAGTGATCTCGTTTAGTAGTGGGCATACCCTTTATGAGCAGCATCTTCACATTGAATTTCCAGGACTGCTAGTTCTGGTCAGTGAGGCTTGGTACTGAGAACTTGACAGGATTGCTGCTAGTGGACATCTTCTCTGTTGCTCTGTACTGCTTTTGCTTTGGGCTTCTGTTGCTGTGTTACTCTGGGGTTCTGTGTCACTCTGGGCCCATAACATGTTGGCTGCGTATTACGATACTCTCCAAGCATGTGACAAAAGAACTTGTTTATTCAGGAACAATATATGATAAGCTTAATAGATCAGGAATAAATCATTTGTGTGTCTCTATTTAAAATTGACATAAAAACCAGATGGCAGCAGATCATGTGAAAATATAATATTTGTGTCGTTCTCAAAACTTTTGGCCATGACTGTATACACCAGACTTCTGCACAACACAACTGATGGTCCCAACCCCATTTCCCAACCCCATTTATAAGGCCGGGATCACACATGCGACGTAAACGTCCGTCGCTCGCATGTGAAATCCCAGCTCTGGTGCCGGCACTCGGGAGTGGAGCGAGCGGCTGCATAGAAATACATGCAGCCGCGCACTCCACTCCGAGTGCCGGCGCCAGAGCTGGGATTTCACATGCGAGCGACGGACGTTTTCGTCGCATGTGTGATCCCGGCCTTAGGCAAGAAATCACACTTATTAAACCTGACAGGGCACACCTGTGAAGTGAAAACCATTTCCGGTGACTACCTTTTGAAGCTCATCAAGAGAATGCCAAGAGTGTGCAAAGCAGTATTCAAAGCAAAAGAACCTAGAATATGACATATTTTCAGTTGTTTCACACTTTTTTGTTAAGTATTTAATTCCACTTGTGTTAATTCATAGTTTTGATGCCTTCAGTGTGAATGTACAATTTTCAGTCATGAAAATACAGAAAAATCTTTGAATGAGAAGGTGTGTCCAAACTTTTGGTCTGTACTGTACGTAATGGCAAACTCCCGATTCGTGTGTACACCGAGCTTGTCAGTCTAATGAAACTTCTTCGGGTAGGTTTCAGGTGTGACAGCATACCTCTGGTCAGGCCAAAGCTCAAAAATCTCAGCCAGTCACGGACAAACCTCATGCAGCAGGCAGAGGTTCATGAATATCGAGGTGTCTTGATTGAATTGTGGTATGTCTGGGTACCTTAAAGATTCTGGCCCCTCTCTCTTGTAATCCAGTCATCTGTGTTGGGAGGTGGGTACTGCTACATGCAGATATTTGCTTACCACTGCTACCCTCTCTATCTACGTGGCCCGATCTCCTAGTGCGGCCAGCATCCACTTCAACTCAGTTGGTCGATCCTCTGCCATCTGGTTGACAACCCTGTGCAGTGGTACCTCCATGGAGCTGCCCTCCTCCATGTCTGAACTGACCTCCTCCTCTGGGTGTTTAAAACAAAAAACAAAGGGAAGGAAAAATAGAAAAACCTAAAGTTTGCTGTGACACTGGTATTGGCACCCTTTACATTAAATTAGTATAGAAACACATTTTAACTCACCTGTGATAAGTAACAAATGAGAATCGGCTGTGATTGTCGGTGCCCATGTGACATGAATTAGCCAATGAATGACGACTTCAGTGATTTAAAAAGCCACATAGTAGGCCGTATTCCATTGTCACAACAGTGAAGGCTAAAGGAGCTGAGGACCTCAGAACTGCTATTATTAGCAAATGCAAGACTTCCAAAGGGTATAAGGCCATCTCCAAAGACCTTGGTATCCCAGTTTCATCAGTGCACAATGTTATTAACAAGTTTGCAAAGCAAGGAACAGAGTCAACCTCCCTGGATGTGGAGGAAAAAAGAAAATTGACGAGCTGTCTTCGAAGATTGGTGTGAATGGTGGAATAAACACCTCGTCAAACACCCAAAGACCTGAAGGCCAACCTGGAAAAGTCTGGGGTCATGGTTTCAACAAGTACCATACGCCGTACACTAAGCCAAGCAGAGCTTTATGGGTGAAGGAAGAAACCATTGCTGAAGAAACGACATAAAAAGAAACGGCTGTTCTTTGCCAAAGAATACCTTGACAAATTACAATCCTTCTGGGAAAATGTTCCGTGGACAGGTGAAAAAAAAATAGAGCTATTTGGCAATGCAAAGCAAGTTTGTTTACAGTCAGCGCAATTAAACTTATACGGAAAAGAACACCCTACCAACAGGTAAGCAATGTGGAGGATTCATAATGCTGTGGTGTTGCTTTGCTGCATCTGGTACTGGAGGCCTTGACCGTATCACAGGAATCATGAAATCAGAGAATTATCAAGAGATTTTAGCGTGAAATGTCCTACCCTGTGTAAGTAAACTTGGTTTAAGTCAAAGATCACAGGTCCTCCAGCAAGACAATGATCCAAAGCACACATCCAAAAGTACATAGGAATGGTTGAAAAAGAAAAAATGGACTTTTAAGATGGCCAGCAATAAATCCTAACCTCAATCCATTGAAAATCTTTGGGGTGAGCAGAAATCTGCCATTGGGAAAAAAGAACCCTGCAAACGTTCAAGAGCTTGAACAGACTGCAAAGGAAGAGTGAGAGAAAATACCAGCAATTCCTCTTTCCTACTACACTTGTCTGTTTTCAGGCTGCAGCTGTGATGTCATGACTAAAACATGTGACTGCTGGAGCTAAACACTGAGCTCACTAGTCATGCCAAGGAAAATAGCACAAATTGCTAAGCCCTGTGATTGGCTAAAGTAGACATATGTGACATTACCACTGCACACTGTAAACATAATTGGAGCAGTAGCAGAAAGATATCACCAGGCCAGGTGAAAATGAGTAACTAATTTTATTATTTTTTCCCTAGTGCAAGCTGATGAGCGCAAAAGAAATGAAAATGGAAGACCACTTTAGAGGGGGTTGGGGGCCATACACAAGTCTTGCACAGGGGCCCTCTGCTCTCACTGTTCGCCCCTAGACTCAGCCTACAGAGAATGTTCAGATACAAAACACTTCTTTGGTTGTTTTGCAAATATAGATAAATCTTACACGTACTGGTTAGCTATGAAAGTTGTCCTGTTATCCAGAAGTCAGTGCTGAACTTTAGCAAAGCCAGAGGAGTGGGCAGACTTGGGTAATGAACTGCGCCAGAAAGCCAGCCTCCATCATGTAGTAACATAAAGGAAGGGGCGAGGTGATTTGTTTGTGTCAGAACAAATGTAGAATCACAGCTTTTGTAACTCAACATTAAAAATACAAATCTTATAATAGCTTTTGAGTAGAGCATTCACGGTATGACACTATTTTAGAAAGTTCACAGTACTAGTAAATCAAAGGTGCCCAACAATTTAGATAGCTTGTTCAGTCATCAGTTATTTCTACAGACTCACAGGTCAAGTGTGTATGTGTTCACAATAGGGAGAGGGGACTAAGCCGCTCCCAGCCTCCTTATAGTCTCCAGAAATAAAAGATCAAGTGTGTTGAAATCCAATATGCTTGATCCTTCCTCCTTCCCGACATGTGCTGTCAGTGGGGGAGTCAAAACATCCCAATAACATAACATTACACAATTGACCAATCTCACCAAAATCATCAGGTAATGGTAATTACTAATTTGTTTGGACACCCTTAACAGAAAGTAGAGATCATAAAACTGTATATTAGTTGGGACTTCCTCAGGAATCCCATAGAACACTACAGTCCACCTTTCCAGATCTAGAAGGGCTGGTTTCTTATACAGGATAACATTATTCAATTGCATAGCACATTTGGATAAAACAGTCTCGCACACCTTTAAACAACACATAAGCCATGCCCAGCAGATTGTTTCTCTCCTTCATGTAGTGGGCAAATGAACTGGAACACAGGCCGGACACTCGCATTTTTTTTTATTATTTAGAAGAACAAAGCACTCATTTTTGGGCTAAAGACAACCGCACTTCATATGCAGCACAAGCTTCCACTGAAACACATAAAACATTCTTCTCTAATGCTGTACAATGAATTTCACAACTGCCTCCAAAATGTACAAATTTTAAGGTCAGGACTAAATTAGCCGTTTGTGAATAACCTCGGCTGCCACGCGCCTGCATTTTTTAAGCCTACTCAAAATAAATGGAAGTGAAAGACTGCTGCTCTACAACAACAATGAGCAAGACTGATCGGCAGGAACATGGATTTTACTTCTATGCTCACAGATAGGCTCCATACACAACCTTATTCCACTCCATCAAATCATCTCTGTGTATGGTAAGGAGAAGAAGACAGTGCAAGAATCCAACCACATCTCCCATGACAATGAGGTCACAGAAAAAGGCATATTTTTGTCACTATAGTTGATGGTGCTTATTGTTAATGCTTGAATATTTTTCAGCAAGCAGAGAATTTCAGGGATATCTTATTATGGAAAGCAGAGACTTGAGAGATTACGAACAACTGAAAGCTTCAATAGCTTAGAAAAGTGTGATCCATAACGAGTCTCTCACCAGAGATATCTTTTTAATACGTGTGAGGGTTTACAACACCGATATAAAGCAGCCAAAGATTGCAGTATGGTGAACCTACATCGCACAATAAAGCAAGTGAATATGGTGAGGTGGTGACCCCCAGCCGAACACTGAGCTAATAGGTGCAAGTTCCACTCCCCTCATACAGGTTTGCATTTCCCCCCCTCTGGTTAAAAAACTAGCTCATTAAAATTGTAAACGTTTCACTAAAGAAAACCAGATCAGCAGGCAGTACAAGTGGCACAAGAGTTAAACGTGTGCTGCATTTCTGAGCATGCAGTCTTGGGTTTTACCATTTCCTTATTTTGGTGCAGTTTACAGCAAAACTTCCCATAGTAGGAAGCCAGCTAGAAAGAAAAAGGGAAAGTGATGAGTCGGGTAGGAGAACATGTCGCAAGCTCGCCTTGCCTCGTGCCGGATGGCATTTTTTTCCTCTGGTTGAAAAACTAACCTGTTAACATTTTGAAAGTCCCACTAGGGAACCCTACATCCGCTGTATGTGCAATTGGCGCAAGAACTAAATTTACTCTTCTTCTCTGAGTGCTTCTTTGATTGGAGCCTTGGATTTTATTGTTTCCTTATTTCGGTGCATTTTACAACTAAACTTCAAGAATGAAGGTCGCCTCTAAAGGAAAGGGTGA
Organism: Oophaga sylvatica; assembly: GCA_033576555.1. Lineage (NCBI taxonomy): Eukaryota > Metazoa > Chordata > Amphibia > Anura > Dendrobatidae > Oophaga > Oophaga sylvatica. Next base: position 125,885,098 of record JARQOD010000005.1, on the reverse strand, counting down.
TGTGCTGCTTAGGAGTGCGGCATGTCAGCAAGCGTGTCACAAGTAAAACTCCCTCCCCCCTTGTTGCCTTATCGTATTTTCATCCGTTTAACAAAGCTCACCATAAAAATTGCAAACGTTCCACAAGGGAAAGCCATATCATCAGGCTGTGCAAGTGGCACACAAGTTAAATGCATGCTGCCTTTCTGAGCCTCCACCTTGGATTTTTCCATTTCCATATTTTGGTCCAGTATACAGCAAAACTTCAAATGGGAAGAAGGGCAGCTAGAATAAAAAAAAAAGGAACGTGGTGTGTCGTTAGGAGCGCTAACACGTCAGCGAGCACATCAAAACTTTAGCTCCCACATGTCTGATTGTATTTTTTCCTCTTGTAAAAAAAGCTAGCCTATTAACATTTTAAAGGGAATCTGTCTGGTCCCCGTATCCCCAGAACCACCAACAGCTGTGCCTGCATATATACATACCCACAAGGGAATGATAACATAGTAAGTGGGCCGACTAGTCTAGGGACGATAATGCGCCCCACTAGTCAATGCCCTCGCTTACAGATCATAAACGGACTTTAGAAGTACTTTTTGTAAAGATCTGTTTGTGTTTGTAATGTAATACAGGGACTGTTAGGCAAAGTGTTTATAAATGCAGACAAATGCTGGGGGTTCTGGGGACACGGGGGGACATGACAGATTCCCTTTAAAAGTCCCACTAGGGAAGCAAACGTCTAATCTGGCGCACAAGGCAAATGCGCTCTCCCTCACTGAGCGCTTCTGAGATTGGAAATTACACTAAAATTCAAGTAGGAAGGTTAAATAGGGAGAAAAGGGAAAGTGGCGTGCCGATTAGGAGTGCCAGCGCGTCACAAGTTCGAATCGCCTTGTGCTGGGTTGCATTTTTTTTTACCATAGTTAAAAAACTAACCGGTTAACATTTTAAAAGTCCAAATACGGAAGCCAACATCAGCTGGATATGCAATTGATGTACGAGTTAAATGCGCTCTACCTCTCTGGGCGCCTTTGTGTCTGGAGCCTTGAATTTGACCGTTCTCTTATTTTGGTTAATTTAATACTAAATTTAAAGTAGGAACGTCACATTTAAAAGAAAAGTGGCATGCTGAGAAGGAGCACCAGCACGTGATACAGCATATCGAAAGTTAGACTCCTTGTCGGCTTGCCGTTTTTTCCATTTGGTTTAAAAAGAAAAAAATATTTGGGTGTATATTACACCTAAACTTCAAGTAAACTTCAAGTCAATTAGAGAGAAAATGGAAAGTGGCGTGTCAGGTATGAGTACCGAGTTGACCTATCAGCGAGCACATCACGTTTGACTCCCCTCATGCTAGGTTGCATTTTTTTTCCTCTAGTTTAAAAATGAAGCCGTTAACATTTTAAAAGAGCCACTAGGGAAGCCGACATCAACTGGATGTGCAATCGGTGCACAAGCTAATCGAACGCTGCCTCTCAGAGTGGTTCTGCGATTAGATACTTTGTTCTGCCCACTTATGTGCAGCAAGTTAATTACCAGTTATGACCACTAGATGTCATTTGTCCTGTTCCAGGTTTCAAGGATGTTTCCCCTTTAATGGAGCAATGTGTTATTGTTAGGAATTGCCCCCTTAGCTTCCCGGGAAAATCTAGTGACGCAGACATGTTCTCCCGGGCTTTCTGAAGAGATTCACATGTGTCTTGCTCTCTGTAAATCACTGCTTCTGTCAAGTGGATTCCGGTGAGCGTTTAACGCTGTTATGTGTAGTGCTACGTATCTGTGTTAGTTAGCCATAATTCAGCCCCATGACATGTGCAATGTATTTCAGCTCGTTGTAATGTCTTTGCACTGCATGTAATTTGATGCATCCTGTTCAGTGAGTGTAATGCTGGCAGCTTAAGTTGTTTAGATAACGCCTGCTACTGATATAAAAGCATCCTGTATTACTGCTGTTGCTGTTATCTGCCAGAACTCACATATTATACTGTCTATTCTCTTATAGTTTTTACCCGATCTCATCAACTATTGTGTTCACCAATTTCCTCTATTATATCATCTGTTATCATCTACCATTGTTGTTCACATCATCTCAATAAAAATAGACTTAAGCACCCATACAGTCTTTTTTATTGGAGTGGATGAAGGGTTTAGCCGTATGCTGGAAGCCACACAGTCATACGTGGAAGAAGGCAGAACAGACTTGTACTTTACCATTTGCTTATTTTGGTACAGTTTACAACTAAAATTCATGTAGAAGGTCGAATAAGGAAAAAAGGGAAAGTGGCATGCTGCGTAATAATCAATATGCAACCCCCAAACTTCCAATGGTGGTCACACGACTGATTAGAGCACCTCTAGTACATCAATGTTGTGATGCTAGTTCTGTACATGTGTATAATCTTTTATGGCCTCAATGTATTTCTTGTAACAGTGGTTCTAGAAGAAAAGACTAGTTAGGTGATAATTTTTTGACCATAATATTTGGTAGTTTATACACAAGATCTCTGCGCATAACAGAAATAGCACCAGGAAATTCTGATACTGCCAAAACTTATTCAACTATTGTTGATATTCTCTTATTCATCTTAAATGATTGAGTAAATTTAAAGAAATCGGGAGAGCAGAGAACTTCTTACTCTCAAGCTCATCTGCTGCAGACACTGTGAGAGGCAACCACAGTTAAGGTAAAATCTGTGGCTTCCAAAGTGACCATACACTTTAGACATCTATCAGCTGAATGCTTGCAAGGCCAGCAACTCCTCCACGCTCTCCTTATACATGTGTTCACGGTGATGAAAGGCCGCTACCAAACATCTAACGGTATCTTTCCAAGTGCCGGATTTGCTGTGGACTGGACGCTGCGTACTGTACAGCCGCAGCGTCCAGATGTTAAAGCATAGTGGATAGGAATTTTTGAAATCCCATCTCCACTATGCGTGCACGGCCGAATCCGGCGGCCCTGCACAACTTTATAGACCGCAGCATGTCTACTTATCTTAAGGAGACACTCAGTCTCGGCAAGATAAATAACACAGGCTAATGAATAGGATGCGGTGATGAGTCCAAAGCGCTGCCAATACGCCATATGGAAACATAGCCTAAAAATAATTTTACCAAGTAGGTGTTGCTCACAGGATATTTATGCAGAGCAGCCTAAAGACAAGCCCTTAGAGAACCCCATGAGCCATACCATTTTTGTAAAGACCTTAAAAATTATAACTAAATAAAAATGCCCTTCTCTCTGGAACCACACGGAGGATTTTTTAAAAAAAAAAAAAAACATCCCATAAAACTGCATACTCCAGGGAACAGCTGGATTTTTTTAATTTATTTTACTCAATTACATAGCTTTACAACATCATCACTGTCCCCATCAGGGCTCACAATGTAAGTATAGCAATATGTCTTTGGAGTGTGGCAGGAAACCCACGCAAACATGTGGAGGACATACAAAATCCTTGCACATGTTGTCCTTTGTGCTATTACAATCCAGGATCCCAGCAACAGTGCTAACCACTGACCTACTGTACTACCCAATGAAATAATTATAAAATAAGGGCAAAAAATGGCCACAATTGACATAGTGATAAGTCCTCTTTAAAGAATTAGTAAAACAAGTAATGACAAGTCAACATCTCATTTTTACTCACATGATACATAAACATATGGCATTTAACCCCTTAACCCCAAGGGTGGTTTGCATGTTAATGACCGGGTCAATTTTTACAATTCTGACCACTGTCTCTTTATAAGGCTATAACTCTGTAACGCTTCAACGGATCTTCACGATTCTGAGATTGTTTTCTCAAGACATATTGTACTTCATGATAGTGGTAAAATTTCTTCGATATAACTTGCGGTTATTTATGAAAAAAATGGAAATATGGCGAAAATTTTGAAAAGTTTGCAATTTTCAAACTTTGAATTTTTTATTCCCTTAAAACAGAGAAATATGTCAACAAAATAGTTACTAAATAACATTTCCCACATTTCTACTTCACATCAGCACAATTTTGAAACCAAATTTTTTTTTGTTACGAGGTTATAAGGGTTAGAAGTTGACCAGCGATTTCTCATTTTTACAACAAATTGTACAAAACCATTTATTTTAGGGACCACCTCACACAGGGTCGGCGTCAGCACCCGGAATACCGGGCAAGTGCCGGGCACTGAGCAGGCGGGGGGGCCCACTCGCCGTCGGGCACCCCGGCACCCGTTAGCGGATGAGAGCGGGTACCAGCGCCGCCACTGGTCCCCCCCCGCTTGCTCAGGGCCCCGGCAGCAGCCGGCGCAATACTTACCTCTCCCCGTGCCTCCTCTGCCGCAGCTCCGGGCTCCAGGGGGCGCCTGCGCTTCCTCTCACAGCAGCGCCGCTGAATGACATTATCATTCAGCGGCCGGCTGTGGAAGAGAGCGCGCGGACGCCGGACAAGTGAGATGTGAGGTGTGTGTGTCTGTGTGTGTGTGTCTGTGTGTATCATGTAGTGCGGTGCTTTGTGTGTGTGTATGTGAGAGAGTGCTGCGGTGCTGTATGTGTGATGGTGGTGAGGGGAGGCAGACACAAGCATATCATAATCCCAAGAGGCAAGTGTCAGGTGCAGGCAGCAAGTGACAATGGAAAATACAGTAATGCCATATGGATACAGAAATGATATCCTGCAGAAAGTAGCACGTGTTAGAAACAGAGCCTTCAGGACATACTTGGCTGCAGTGGTGGGGAGAGCGTGGTCTACTCACAAACATCCAGCTAATTACTAGTCAGACGCTTCATCCAACCCCACAAGGTAGCTGCAAGCTGATCCATGTTTTATGATGGGGTGAAAGGGTTCCACTCAGGCAGTGATGGTGGTGAGGAGGCAATGATGATGATGATTGGGAGCCAATGATGATGATGATGATGATGGGGAGCCAATGATGATGCTGATGGGGAGCCAATGATGATGATATTGATGGGGAGGCAGTGGTGATGATGATGATGATGATGGGGAGGCAGTGATGATGATGATGATGGGGAGGCAGTGATGATGATGATGATGGGGAGGCAATGATGATGATGATAATGGGGAGGCAATGATAATGATGGGGAGGCAATGATGATGGGGAGACAATGATGATGATGATGATGATGGGGAGGCAATGATGATGATGCTGATGGGGAGGCAATGATGATGGGCAGGCAATGATGATGGGGAGGCAATGATGATGATAGTGGGCAGGCAATGATGATGATAATGGGGAGTCTTTCCACAGCGCCCTTTCCTGAGCCGTAACAGTGCAGAGCGCAGCGCAGTGCAGAGGAGAGCTCCATATTTTGTATGGAGCATTATATGGGGACCAGTATCCTGTATGGAGCAATTTATGTGGTCCAGTATTCTGTATGGAGCATTATATTGGGTCCAGTATTCTGTATGGAGCATTATATGGGGGATGGTGGGGGTGACATCCTGCATGGGGTATTATATGGGTGAGGAGGGGGAGACTATGTGGTGCCCATAATATTGTATGGAGGACTGTACTGTCCAGTCTGTACTGTGCGCTGTGAGGATTTGGCGGTTTTTGAGCTATTGTACAATTTACAATAGATATCACTCATGTAATGGAAGAGAAGTGTTTGGCATTGTACTATACCCATATTTCTCTGCAGTATCTGTGCATCATGAATCGTGGTCTGTGTTAAAGGGGTCCACTGAGACTCTTTCGCCCGGGGCCCATAAAAACCTGGAGCCGGCCCTGACCTCACATTTGAAGTCACTTTTAGGGGTCTATACGACAGAAAATACCCAAAAGTGACACCATTCTAAAAACTGCACCCCTCATGGTACTCAAAGCCACATTCAAGAAGTTTATTAACCCTCCAGGTGCTTCACAGGAGCTGAAGCAACTTGGAAGGAAAAAATGAACATTTAACTTTTTAGTCACCAAATTTAACTTTTACAATTTTTTTTATTTTAACAAGGGTAAAAGGAGAAAATGGACAGAAAAAGTTGTTGTGCAATTTCTCCTGAGTACACAGATACCCCATATGTGGGGGAAAACCACTGTCTGGGCGCACGGCAGGGCTTGGAAGGGAAGGAGCGCCGTTTGACCTTTTCATATCAAAATTGGCGGGAATTGAGATTGGACGCCATGTCGCATTTGGAGAGCCCTTGATGTGCCTAAACAGTGGAAACCCCCCACATGTGACACCATTTTGGAAACTAGACCCCCTAAGGAACTTATGTAGATCTGTTGTGAGCACTTTGAACCCCCAAGTGTTTCACTAAAGTTTATAATACCTGGGTGTGAAAAAAAAAATTCCACAAAAATTATTTTTTAGTCGCCAATTTTTGATTTTTACCAAGGAAATTGGACTCCAAAAGTTGTTGTCCAATTTCTCCTAAGTACGCTGATATGTGGGGGAGAAATACTGTTTGGGCGCACTTCAGGGCTCGGAAAGGAAGTAATGACGTTTTGGAATGCAGACTTTGATTGGTGTCATGTTCAGTTTGCAGAGTCCATGATGTGCCTAAATAGTGGAAACCCCCCACAAGTGACCCTGTTTTAGAAACTAGACCCCCTAAGGAACTAATCTAGATCTGTGTTGAGCACTTTGAACCCCCAAGTGCTTCACACAAGTTTATAATGCCCGGGCATGAAAATAAAAAATCCTATTTTTTTCACACAAAAATAATATTTAAGTCACCAATTTTTTATTTTCCCAAGGGTAACATGAGAAATTGGACCATAAGGCTAAGTGCACACGTTCAGGATTATTTGCTTTTTTTCACGTTTTTTCGCGGGAAAAAACGCGTCAAAAACGCATGAATTAAGCATCCTATCATTTAGAATGAATTCAGCAATTTTTGTGCACATGGTGCGTTTTTTTCCGTGAAAAAAACGCATCTCGGAAAAAGAACCAACATGTTCATTAATTTCGCGGAATTCTAGCGTTTTTCCCGCTATATTATTGACCTAGAAAGTTCAGAAAAAAATCGCGGTAAAAACGTGCAAAATCCGTGCAAAAAACGCACCAAAAAGGCGAAAAAAATGTGCGTTTTTACCACGGAAAAAGTCCGTTTTTGCTCAGGAAAATTCTGCAAACATTCCTGAACGTGTACACATAGCCTAAGGCTAAGTGCACACGTTCAGGATTATTTGCGGGTTTTTTTTGCGTTTTTTTCGCGGGAAAAAACGCGTCAAAAACACATGATTTAAGCATCCTATCATTTAGAATAAATTCCGCAATTTTTGTGCACATGGTGCGTTTTTTTCCGCGAAAAAAACACATCTTGGAAAAAGAACCAACATGTTCATTAATTTTGCGGAATTCTAGCGTCTTTCCCGCTATATTATTGACCTAGAAAGTTCAGCGAAAAATCGCGTTAAAAACGTGCAAAATCTGCACAAAAAATGCACCAAAAACGCAAAAAAACTGCGAAAAAAACGCGTGTTTTACGCGGAAAAAGTCAGCTTTTGCTCAGGAAAATTCTGCAAACATTCCTGAACGTGTGCACTTAGCCTAAAAGTTGCTGTCCAATTTGTCCTGAGTAAGCTGATACCCCATATGTGGGGGGGGAACCACTGTTTGTGCGCACGGCAGAGCTAGGAAGGGAAGGAGCGCCATTTGACTTTTTCAAACCAAAATTGGCTGGAATCGAGATTGGACGCCATGTCGCATTTGGATAGCCCCTGATGTGCCTAAACAGTGGGAATACCCCACAAGTGACCCCATTTTAGAAACTAGACCCCCTAAGGAACTTATCTAGATCTGTGGTGAGCACTTTGAACCACCAAGTGCTTCACACAAGTTTATAACGTAGAGCAGTAAAATTAAAAAAACATTTTTTCCACAAAAATGATCTTTTCACCCCAATTTTTATTTTCCCAAGGGTAACAACACCTTGAAAGTTATTGTGCAATGTGTCCTGCGTACGCTGATACCCAATATGTGGGGGTAAACCACTGTTTTGGTGCATCACAGAGCTCGGAAGGGAAGGAGCGCAGTTTGACTTTTTCAACGCAGAATTGGCTGTATGCCATGTCACGTTTGGAGAGCCCCTGATCTGCCTAAACAGTGGAAACCCCCCACAAGTGAAACCATTTTTGAAACTAGACCCCCTAAGGATCTTATCTAGATCTGTGGTAAGCACTTTGAACCCCCAAGTGTTTCACTAAAGTTTATAATGCCTGGGTGTGAAAAAAAAAAAATTCCACAAAAATGATTTTTTAGTTCCCAATTTTTGATTTTTCCCAAGGAAATTGGACCCCAAAAGTTGTTGTCCAATTTGTCCTGAGTACGCTGATACCCCATATGTGGGGGGGGGGGAATAATGTTTGGGCGCACCGCAGGGCTCGGAAAGGAAATAATGACATTTTGGAATGCAGACTTTGATGGGTGTCATGTTCAGTTTGCAGAGCCCCTGATCTGCCTAAACAGTGGAAACCCCCCACAAGTGAAACCATTTTGGAAACTAGACCCCCCTAAGGAACTTATCTAGATCTGTGGTGAGCACTTTGAACCCCCAAGTGTTTCACTAAAGTTTATAATGCCTGGGTGTGAAAAAAAAAAAAATTCCACAAAAAATGATTTTTTAGTTCCCAATTTTCCAATTTTGATCTTTCCCAAGGAAATTGGACCCCAAAAGTTATTGTCCAATTTGTCCTAAGTACGCTGATACCCCATATGTGGGGGTAAACTACTGTTTGGGCGTATGGCAGAGCTCAGAAGGGAAGGAGCACAGTTTGACTTTTTCAACGCCAAATTGGCTAGAATTGAGATCAGATGCCATGTCACATTTGGAGAGCCCCTGATGTGCCTAAACAGTGGAAACCCCCCAATTCTAACTCCAACCCTAACCCCAACACACCTCTAACCTTAGTCCCAACCCTAACCATAACCCTAACCACAAACCTAACCCTAACACACCCGTAACCCTAGTCCCAACCCTAACATTTAGCCCCAACTCTAACCCTACTTTTAGCCCCAACCCTAATGGGAAAATGGAAATAAATACATTTTTTTAATTTTATTTTTCCCTCACTAAGGGGGTGATAAAGGGGGGTTTGATTTACTATTTATAGTGGGTTTTTATGATTGGCAGCTGTCACATACTAAAAGACGCTTTTTATTGCAAAAAATAGTTTTTGCATCATCACATTTTGAGAGCTATAATTTTTCCATATTTTGGCCCACAGAGTCATGTGAGGTCTTATTTTTGCGTGACGAGGTGACTTTTTTATTGGTACCATTTTTGGGCATATGACATTTTTTGATCGCTTTTTATTACGAATTTTGGGAGGCAGAATTAATTTCTTTTGGGGGGTGGGCGTTTATACCGTTCCACGTGTGGTAAAATTGATAAAGCAGTTTTATTCTTCAGGTCAGTATGATTACAGCGATATCTCATTTGTATAATTTTTTTGTTTTGGCGCTTTTATACAATAAAAACGATTATATATAAAAAATAATTATTTTTGCATCGCTTTATTCTGCGAGCTATAACTTTTATTTTTTCGCTGATGACGCTGTATGGCAGCTCATTTTTTGTGGGACAAGATGACGTTTTCAGCTGTACCATGTTTATTTCAGGCACTGAGGAAGCCGCCTCCATGCAGGACCTGGCGGCAATCTTGGATCCGGGGTCTTGCAGGGAGGGTCTCAGGAAGCATGCAGGGAGCCCCCTCCCTGCGCGATGCTTCCCTGTGCCCCCGGTACACCGCGATCATGTTTGATAGCAGTGTGCCAGGGGTTAGTGTGCCGGGAGCGGTCCGTGACCACTCCTGGCACATAGTGCCGGGTGTCAGCTGTGATAATCAGCTGACACCCGGCCGCGATCAGCTGCGCTGCCCCCGGGAGCGCAGCTGATCGCATGCGACATACTATTCCGTCCCTGGAAATTAAGTATCAGGTCACATGGACGGAATAGTACGTCGGATGGGATTAAGGAGTTGATAGAAATACAGTTTGTGTGAATTGTTTTGCAGGACCCAGTCCAGTCATTAGTATGTACCCATTAGAAAGGAGCCTTGTGAACCCTCATACTTAATGGCATCCACGGCTCCTCTAATGGGCCTGGCGCTACATCAGCTTCTGACATGGCCCACATTCCTACCAACTCTAGCTGTAAATGTATCATGAACAGTAAAATGATAAATTAGTTCAAAAGACATATGGTATAGAGATACCATACCCCTTTTATCTTGGTACTATGGGAGCATGGTTGTCCAGTGGCCACGGATGAAGTTCTAAATTGCTACTATGAGATTAGGTGAATGACGCATTTGTCAACATTCCTGACATGCCTCTCTAAAAGATGTTTTACCCATCACCCAGGACAGTGATCTGTGATTAAGGAAAATGCTTGACAGTCTGCACCTTTCAATGCTAAGAACATACTCTTATTCTCCTGTGCATGGTGATGTGTGATGGTGGTATGAGAACATTACCGAGGAGATACCGACCTCAAGGACCTATAATGAGGACCATTGTGGGCTATTACCATGTCATTTTTCTTATCAAATATTATAGAATTTGATTGAAGCTCCAAATGTGAACACGGCCTATGAGCCTCCCCTGACATGACGTGTCATCAGTGACATCCACTTCATTATGGGTGTTTTTAATCTGTGACTCGGATCAAAAACAGACATCTCTGATTATTTATCGGGCACACAGACCACACAAAAAAAAAATTGCCAAATTTGAGTGCACTCACTGGTGGAGATATGCGAGGTGCCGGAGGGCGGTGGACGGTACCCCAGAGTATCCCAGTAAACGTGGGAGGAATTATCACTCACTAAGTCTTGCCGAAAAGTTAGATATATTATAACAGTTTTTACAAGTGGTGGAAAAACATCAGTGCGTGTTGAGTGCCATTACAGATGTGTTCATAAAGTTTCAACTTTTTGAAACATCGTTAGAGCAAGTTTGCATGATGTTAAAAGGGTGCGCCATAATATATATATAGTGTATAAAAAGAATTTACATATATACAAAAAACTCAAGCAGTATAGTGTATCACGAAAACCTGCACAGACACAAGTTCAATACATCACGGAGTGATAAATCTTATATATCACTGTGGATGCATTGTTCTGTCCGAAGCCGGCATCAGCAGTGTGGCTCCGCAGTCAGCGCGTGCGCATACTGCACTACGGTGCTATTTTATTGAAGACACCGTGTGCCAATTCGCAGACAGTGTCTTCAACAAAATTGCGTCGGATATCGCGAGATGCGCACTCATCGACTACGGCACAATTTAATTGAATAACTGTACTACAACATCAACATAGATAGCAGTGCGCATGCGCCGGCTGTTGCCATTACCTCTATGGCCGAAACGTGCGCACTGCTATGTTGACTGTGCAGTGTGGCGCCTGCACATACCACACCATATTACTGAAGAATTCTACTACAACGTTCACATAGCAGTGCACATGCTCCGGCCATCGCCATTATCACTATGGCCGGCGCATGCACATTGTTATTTTAACCCCTTCGCCCCGAAGACAAAATTTGGAAAACCATTTTTTTTTAGGGACTGCCTCACATTTGAAGTCACTTTGAGGGGCCTATAGAACAGAAAATAGCCAAGCTGCATTCTGAAAGCTGCACCCATCAAGGTGCTCAAAACCACATTCATGAAGTTTATTAACCCTTCAGGTGCTTCACATGATTTTTTGGAATGTGGAAGGAAAAAATAAACATTTACTTTTCTTTCACAAAAAAATGTACTTTTGACCAAATTTTTTTTTTATTTCGCAAGAGTAACAGGAGAAAATGGACCATGCAATTTGTTGTGCAATTTCACCTGAGCATGGCGATACCCCATATGTGGAGGAAATCTACTGTTTGGGCGCATGGCAGGGCTCGGAAGGGAAGGAGCGCCATTTCACTTTTTTAATGTAAAATTTGCTGGAATAATTAGCGGACCCCATGTCGAGTTTAGAGAGCCCCTGATGTGCCTAAACAGTGGAAACCTCCAACAAGTGACACCATTTTGGAAACTAGACCCCTTAGGGAACTTATCTAGATGTGTATTGAGAACCCTAAACCCACAGATTCTTCACAGAAGTTCATAATGTAAAGCTGTGAAAATAGACAAAAAAAATCACATTTTCCTGAAAAAATCTTTTTAAGCTCCAAATTTTGTATTTTCACAAGGGGAACAGGAGAAAATAGACCTCAAAATTTGTTGTGCAATTTCTCCTGAGTTCACCAATACCCTTATGTTGTCGAAAACTACTTTTGAGGCACAGTGCAAAGCTCAAAAGGGAAGAAACGCCATATTACAGTGCAGATTTTGCTGCACTTGTTTGAGGGTGCCATGTTACATTGGCAAAGCCCCTGATGTGCCAACACAGCAGAGCCCCCCAATAAGTGGCCCCATTTTACAAACTAAACCTCTCAATGAATTCATCTAGGGGTGTAGTGATTATATTGACACCACAGGTGTGTCACAAACTTTCATAACACTGAGCAGTGAAGAAAAAATAATTTACATTTTTACCACCAAAATTGTGTGTTAGCCCCAAGTTTTACATTTTCATACTGGGAAATTGGTAAAAATGGAACCAAAATTTGTCCCACAATTTCTGCTGAGTGTAGAAATACCCCATATGTACAGTACTACTTTGCCATACGGAGAGACTCGGGAGGATCAGAGCGCCATTTGCCTCCTGGAGCGCAGATTTTCCTAGAATAGTTTGCGGACTCCATATAAGAGCCCCTAAGTGCTACAAAAGCAGAATCACCCAAGTGACCCCATTTTGGAAATTACACTCCTTTGGGAATTTATCTACAGGTGTAGTGACGATTTTAAGTACATGGGTGTTTTCCAGAAACAAGCAGCAATGAATGTTGCCCAGTGAAAACTGCAAACTGCCGCTGTAGTGACCAGTACATTGTGCCCAGCCCATGCTTCTGGAGACACGCACCTGTAAGTTAGGCAGGCTCTCATCACTACAGAAATGCCAAACATGTGGGCGCTATATGAGGTTGAGGCACACTGTGGGGCTCAGAAGGGAGGGGGCATTTGGATTTGAGAGCGGAGAATTTGCGGAGTTTCTTTTGGCGGGTGAGGAGCCATTTCATTTTTCCACAGCCTTTGTGCTACCAGTAACATGGAAGCCCCCTATATTTCTGTTAACAGATGATAGACCTGAGTGAGGGCATACTTGGTGGATTGAGTTGAAGGGAACATTTTACATAACATTTATCCGACGCTCTACGCTGAGCACTTACATCGGGGTTTCCATCTAAATCCACGATGGATCCATTCGCTATAATGAGGCAGCAGAGTTACTCTGGACTCAGTCTGGCCTCTGTTCAGCGGTATCCTTCTCAGAAGTGCAAAAACTGTTGCCGACGGCACTTTTATGCAATCCTAAAAAGATGGACACGGATCACAGGTCCTATAGCACCCACTGTGCCTCCATCTGCCTCATTATAGGGAATCTTCCACCAGGGGTTCTGTCTGAATCACGTATTTCAGAGATGTGGACGTAAACCCTGGTGTAAGTGCTCAGCGAAGAGGCGACTATATTCTTCGGGTTGGTGCGATTACAGTGATACCAGATCTATATTGGGTTTTTTATTTTTGGCTGCTGTAACACTCTAAAGACGCTTTGTATTCCGTCACCATATTTCAGAGTGGTAAAATTGGTAAGGCAGCTTTATTCTTCAGATCAGTACGATTACAGCGATACCTCATTTATATTGTTTTCTTATATTTTGGCACTTTTACACAATAAAAACTATTTCAGGGAAAAAATAATTATTTTTGCATCGCTTTATTCTGAGAGCTATAACTTTATTTTTCTGCTGATGGAGCTGTATGATGGCTCCTTTTTTGCAGGACCATTTTTATTTACATTTGTCTTTTTGATCTCATTTTATTGCACTTTTTGTTTGGCGGTATGATGATAAAGCATTGGGTATTTTTCCCTCGTTTTTTGTTTACCTTTTTACGGTGTTCACTGAAAGGTGGGACAGTTATATGGAGCGAGTCGTTATGGATGCGGCGATACCAAATATGTGTACTTTTATTGTTTATTTTTTATTTACAGAAATTGATTTATTGAAAAAATATTTGTTTTTTTTATTTTGGGGGATTTTTTTTAAAAAATAGAAAACATTTTTATCATTGTCCCAGGACAGAACACTACTGTACATCATCAGATCGCTGATCTGTTGTTCTGCAATGCATCAGCACTACAGGGCATCAGACCGGCAGGGAAGGAGGCGTCTCAGGTCCTGCTCTCAGCAGACACTTGGAGCCACCTGCACTGAAGGACCCCGCGGCCATCTTGCAGCCGGGGGTCTCCATGGAGACCATCAGGACAACGCAATGCTCCTCTGTCGCTGTCACTACTGACAGAGATATCAGAGGAGTCAAATGCCCGCGATCAGCACCGATGGTGGGCGTTACTGCGAGATGTCAGCTGTCACACCCGCACCCGATCACCGCGACGCTCAGCGTGAGGCCGCGCGTACATACACTGCTGTTTGTGGGAGCACAGCTATTGCAGAGCAGTACATGTACGGCGCATGTCAGGAAGGGGTTAATGTTATAGTACATTACTTCAATAAAACAGCACGGGAATCAGCACATGCGCACACAGCAATCTCTGGCGCCATTTTATTGAAGACACTATTAATGTACTGGTAAAAACGCTCAGCACACGGGCGCAGAACGGGCTCAGTAGCTAATTCTATATGTATACAGACATGGGGACATCCTGTGCCAGAGGTGAGGGGCCACTGTCACCTCCAATGCAGGATCTACTGGCCTGTAAAGGGCCCACACACTGTTCCTGCAGTGGCCCTCTCCGGTGTGTATATTATGTGGCCCCATCCTACTCCACACTGCTCTCCAGACACCACAGTCCCCATAGGGACGCACAAGCTAAGCCACACTACAGGATGACTCCAGCGATCATGACCATTCCGTCCTGAATGCAGGAAGTGAGTACACTAGTGTCATGTGGGATAAGCAGTGTGTATAAGAGCACACCAGCAGCAGAGGGCCACTAGGGGGAGCTCCTAGGAAGCATGTAGAGGGGAAAGCGCACAGAGCAGGGAGCGACGCTTACCAGCACTTTATTTATGTGGCTCCGCAATGGTGAACACTGTACAGAGCACTGTCTGTCTGCGGCGGGAGGGAGAGCCCGAATCCAGCATGTGGATAAGGCTGAGTGACGCACAGGCCGGAAGTACGTCACTAGGGGCGCGCACTATGTAGTGTTGGCTGGTGTGACGCGGTGGGCGGGGCTACGACGTGTCAAGCTCAGGTCGTGTTGGTGGGAAGGGCTAACTAAAGAAGAGAGGCAATGGAAAGAAGTGCTGGAGAGGGAGGGCACGGCGGAGGAGAGGGGGCGTGCGGCGCAGGAGAGAGGGCGTGCGGCGGAGGAGAGGGAGGGCACGGCGGAGGAGAGGGGGCGTACGGCGGAGGAGAGGGGGCGTGCGG
>JARQOD010000005.1:125836897-125869573 GCA_033576555.1 Oophaga sylvatica | reverse complement strand
CCCTTTTCTTGTCATGTCAGTGAGAGGTTTGACGACAGATGAGAAATTACAAATAAATTTCCGGTAGTAGTTAGCAAACCCCAAAAAACGCTGCAGAGCCTTAAGATCCCCTGGCTGATCCCATTCAAGCACTGCTCTCACCTTTTCAGGGTCCATACGGAAACCGGAGGCTGACACCAAAAAACCCAAAAACTGAAGTTCCTGTACGGCAAATACACACTTCTCCAGTTTGGCGTATAATTTATTGTCTCGCAAGATCTGCAACACCTGTCTCACATGCTCCTGATGAGACACAAGATCTGGCGAGTAAATTAAAATGTCGTCCAAATATACAACCACAAACAGCCCCACAAGGTGACGAAAAATGTCATTAACAAAATGTTGGAATACTGCTGGTGCAGTAGTCAGACCAAAAGGCATAACCAGGTTTCATAATGTCCCTCCGGCGTGTTAAACGCCGTTTTCCACTCATCCCCCTCTTTTATCCTAATCAGATTATACGCCCCCCTGAGATCCAATTTAGAAAACCATTTGGCGCCAACAATTTGATTGAAGAGATCAGGAATAAGAGGGAGTGGATACGGATCTCGAACAGTAATCCGATTAAGTTCGCGGAAATCCAAGCAAGGGCGTAGGCCTCCATCTTTCTTCTTCACAAAGAAGAACCCCGCGGCTACTGGGGAAGATGAAGGTCTAATATGCCCTTTGGCCAGACTTTCAGAAATATAATCTTTCATAGCCTGCCTCTCAGGACCAGAAAGATTATACAACCTAGCTTTAGGCAACTTAGCATCAGGAAGGAGATTAATAGAGCAGTCATACACGCGATGAGGAGGCAACTCCTGACACCCCTCCTCAGAGAAAACATCCCCAAAATCCTCCAAAAAAGGAGGCAATGTACTAGGCACGACCGCACTGATGACTGTGTTCATGCAGTTGCTTTTGCAAAACTCACCCCATTGGCTTATTTCTCTGGACTGCCAATTAATCACAGGGTTATGTTTAACCAACCAAGGAAGTCCCAACACAATGGGAGTAGGTAGACCCTCCAACACATAACAAGATAATTGTTCCCTATGTATTGCCCCTACCTGAAGGTCAATGTTATGAACCTCATGAACAAAGCTACCTTGGCCGAGAGGCCTGGCGTCAATGGAGAATATAGGGATCGGTTTGACCAATACACTCAGATGCATGCCTGAGCAAACTGAGCGTCAACCAGATTAGCCCCGGAACCACTATCAAGAAGAACAGACAATCTCTCCACTCTCGTACCAACTACCACCTTCACTGGTACAAGGAACTGAGAAGAACTGGCGGATGAAATACATACTCCCAGGTTGTCGTCCACCACACAACCTGGGATTAACAGTTTTCCGGCGACTTTTGGCTCAACAAGGCACGGGATGGACATTCTCCAACAAAATGTCCCTCTTTCCCGCAGAAAAAACATCTTCTAGTCCTGCGGCGTACCGCCAATCCCCTCCTACGAAATGATGTCCCTCCCAACTGCATAGGCTCATCCGAACAGACAAGGGGAACCTCAACATAAGGGACTTTAGTGGTAGGTGGAGAAACAACAGGGAGTGGGGTTACCTCACCCCTCTCCCGAAGCCGTCTATCAGTACGGATAGCTAAGGCCATAGCAGCCTCCAGAGAAGGAGGAGACTCATACTGAGCCAAAACGTCTTTTAATTTATCAGAAAGCCCATGACAAAACTGGCTCCTAAGAGCTGGGTCATTCCACTGAGTATCTGTGGCCCATCTACGAAACTCAGAAGCAAATTCCTCTGCCGGACGATCTCCCTGCTGTATCTTACGTAATTTTGTCTCAGCAAGAGAGACCCGATCTGGGTCATCATATACCAATCCCAGGGCAGTAAAAAATTGATCTACAGACAGTAGAGCCGGGGATCCCGGAGGAAGGGAAAATGCCCAGGATTGAGGGTCCCCTTGAAGAAGTGAGATAACAATTCCCACTCTCTGCTCCTCACTCCCTGATGATCGAGGCCGAAGCCGAAAATACAATTTACATGCCTCCCGGAAGGTGAAAAATTTGTCTCGCCCACCAGTGAACCTGTCCGGGAGAGCAACCTTAGGTTCAACTCTGGTTTGCTCCAGGGAGACAAAACTTTGGACTTAATGTCCGTCAGCTCCATGGATAATCCCTGCAACTGCAGAGCCAGCTGGGCTACTGGATCCATGGTAACTGGAGATAATTTTTAGGCCAGTGAAAATGTCACGCTGTCTAATGATATGTATACAATGTCAGTAAACTATTAATACAGGAACAACACTCTATACAACAACTAGTATAGCAACATCAGCATGTAAGTATAGAATAGATTTACCTGACACGATATCTGCTGAACTCAGGGTTAATCTTGAGGACTTGATGAGCTGAAACAGGAAAGAGGTGGACCGGGATCTAACCTGACCCTAAACTGGGGACTAACTAATCCCTCACCTTGGAGGTACTGATAATGGTTCAGAGGTCCAAGTCTCCAACCTAACCCTGTCTCCTATCAGACCCTGAACCCTGTAATCAGTCCTAAGAAGGATCCTGACTACCACCAAAGGGATATGGGCTGATCTTAGCTAAATACACAGATTAGACATATAAGACAGACAGGATAACACTCGCTTGCATACACACTCAAACACCAAAGGAACATAAATGGTCTGGGAAATAAACTCTAACCAAGTTGAGCTTAGAACAACTAAGGAGCTCACAACTAAAGTCTATACAGATTCATTCCTATCTGTGGTCTGCATGAAGGTTTCACTGGCAACTCCCCAAGCAGACAACCAGGAATTTAAAGGAAACCAATCAACAAATAATCAATTGCAGCCGGGAGAAACTGCACCCAGTCCCAGAACCGAGCACAGACAGAATTAACTCCCTAGCTGCCAAACACAAAGAAACAGCAGCTCAGCTGTGAGAAGTCAAAATGTGCAACCGCGACGATCTTCGTGGCAATGCACACATGACACAGACTCGTTTTATCCCATGCAATCAGATTCCATAGTACCCACATAATTGTTACACCTAGTGATTGCAATACCATTACTGTTATGATTTGGTAGCTGAGGAGAGCAGGCAAAAAAGGAAATACACCAGAGCAGTTGGAAACTATGAGATTGCAGTACCCTGACTAACCACCACAACTAGAGGCAGCCGTGGAGCGTTCCTACGTTGGTCCTAGACGCCTCGTCACAGCCTGAGAAACTAACTACACCTAAAGATAGCTTTCCTCTTTCTATCTGCCCCGGAGCAGATCCCCAAAGAACATAGAAAGCCCCCAAACATGTAATGGCGGTTAGACAAGAAGAAATACCGACACAGACAGAAAATAGTATGAGCAAACTTGGGGCCCAAACTACCTAAATAGAAAAGGATAGGAAGGGCACTTACTGCAATCCCAAAAAACCCTGAAAAGCACCAACTCTACTAATTTCAAAATCACCTGAGATCACACGACCTCTACCACCTAAATTAGTTCTCTGGTGTAACAAAATCAAAACAGCAGCCACTGAAAAAACTGGAAAAAAAGCAAAGTACAAACATCAGTGGCTGAACTAAACTGAGAGGGCAAAAGCCCCCGGAGGGGACCCTGAAGGCCCCCACAGAAGTGCAGGACAAAATGCAAAAATAAAGCACAAAAAGAAGAAAATGTCTTATCTGTAGCAGGAGATCAGACACGACACAGCAGGCTACCAAGGAAACAGGAATCAAGGATTGAGACTAGAACAATTGATCACCGGCAACCCTGATGGGAAGGCGACTCCCTTATATAAGACCAGTCAGTAACACCTGATTCCCAATCCTCACAATCTTCACTGGACAGTCCAGTACCGTTTGTAACCACCAGAGGGAGCTTCTGCTCAGAACTCATTTCCAGCCTATTCACAACAGTACCCCCCCCTTGAGGATTGGTCACCGAACCCTCATTTGAGCAACCAGGTCGGTCAGGATGAGTTCTATGATAAGCACGGATGAGTCTCCTAGCATGGATGTCCGAAGCAAACACCCAAGAATTGTCTTCCTGACCATAACCTCTCCATTTAACCAAATACTGGAATACTGGAGTTTCCGTCTAGAAAAACGAGAATTCAATATTTTCTCAACCACATACTCCAGATTGCCCTCAACCAAAACAGGGTCAGGAGTAGGGTTGAGCATTCGATACTTCCGAACCCTAGTCAGGAGGCATAGTAGTAGGAACCACTGGCTCAACAAACCTCTTCAACAAGGACTTGTGGAACACGTTATGGATCTTAAATGTCCCTGGAAGAAGCAAACGAAAAGAAACAGGATTAAGAATCTCCATGATCTTATAAGGTCCAATGAACCTAGGCTTAAATTTAGGAGATGCCACTCTCATAGGAATATTTTTTGAGGACAACCAGACCAAGTCCCCCACTTTAAACCGAGGACCATCAATCCTATGCCGGTTAGCAAACCGCTGGGCCCTCTCCTGAGAGAGGGACAACCTCTCCACTACCTGGTCCCAAATCTGTTGCATACGCTCCACAACAGAGTCAACACCTGGACAGACAGAAGCCTCCGTCTGTCCTGAAGAAAATCGAGGGTGAAACCCAGAATTACAGAAAAATGGAGACATCAAAGTGGCAGAGCTAGCCCTATTATTAAGAGCAAACTCAGCCAAAGGCAAAAAAGAGACCCAGTCATCCTGATCAGCAGACACAAAGCATCTTAGATAAGTCTCCAATGTCTGGTTTGTTCTCTCAGTTTGACCATTGGTCTGAGGATGAAACGCCGAGGAGAAAGACAATTGAACACCAATTTTAGAACAAAAGGTCCTCCAAAATCTGGAAACAAACTGGACTCCTCTGTCAGACACAATGTTCTCAGGAATGCCGTGTAAACGAACCACGTGCTGAAGGAACAAAGGCACCAATTCAGAGGAGGAAGGCAACTTAGGTAATGGCACAAGATGTATCATCTTGGAAAACCTATCGCAAATCACCCAGATGACGGTCATTCTCTGAGAAACAGGGAGGTCGGAAATGAAATCCATAGAGATATGGGTCCATGGTCTCTTGGGCACAGGTAATGGCATCAACAAACCACTAGAACGAGAGCAAGGCTTGGAGCGAGAGCAAGTCCCGCAGGACTGCACAAACTCCCTGACATCACGAGACAAGGTAGACCACCAAAAGGACCGACTAACCAAGTCTCTGGTACCAAAAATTCCGGGATGACCGGCCAACGCGGAACAAAGAATCTCAGACATTACACTCTTTTTCCACTGGTCCGGGACAAACAATTTCCCAACAGGGCAGCGCTCGGGCTTATCCTCCTGACACCCCTCCAGGCCAGTCTCAAATTGGGCGAGATGGCGGAAAGAACTACACCCTCTTTCAAATAACAGAAGGATCAGATAACTCAGGAGAGTCCGCAGGAAACTCCTCGAGAGGGCATCCGCCTTAACATTTTTAGTGCCAGGAAGAAATGAAACCACAAAATTAAAACGTGTGAAAAACAAGGCCCACCTGGCCTGTCTAGGATTGAGTCGCTTGGCAGATTCCAGATAAACTAGATTCTTATGGTCCGTAAGGACCACCACCTGATGTTTGGCTCCCTCCAGCCAATGTCGCCACTCTTCAAAAGCCCACTTCATGGCTAATAACTCCTGATTACCCACGTCATAATTACGTTCAGTGGGAGAAAATTTTCGAGAGAAAAAGGCACAAGGGTTACTTTTAGAGGTCTCTGGATCTCTTTGGGACAAAACGGCACCTGCCCCAATTTCAGAGGCATCCACCTCCACCTGAAATGGTAGAGAAACATCAGGCTGCCGTAGAACAGGAGCAGAAGTGAATCTCTGCTTAAGTTCCTGAAATGCAAAGACTGCCTCAGGAGGCCAATTCACCACATCAGAACCCTTCTTGGTCAAATCAGTTAATGGTTTAACAATAACAGAGAAATTACCAATAAATTTACGATAAAAATTGGCAAAACCCAAGAATCTTTGAAGAGCCTTTAATGAAGTAGGTTGGACCCAATCACAGATGGCCTGAACTTTGACCGGGTCCATTTCAATAACAGATGGGGACAAAATGAATCCCAGAAATGAGATCCTCTGAACGCCAAAAAGACACTTTGATCCCTTCACATACAGAGCATTCTCTCTCATAATCTGGAACACAGTCCGAACATGTTTTACATGAGAGTCCCAGTCATTGGAAAAAATCAAGATATCATCCAAATAAACAATCAAAAATTTATCCACAAAATCCCTGAACATGTCATTCATGAAGGACTGGAAGACAGAAGGAGCATTAGTGAGCCCAAAGGGCATCACAAGGTACTCAAAATACCCTTCAGGGGTATTAAATGCCGTCTTACATTCATCCCCGTGCTTAATGCGAATAAGGTTATATGCCCCCATGAGGTCAAGCTGGTAAACCAAGTAGCGTTTTTCACCCTGGAAAACAGATCAGAAATCAAGGGTAACGGATATTGATATTTCACAGTAATATTGTTCAAGAGACGATAATCAATACATGGCCTTAATGAACCATCCTTTTTGGCCACAAAGAAAAAACCGGCACCTAAGGGTGAAGAGGATGGTCTGATATGACCCTTCTCCAATGACTCCTTGATATAAGACCGCATAGCGTCATGTTCAGGTACAGACAAGTTAAAAAGGCGACCTTTAGGGAATTTACTACCAGGCACTAATTCAATAGCGCAGTCATAGCTCCTATGGGGAGGTAAGGATGCAGATTTACTTTCGCTAAACACATCAGAAAAATCAATCAAAAAGTCAGGAACATCCTGAGCCTGGGGGGAGGCAGAAAAAACAGGAGTGTTGGTATTAACACATTGGCAGCCCCAACTGGTAACAGACACAGATTTCCAATCCAAAACAGGATTATGAGACTGTAACCAAGGGAAACCCAGTACGATAATGTCATGCAGATTATACAGAACCAAAAATTTGCAACTCTCCTGATGATCAGGTTCTACCCTCATTATCACCTGAGTAGAGAACTGAGGTTTATTCTCAGTCAAAGGGGTAGAATCGATCCCCAGTAGGGGAATAGACTTCCGTAGGGGTATCAAGGGAAACCCACAACGTTTAGCAAAATCAAAATCCATCAGGTTAATAGCTGCTCCAGAATCAACAAAAGCCTGAGCAGAAAATGAGGACAGAGCGCATATCAGGGTAACAGTTAATAAAAACTTAGTCTGAACACTACCCAAGACAATTGAGCGTGCAAAACGTCTTCCCCGCTTAGGGCAGACTGAAATAGCATGAGAGGCATCACCACAGTAGAAACATAACCCATTGCGCTTTTGAAATTCATGACGCTGTGCCCCAGAAACCACTCTATCACACTGCATGGATTCAGAAGCAGGTTCACAAGCCAACATTATTCCACGCATACCTTTCCGCTCACGCAAACGTCTGTCAATTTGAATCGCTAATGACATAGAATCATTGAGACCAGAGGGAACAGGGAATCCCACCATAACATCCTTTACATTATCTGACAGTCCCTTCCGAAAAAGAGCTGCCAAAGCGTCGTCATTCCATTTGGTCAGGACTGCCCACTTACGGAATCTCTGACAGTATAACTCAGCGTCCTCAAGCCCCTGACTTAATGCCAACAAAGTTTTTTCAGCTTGATCAATGACATTAGGCTCATCGTACAATAACCCCAAAGCCTGAAAAAACGCATCAACATCACTCAAAACAGGATCCCCAGGTGTCAGGGAAAAAGCCCAATCCTGAGGGTCGCCGCGCAGGAGAGAGATGACAATTTGAACCTGCTGCGCTGCGTTCCCTGAGGACTTAGATTTTAAGGCAAAAAACAATTTACAGTTATTTTTGAAATTCAGAAACTTAGCTCGATCCCCTAAAAACAAATCTGGCATGGGGATCCTAGGTTCCACAACAGGCAACCTAGCAAGATAGGTAGCAATACTGTGAACTTCAGTGGCAAGCTGATCCACACGGCCAGACAACTGTGCAAACTCCATTGAGAGAAAAAAATCCTCCTCAGCACCCAGAGATACAGAGGGAAAAAAAATGCAACAAACAGAAAAAAAAAAAAATCTCTGACAACTCTGACAACTTTTTTCTTTCCACAATATTTTTTCCCTTCTGTGAGTACCATATAATTTTCAGTTTGGGCCGGTGATACTGTTATGATTTGGTAGCTGAGGAGAGCAGGCAAAAAAGGAAATACACCAGAGCAGTTGGAAACTATGAGATTGCAGTACCCTGACTAACCACCACAACTAGAGGCAGCCGTGGAGCGTTCCTACGTTGGTCCTAGACGCCTCATCACAGCCTGAGAAACTAACTACACCTAAAGATAGAAAGAGGAAAGCTATCTGCCCCGGAGCAGATCCCCAAAGAACATAGAAAGCCCCCAAACAGGTAATGGCGGTTAGACAAGAAGAAATACTGACACAGACAGAAAATAGTATGAGCAAACGTTGGGGCCCAAACTTACTAAATAGAAAAGGATAGGAAGGGCACTTACTGCAATCCCAAAAAGCCCTGAAAAGCACCAACTCTACTAATTTCAAAAACACCTGAGATCACACGACCTCTACCACCTAAATTAGTTCTCTGGTGTAACCAAAAACAAAACAGCAGCCACTGAAAAAACTGGAAAAAGCAAATGTACAAACATCAGTGGCTGAACTGAACTGAGAGGGCAAAAGCCCCCAGAAGGGACCCTGAAGGCCCCCACAGAAGTGCAGGACAAAATGCAAAAATCAAGCACAAAAACAAAAAGAAGAAAATGTCTTATCTGTAAGCAGGAGATTCAGACACGACACAGCAGGCTACCAAGGAAACAGGAATCAAGGATTGAGACCAGAACAATTGATCACCGGCAACCCTGATGGGAAGGCGACTCCCTTATATAAGACCAGTCAGTAACACCTGATTCCCAATCCTCACAATCTTCACTGGACAGTCCAGTACCGTTTGTAACCACCAGAGGGAGCTTCTGCTCAGAACTCATTTCCAGCCCATTCACAACACATTACTCCATCCCAGGTCAGTCCATAACAGCTGGTCCTGTTGCACCCGCCAGTGCTCATCTCTACGTCAGCTGGTCCTGCTGCACCTGCCAGTTCTCATCTCAACCTCAGCCGGTCCCGTTGCACCGGCCAGTGCTCATCTCTACCTCAGCCAGTCCCGTTGCACCTGCCAGTGCTCACTTCTACGTCACCTGGTCCAGTTGCATTTTCTAGAGCTCATCTCTCCGTCAGCTGGCCCCAATTGCTTCCATGGTAACTGTCTTCTTACTCTGCCTGCATTCCCTCGGGCCACCCCAGCTACCGGTTCCTAGGGGGTCACCTGCCATCTACTACTGTGTATCTATGGTCAGATTGGATGAGGCTCCTAGTCACGCCCCTCCAGGTCTTCCTTTTGCACCGGCACAGTGATTCCACCACCCAGCCCATTACACATTACACAATTTTTGAAAATTTAACAAGAATTTTTTGGCACCTGATACATTTCATGCATGCTGAACAAGTGTTTTTGGACACATAGTTCAGTGCGTCAAACCATTCAGATCATGCAGTACAATTATCTTGAATGATGGGTCGTTACCATTAGAATTTAACAGATTAATCTCATGTTAATAGGCCTTAACCTTACTCCCCATCATGGACAGAACATCATTCATATTGTTTATCGCTTGAAAGCATACCAAAAACTCTCCCTTAGATGGTTTTAAACTCTAGACTCCTCCCTCATTACCAGAACCATAACTTTTTTATTTTTCTGTTCATAAAGACATGAGGGCCTGTTTTTTGCAGGGCGAGTTGTACTTTTGAATGATACCTATCATTTTACCACATAGTGTACTGGAAAATGGGAACAAAAGTGGGGAGAAATTGTGAAAAAAAAACGCAATTCTGACATTGTTTTTTAGAACTATTTTTACGATCTACATTTTGTGATAAAAATTAGCTCATAATATGATTCCACTCAGCATTACAATTGCAGCGATGCAAAATATGTCCATTTAAAAAAAAAATTAATAATCTGAAGTTTGAAAAAAAACAATTTGGGGTTTTGTGTTGCCATTTTCCAAGACTTGTAACGTTTTCATTTATCAGGCTATAGAGCTGTGTGATGGCTTATTTTTTGCAGGGCAAGACAACATTTTTAATGATACCATTTTGGGATAGATATGATGTTTTTATTGCTTGCTACAGCAGTTTTGTGCTATTGCAGCAACCAAAAAAAATGTAATTCTGGCATTCTTGAATTTTTGATTAGGTTAATTATTTTTAGATTTTGATGAATCAGGCTTTTCTGAACGCGGCAGTAGCACATATGTATTTTTTTATTTACTTTATCATCTTTATTTTTAATGGGGCAAAAGTTGGGTGATTTGAACTGTTATGGGTATTGAGCAGAATATAGTCTGGTGACTTGCTGTTACTGCTAATACATGTAGCGACAGGGCTTATTATAACATGTATTCTTACATGTAGCAGCTAATCAAAGAGATATAATTTACTGCCTTTATAAAGTTTATATAAACCAGAAAATAAGTCTGCTTCTTTTCAGCCCTTGTACCTTGATCAACGGCTCTCACACAGACCCTCAAATAGTATGATGTACAGTCATGGCCAAAAGTTTTGAGAATGACACAAATATTATATTTTCACATGATCTGCTGCCCTCTGGTTTTTATGTGTGTGTTTGACAGATGTTTTTATCACAGACAGAAATATAATTGCAAACATATGAGTAACAAAAGCTTATATTGACAGTTAGAATGAGTTAATGCAGCAAGTCAATATTTGCAGTGTTGACCCTTCTTCTTCAGGACCTCTGCAATTCTCCCTAGCATGCTCTCAATCAACTTCTGGACCAAATCCTGACTGATAGCAGTCCATTCTTGCACAATCAATGCTTTCATTTTGTCAGAATTTTTAGGTTTTTGTTTGTCCACCCGTCTCTTGATGATTGACCACAAGTTCTCAATGGGATTAAGATCTGGGGAGTTTCCAGGCCATGGACCCAAAATCTCTATGTTTTGTTCCCTGAGCCATTTAGTTATCACCTTTGCTTTATGGCAAGGTGCTCCATCATGCTGGAAAAGGCATTGTTGATCGCCAAACTGCTCTTGGAGGGTTGGGAGAAGTTGGTCTTGGAGGACATTCTGGTACCATTCTTTATTCATGGCTGTGTTTTTAGGCAAGACTGTGAGAGAGCCGATTCCCTTGGCTGAGAAGCAACCCCACACATGAATGGTTTCAGGATGCTTAACAGTTGGCATGAGAGAAGACTGGTGGTAGCGCTCACCTTGTCTTCTCCGAATGAGGCGTTTTCCTGATGTCCCAAACAATCGAAAAGGGGATTCATCAGAGAAAATAACTTTACCCCAGTCCTCAGCAGTCCACTGCCTGTACCTTTTGCGGAATATCAGTTTGTCCATAATGTTTTTTCTGGAGAGAAGTGGCTTCTTTGCTGCCCTCCTTGAGACCAGGCCTTGCTCCAAGAGTCTCCGCCTCACAGTGCGTGCAGATGCACTCACACCTGCCTGCTGCCATTCCTGAGCAAGCTCTGCACTGCTGGTAGCCCGATCCCGCAGCTGAAACACTTTTAAGAGACGGTCCTGGCGCTTGCTGGTCTTTCTTGGGTGCCCTGGAGCCTTTTTGGCAACAATGGAACCTCTCTCCTTGAAGTTCTTGATGATGCGATAGATTTTTGACTGAGGTGCAATCTTTCTAGCTGCGATACTCTTCCCTGTTAGGCCATTTTTGTGCATTGCATTGATGACTGCACGTGTTTCTTTAGAGATAACCATGGTTAACAGAAGAGAAACAATGATGCCAAGCACCAGCCTCCTTTTAAAGTGTCCAGTGGTGTCATTCTTACTTAGTCATGACAGATTGATCTCCAGCCATGTCCTCATCAACACCCACACCTGTGTTAATGGAGCAATCACTGAAAAGAGGTTAGCTGGTCCTTTTAAGGCAGGGCTGCAATGATGTTGAAATGTGTTTTGGGGGATAAAGTTAATTTTCTAGCCAAATATTGACTTTGCAAGTAATTGCTGTTAAGCTGATCACTCTTTATAACATTCTGGAGTATATGCAAATTGCCATTAGAAAAAGTGAAGCAGTAGACTTTGTAAAAATTAATATTTGTGTCATTCTCAAAACTTTTGGCCATGACTGTAAATGAACAACAGAGAAACCTAAATCAAATCAATATTTCGGTGTGATCGTTCTTTGGCTTCAAATCAACATCATCTCTTCTAAGCACACTAACATACACTCTTTGAACTCTGCTGGGAAGTTGTTCCAAACATCTTGGAGAACTGACCGCAGATATGTGGATGTGGCTTACGCAAGTCCTTCTGTCTCTTCACATAATCCTAGACATACGTAATGATAAGATCAAGGATCTGTGGTGGCTTTATCATCACTTCCAGGACTCCTTCTTCTTTACCTTGAAAATAGTTCTTAATGACAATGATTTTATGTCTGGGGTTGTTGCCTTGCTGCAGAATAAATGTTGAGTCAATCAGATGCCTCCCTGATTATATTACGTGATGCATATATATCTGTCTTTATTTCTCAGCTACGAGAATATCAGTAATCCCGACCAAATTCCCAACTCGATTTATTGCAAAGCAGCCACAATCTTGCAGAGAGCTTCAGTACAGTGTCCATTTTAGGACATGATCATATATTAAAGTCAAACATCATAAATACTCTGTCTGATACCTGATTCTGCTACCTGATACCTGACTCTGATACCTGACTTTGATACCTGACCCTGATACCTGACTTTGATACCTGACTCTGATACTTGAGATCAGAATCAGGTATCAGACAGAGTATTTTTGATATTTGACTTTAAAATATGATCATGTCCTAAAATGGACACTGTACCATTGTGCTTTTCTGTTGCCTGTGGACATTCATTCCAACCACTTAGCCTTTTTGTTCTTTGGAATAGAATTTGTTCCAAATTGTTTTAGAACTAAAATATGCCGCATTGTTACCACAATGAGAAGTCAAATTGCTAAGAAGTGGAAATCTTGTGTGCCTTCTCCGATATTACACATTATTCAGGGGGATCAATCCTATCTTTGTCTATGAACATATGCTGGTTTACACAATAACAGGATAAAACTTTTTAACAAAATATGGCACAATTGTTCCTTTTTAGTACGCAGTGCAACTACATTATACCCAGCCTTTGTGATACAGTGGGTAGTTGCTGAAAAATATTGACCTAATGATCTGTGACATGAACAATTTGTCTTAGAATATGTCATATCTTACATTGATCTCTTTTCTTTTGTCTTTTATGTTTACTTGGGTTTATTCCAGTTTTGTCATTCTAAATGTGGCACTTATTGTTGACCAAGTCACAGCAAGCTTCACCTAGACAATGTATGATGTCAGATGGCATAATTGTTAGTTCTCAACAATGGCTGCTTGATGTGTTTCTTTCTTTATGTGACACTCAATGTAGGCCTGTTTTCCTTATGTTTAAAAAAGAAAATATGACCACTTTGAAAAAGAAAAAAATTCTAAAAAAAATCATATATATGTATAGAGCAAAAATTGATTTTAGATTAAAATGAATATTTTAGCATTATCTCTAATATATATGTGGAGTGAGTTGGCGAAAGGAAATAACGACAACTTGTATACTAGACTTTGGATATTGTCCACATTAGGAATCTAATATTAATGATAATAATAATAATAATAATATTCTAGTCATTTCACAAGTTCTAATAAAGGAGTTTTCCTATAAATAACATTTATATCCTATTCACAGAATATGTGATGAATGTTTTATCATCAGATGGTACATCTATCCATCCATCATGAAAACGGAGGTCCCAAAGTCCTTTCGTGTGGCAGTCAAACAACAAGCTATCATACATTTATCTCCTATTCCACTTAGTTGATCAGAGGTATATCCCAGGGTGGGGCAGGTCGGGCACAGCCAGCAAGGGGCACCGTCAGGCTGCTTACTGCAGCAGCCCAAGGTGTTTTCTTCCCAGCGGATGCATTTTGCCGCCCCATGAATTGGGAGTTGGTCGTTCTGTGAGCCGGTTGTAAAATTGAAAGCCGGCTCACAGAAGGTGCAGCGTGCTGGCTCCCAGTGAACAATTGTACTCGTGTCTTTCAGATATGAGTACAATTGAAGCTCTGACCGCCGGGTCAGGGAGACGTCAGCAGTGTGACCAGGTCATGTATTCACATTGCTGACGTCACTCGCTGGCACTGCAGAGGCATGAATGGCAGTAAGTGCTCCAGTGGAGCTGAAGACACTGAAGATTTGTTGCAATGGAGGTGGGGGTGGAAGAATAAGAAATAGGATTTAACCCCAAACTCCCGGAGGTATTTGTTTTTTGCGTTTTCGTTTTTTGCTCCCTTTCTTCCCAGAGCCATAACTTTTTATTTTTCCGTCAATATGGCCTTGTGAGGGCTTGTTTTTTGCGGGACGAGTTGTACTTTTGAATGACACCATTGGTTTTACCATGTCATGTACTAGCAAACAGGAAAAAAAATTCCAAGTGAGGTGAAATTGCAAAAAAAGTGCAATCCCACACTTGTTTTTTGTTTGGCTTTTTACTAAGTTCACTAAATGCTAAAACTGACCTGCCATTATGATTCTCCAGGTCGTTACAAGTTCATAGACATCAAACATGCCTAGGTTCTTTTTATCTAAGTGGTGAAAAAAATTCCAAACTTTGTAAAAAAAAAAAAAAAAAGTGCCATTTTCCAATACCGGTAGTGTCTCCATTTTTCATGATCTAGGGTTGGGTGAGGGTTATTTTTTGTGTGCCGTGCTGACGTTTTTAATGATATTAATGATACCATTTTGGTGCAGATACGATCACGACGACCAAAAAAAACGTAATTCTGGCATTTTTACTTTTTTTCTCATTACACTGTTTAGCGATCAGGTTAATCCTTTTTGTTATTGATAGACTGGGCGATTCTGAATGCGGCAATACCAAATATGTGTGTGTTCGATTTTTTTTATATTGTTATATTTTGAATGGGGCGAAAGGGGGGTGATTTGAACTTTTATTTTTTTGAATTTTTAAAATATTTTTTAAAAACATTTTTTTACTTTTGGCATGCTTTAATAGTCTCCATGGGAGACTAGAAGTTGCCATAACCCAATCGGCTCTGCTACATACAGTCGATGATCAGTTTGTCTATATGTAGCTGAATTACTGACTTGCTATGAACACCAATCACTGGGCGGCGCTCACAGCAAGCCGGCAGTGACAACCATAGAGGTCTCCAGGAGACCTCTGGTTGTCATGCTAACCCACCGCTGACCGCTGATTTCCGGCATGATTGCCAGAAGCGCTTGTTAAAAGCCGCTATCAGCAATTGACAGCGGCATTTAACGGGTTAATAGCCGCGGGTGAATCGCAATTCCACCTGTGGCTGTTCTTTGCACATGTCAGCTGTTCAAAGCTGCTGACATGTCCCGGGAAAGATGTGGGCTCACCGCCGGAGCCCACATCAATGGGAGGGAGTCCGACATCAGAGTACTATTACGCCCGATGTCAGAAAGGGGTTTAGGACACTGTTTAGGGGGGAGAAGAAATAGGATTTGAGGACAGTTCGGGGAACAAGGATGGGATGGGTGTGTACATAATATGGGGAGAGTGAAGCAGGAGAAATTTGAGGAAACAGTATGAGGAGCAAGAGAGGAGTTGGGGTGCATGTATGAGGAAACAGTATGAGAAGGCAATGATACAGACACAGTATGGTGAGTGGAGGGATGAGTGCGCACACAGTATGGAGAGCAAGGGAGAATGTATGCGGACACAGTATGGGGAGTGAGTGGGGTATAAGTGCAGACACAGTATGCTGAGTGGGGGATGGGTCAAAGTATGAGCAGCGTGGGTGGGAATGTAGTCAGACACAGTATGAGGAATGAGAGGAAGAATGTATGTGGACATATGGGGAACGAGGGAGATGGAATGTATGCAAACACAGTATGATGAGTCAGGGGGATGTGTGAGGAGGCAGTCTGGAGAGCAAGGTGCTAAATATGTGAGGAAACAGTATAGTTAGCAGGGAGATGTGAGGAGACAGTATGAGGAGGGAGGGGGAAACGTGTGAGAAGACTATTGATAGGACTAGTGTAAGGAGGCAGTATGGGGGAGAAAAGTGTGAGTGGGCCCAGAATAGAGACTGAGTAGTGTGGGAGGTAGATTGGGGGATATTGTAAGATCACAGCCAGAAGGGTACAGTATGCCAAAGAAGGGGAGTGTGATGAGGGTGCACAGTATAGAGACTGGGCCCTATAAGGAGTACACAGTGTGAGAGGACAGTGTAAAGAGGGGGCCCAGTATGGAAAGGATAGGGCACTGTAGAGGGCAAATACCATAAGATTGACAGTGTGTGGGTCATATTTTTATTCAGGAGCATTATAATGACACAGCTATTTTTAAGGGCATCGTGTGGGGATATGCTGCAGAAGATTGGAGAGGATGGAAGTTTGCAGAGACGAGCTGTGGATGAGAAAAGTCATCATGGAGTCTGGACAAGATGAAGAATAGATAGAGAATGACTCCAGTCAGAGACATCATCAATATGGTACCTGGATGGAAATGTTTTTTTTTTGTGATACTGACTAATTCTAATATTTTTATTTATGTTAGGAGCATTAAAGGGGTTGTCCAAGTTTGTGATGAGTCTGAGACTTCTGAATTTGCACATTGTACACTGCATGCAGTCAGGATTCCCTGGTGCCTGTGATTTGCATGCATGCGGTGACATGCCAACTAGGCATGCGTGGCTTCAATCAATGATCATGAATTGAGTGACGCCGGACACATCTAGTCAGAATGTGGCCAGAAGTGTACAAATCTCATACTTGTGCTCACATGACCGCCCACTCTTGCCACCAAGGTAGAATCCTAAAAGTTTGCAGTACATGCGCTGTGAGAATTCAGCACAAACCTGGACAAGCCATTTAATTATTAAATGAATATCACGAGCACTAGTGTTAATAAATTTATGTTGGTTACATGAGTGATGTAATATGAAGAATATTATAGAATGTTTTAAATACTAAAGTTGTGGAACTCATTATGTGTAAATGTACCAAGAATAGGGAAAGTATTAGAGTATAAGAGTGTAGGACATAGGTATAAGAATAGGATAGAGCAATGGATAAGGATTGGGAAAGTGCAGAGGATGGCACAATAGAATCAGAAGTAGGAAGTTACAGTAGAGGATAGGAACAGTTAAAGTGTTCGGGAACAGCCCCAAGATGGAAGGGCAAGGTTAATTATAAGATGAAGCATTTCCTGATTTTAGCCAAATAAAGGCGTAGATGAAAAATTAATTAGAAAGTGTGATAAGTCTAGTCCCAGGCAAGAGGGCTGAAAAGCACAAGAGAGTGCGAACTTTGGGCAGCATGCGGACGGCCACCATTAACTTTAGCGGACCTTTTCTGAACATCCAGGGCCTACGTCCCGAATGAGGTACAGAGGAGCATCCCTTTACCACTTTCCAGAAGGGAAAACCAGATGGGGAACTGTATAAAAAAGTTGGGTCAGAACCCATGAGATCTGCAGAGCCGGACAGAGTATTTCAGGAGCCATAGGTGCCAGGAATGGATAACTAAGGCTGAAAAAGACGTAAATGTAACATCGTACTGTGATTTCTCAAAGATGGAGTTTGGACTGTTCAGTAAAGTTCATTTGTTTGAAAAGTATCTCCCTTTCAATGTGCTGAATCTGATATTGAGGAGTCAGCGACGACTTCCAGCCAAACCGTGAGTGTTATAACATACAGTCATGGCCAAAAGTTTTGAGAATGACACAAATATTATATTTTCACATGATCTGCTGCCCTCTGGTTTTTATGTGTGTGTTTGACAGATGTTTTTATCACAGACAGAAATATAATTGCAAACATATGAGTAACAAAAGCTTATATTGACAGTTAGAATGAGTTAATGCAGCAAGTCAATATTTGCAGTGTTGACCCTTCTTCTTCAGGACCTCTGCAATTCTCTCTGGCATGCTCTCAATCAACTTCTGGACCAAATCCTGACTGATAGCAGTCCATTCTTGCACAATCAATGCTTTCATTTTGTCAGAATGTTTAGGTTTTTGTTTGTCCACCCGTCTCTTGATGATTGACCACAAGTTCTCAATGGGATTAAGATCTGGGGAGTTTCCAGGCCATGGACCCAAAATCTCTATGTTTTGTTCCCTGAGCCATTTAGTTATCACCTTTGCTTTATGGCAAGGTGCTCCATCATGCTGGAAAAGGCATTGTTGATCGCCAAACTGCTCTTGGAGGGTTGGGAGAAGTTGCTCTTGGAGGACATTCTAGTACCATTCTTTATTCATGGCTGTGTTTTTAGGCAAGACTGTGAGAGAGCCGATTCCCTTGGCTGAGAAGCAACCCCACACATGAATGGTTTCAGGATGCTTAACAGTTGGCATGAGACAAGACTGGTGGTAGCGTTCACCTTGTCTTCTCCGAATGAGGCGTTTTCCTGATGTCCCAAACAATCGAAAAGGGGATTCATCAGAGAAAATAACTTTACCCCAGTCCTCAGCAGTCCACTGCCTGTACCTTTTGCAGAATATCAGTCTGTCCATGATGTTTTTTCTGGAGAGAAGTGGCTTCTTTGCTGCCCTCCTTGAGACCAGGCCTTGCTCCAAGAGTCTCCGCCTCACAGTGCGTGCAGATGCACTCACACCTGCCTGCTGCCATTCCTGAGCAATCTCTGCACTGCTGGTAGCCCGATCCCGCAGCTGAAACACTTTTAACAGACGGTCCTGGCGCTTGCTGGTCTTTCTTGGGCGCCCTAGAGCCTTTTTGGCAACAATGGAACCTCTCTCCTTGAAGTTCTTGATGATGCGATAGATTGTTGACTGAGGTGCAATCTTTCTAGCTGCGATACTCTTCCCTGTTAGGCCATTTTTGTGCATTGCAATGATGACTGCACGTGTTTCTTTAGAGATAACCATGGTTAACAGAAGAGAAACAATGATGCCAAGCACCAGCCTCCTTTTAAAGTGTCCAGTGGTGTCATTCTTACTTAATCATGACAGATTGATCTCCAGCCATGTCCTCATCAACACCCACACCTGTGTTAATGGAGCAATCACTGAAAAGAGGTTAGCTGGTCCTTTTAAGGCAGGGCTGCAATGATGTTGAAATATGTTTTGGGGATAAAGTTCATTTTCTAGCCAAATATTGACTTTGCAAGTAATTGCTGTTAAGCTGATCACTCTTTATAACATTCTGGAGTATATGCAAATTGCCATTAGAAAAAGTGAAGCAGTAGACTTTGTAAAAATTAATATTTGTGTCATTCTCAAAACTTTGGCCATGACTGTACACACACCTCAAGGGAGACGGGACATTATTTAGTTGTGGGGTGCCAGGGTGTGGGAACACAGGAGCTCCTCAACCATGACTTATGCCCTGTGCACTTTACATATATTAGATTGTGTTCACTTTTGTGGCATTTTCCCCATTGAAAATGCATGAAGGAAGTGAACGTCATGTAAAAATTCAGCACAACATACACGAGTAAGATTGTAACAGGTACAGCAATTTTTGTGATATAAAATGTGCATGTCCTCGGAATATCATGTTAGAAGGAAGGTCATTGCCTGACATGAGAATGAGAGGAAGAAGTGCTGACCTTAATCACAAGCTTTAGATATTGCAAGTCAGCACAACCAATATTGAATTTACCTTCAGAATCCAGTAGGCCTGCTTAAAAATGTTCAGCCTGATCTGTAAGTTAATGTCTGTGTCAACACTGTAATGACATGGGCCGATATAGGGGCTTGGGTGAAGATCCCAATGGTTGTCTTGTCACGTTCCCTGCGACAGGCAATCTGTTTTACAATAACGTTGGCTTCCTTTGTTATGTTTGGGTGAATATTTACACAGGAAACAGTAGTATATTTTGCTATTCTTTAATTTAGTTTATGATAATTGATAATTACTGTATATACATAGCATCTCACTGGAAGGATACAACTTTCAGCGACTTGCTTGACAGCTGTACTTAGACGTTCAAAAATATACTGTAACTTACACAAAAAATTGCCGAAGATGCACGGATACATTAAGAGTAGACAGGGCCCGGGCAGTTTAGAGTGCATGGCCCCCCAGCACCCAATGTCTCATGTGACATTTCACATGATTCCCTTGAGAGATCATGTGATAAGTCACATGATTAACACACAGATGCTGTGGTGCACATCTGCAGATACAAAATGAGAGAGACAATTTTTTTCCGTTATGTACAGAGCTATACATAACATAGCGCCAGAAATTCCAGGACAGTCCATAAAAATAGGGCACTTTTTTAACCTGTCCGTAAAAAAAACTACGCCGATACGCCTTTTAATGGCGGTAGTTAAGGGTACTTAAACCACAGCGAAATGAATGCACGGCGCTGGGGAAAAAAGTCTATAGCACTTCCCAGAGTCGGATTTTCTCCGGGGTCTTGGCTGCCGTGGGTAGCCGAGACCCCAGAGAACATGATTCGGGTCTGATTTTACCAACCCCGGTGTTGCGATCGCCGTTATTAACCGTATAACGGCAACAGCAAAAAAAAAAAAAAAGTCCGATGTGACATTTAATTTCTCTCTCCTCTGATGTGATAGCACATCAGAGGAGAGAGAAATAGGGTCCCCGATCCACGGTACCTCCCAGTGCTCCTTGGGTCCTCCTGCATCCTCCGGTGGGCGCCGCCATCTTCTTCCGTTTAGGGTTAGGGTTACAGTTAGGCTAAAGTGAGTTGGGCTAAAGTTTTAGGGTTAGGGTTAGAGTTAGGATAAAGTGAGTTGGGCTAAAGTTTTAGGGTTAGGGTTATGGTTAGGCTAAAGTGAGTTTGGCTAAAGTTTTAGGGTTAGGGATAGGCTAAAGTGAGTTGGGCTAAAGTTTTAGGGTTAAAATTAGGGTTAGGCTTAAGTGAGTTGGGCTAAAGTTTTATGGTTAGGGTTAGTGTTGGGGATTAGGGTTGGGATTAGGGTTAGGGTTGGGATTAGCATTAGGGGTGTGTTGGGGTTAGGTTTGTGGTTAGGGTATTAGGGTTGGGATTAGAGTTAGGGTTGTGGTTAGGGTTATGGTTAGGGTTGGGATTAGGGTTAGGGTTGTGGTTAGGGTTGGTATTAGGGTTAGTGGTGTGTTGGGATTAGGGTTGTGATTAGGGTAATGGTTAGTGTTGGGATTAGGTTAGGGGTGTGTTGGGGTTAGGGTTGTAGTTAGAATTGGGGGGTTTCCACTGTTTAGGTACATCAGGGAGTCTCCAAATGCGACATGGCGCCACCATTGATTCCAGCCAATTTTGCGTTCAAAAAGTCAAATGGTGCTTTTTCCATTCTGAGCTCTGCCATGCGCCCAAACAGTGGTTTACCCCCTCATATGGGGTATCAGTGTACTCAGGACAAATTGCACAACTTTGGGGTCTAATTTCTCCTGTTACGCTTGAGAAAATAAAAAATTGGGGGCTAAAAAATGATTTTTGTGGAAAAAAAATGATTTTTGTGAAAAAAAAAAGATCTTTATTTTCACGGCTCTGCGTTATAAACTTCTGTGAAGCACTTGGGGGTTCAACGTGCTCACCACACATCTAGATAAGCTCCTTGGTGGCCTAGTTTCCAAAATAGGGTCACTTGTGGGGGGTTTCTACTGTTTAGGCACATCAAGGGCTCTGCAAACGCAACATGGCGCCCGCAGACCATTTCATCAAAGTCTGCATTCCAAAATGGCGCTCCTTCCCTTCCAAACTCTGCCATGCGCCCAAACAGTGGTTCCCCTCACATATGGGGTATCAGCGTACTCAGAACAAATTTGACAACAACTTTTGAGGTCCAATTTCTCCTGTTACCTTGTGAAAGTAAAAATTTGACTGTGAAAATATCATTTTTGTGGAAAAAAATGATTTTTTATTTTCACGGCTCTGCTTTATAAACTTCTGTGAAGCACTTGGGGTTCAAAGTGCTCACCAGTCACCACACATCTAGATAAGCTCCTTGGGGGTCTAGTTTCCAAAATGAGGTCACTTGTGGGGGTTTCTACTGTTTAGGCACATCAGGGGCTCTGCAAACACAACATGATGCCCGCAGACCATTCCATCAAAGTCTGCATTTCAAAACGTCACTACTTCCCTTCCGAGCCCCGACATGTGCCCAGTGATTCCCCTCCACATATGGGGTACCAGCATACTCAGGACAAACTTGACAACATCTTTTGGGGTCCAATTTCTCCTGTTACCCTTGTGAAAATAAAAAATAGCGGGCTAAAAATCCTTTTTTAGGAAAAAGAATGATTTTTTATTTTCACGGCTCTGCGTTATAAACTTCTGTGAAGCACTTGGGGTTCAAAGGGCTCACCACACATCTAGATAAGTTACTTAAGGGGTCTAGTTTCCAAAATAGTGGCACTTGTGGGGGGTTTCCATTGTTCAGTCTCTCCAAACGTGACATGGCATCCGATCTTAATTCCAGCCAATTCTGCATTGAAAAAGTCAAACGGCGCTCCTTGCCTTCCGAGCTCTGCCGTGCACCCCCACAGTGATTTACCCCCACATGTGGGGTATCCGCGTATTCAGGAGAAATTGCACAACAAATTTTGTGGTTCATTTTCTTGTGAAATTAAAAAAATTTAGTTCTGAAGTAAATGTTTGTAAAATAAAGTTAAATGTTAATTTTTCCTTACACATTGCTTCAGTTCCTGTGAAGCACGTAATGGGTTAATGAACTTCTTGAATGTGGCTTTGAGCAACGTGAGGGGTGCAGTTTTTAGAATGGTGTCATTTTTGGGTATTTTCTATCATGTACACCCCTCAAAGTGACTTTAAATGTGATGTGGTCCCTAAAAAAATGGTTTTTGTAAATTTTGTTGTAAAAATGAGAAATCGCTGGTCAACTTTTAACCCTTATAACTTCCTAACAAAAAAAAAATTGTCTCCAAAATTGTGCTGATGCAAGTAGATATGTGGGAAATGTTATTTAGTAAGTATTTTGTGTGACATATCTCTCTGATTTAAGGGCATAAAAATTAAAAATTTGAAAATTGCTAAATTTTAATAATTTTCGCCATATTTGTTTTTTTCATAAATAAACACAAGTCATATCGAATAAATTTTACCACTATCATGAAGTACAATATGTCATGAAAAAAACATTCTCAGAATCAGCGGGATCCGTTAAAGCGTTCCAGAGTTATAACCTCATAAATTGACAGTGGTTAGAATTGTAAAACTTGGCCTGGTCATTAAGCTGCAAATTGGCTCTGTCACTAAGGAGTTAAGGTGTCCCTGATTTTTTGAAACTGAATAAACTTATGTTGATTATTTTGACTGTAATTATCATCTTTTTAGAGCTTACAGTGAAGGCAGATGATGTCTCATATTAGAATTATGTGCTCTAGACTTTTATCACTTATAATCATAATAATATTTCCAGTGTGTTAATAAAAAATATTGTCTATCCATGATGTTTTCATAAGCCGTCCAGAAAAAAATAAAAGTCAACTTGACCACCCAGCACAGCACTATACATAATATATTATACTATGTAATTAGGAACGGCACTATATATATATAACAAGTGGTCATTATATAACACAGAACAGCACAATATATAACAAAATGGAATCTATAATATAACGCTGTAAGCGTCCCTCTGTCCGAAGCCTTTATAAACTGCGCAAGCGCGACGCTCCTGTGCAGTCTGGCTCCAGACAGAGTGAGGCATCCAGCGGTGAGTACTCTGTATGGCGCCGGAGATGCGTACTGGATTCATACCGCGATCTCCGGCGCCATACTCACATACTTACCTGACCGGGAGGAGCGTTGCCGCGGAGCTTCTCTTCTCCCGGGGCAGGAGACCAGGAGTGCGTGTCGGAATCGCGCATGCGCATAGCGCTATCCGGCGCCATTTTGCTGAAGACACATTTGCAGTGTGTCTTCAGCAATATAGCGCCGGACCGCGCGGTATGGGCATGCGCGTACTCCGGCGCCGCTCTCCTCCCCTGGCGTCCAGCAGAACAGAACAGTGCTGGAGCACAGGTAAGAAAGGTGAGTATAAATGTTTGTTTTTTTGGGGGTATGTGTGTAATAGCGGTGAGGGGACCATGCATATCAGGATAGGGGGGTGAGGGGACCATGCACATCAGGATTGGGGGGTGAGAGAACCATGCACATCAGGATTGGGGGGGTGAGAGGACCATGCACATCAGGATTGGAGGGGTGAGGGGACCATGCACATCAGGATTGGGGGTGAGGGGACCATGCACATCAGGATTGGGGGGTGAGGGGACCATGCACATCAGGGTTGGGGGGTGAGGGACCATGCATTCCAAGATTGGGGGGTGAGGGGACCATGCACATCAGGGTTGGGGGTGAGAGGACCATGCACATCAGGATTGGGGGGTGAGGGGACCATGCATTCCAAGATTAGGGGGTGAGGGGACCATGCATACCAGGATTGGGGGGTGAGGGGACCATACATACCTGGATTGGGGGGTGATGGGACCATGCATACCAGGATTGGGGGGTGAGGGGACCATGCATATCAAGATTGGGGGTGAGGGGACCATGCATATCAGAATTGGGGGGTGAGAGGACCATGCACATCAGGATTGGGGGGTGAGAGGACCATGCACATCAGGATTGGAGGGGTGAGGGGACCATGCACTTCAGGATTGGGGGTGAGGGGACCATGCACATCAGGATTGGGGGGTGAGGGGACCATGCACATCAGGGTTGGGGGATGAGGGGACCATGCATTCCAAGATTGGGGGGTGAGGGGACCATGCACATCAGGGTTGTGGGGTGAGAGGACCATGCACATCAGGATTGGGAGGTGAGGGGACCATGCATTCCAAGATTAGGGGGTGAGGGGACCATGCATACCAGGATTGGGGGTGAGGGGACCATGCATACCTGGAATTGGGGAGTGATGGGGTGATTTGCATACCAGGATTGGGGGTGAGGGGACCATGCATACCAGGATTGGGGGTGAGGGGACCATGCATATCAGGATTGGGGGGTGAGAGGACCATACACATCAGGATTGGGGGGTGAGAGGACCATGCACAACAGGATTGGAGGGGTGAGGGGACCATGCACATCAGGATTGGGGGTGAGGGGACCATGCACATCAGGGTTGGGGGTGAGAGGACCATGCACATCAGGATTGGGGGGTGAGGGGACCATGCATTCCAAGATTAGGGGTGAGGGGACCATGCATACCGTGATTGGGGGGTGAGGGGACCATGCATATCAGGATTGGGGGGTGAGGGGACCATGCATATCAGGATTGGGGGTGAGAGGACCATGCACATCAGGATTGGGGGTGAGAGGACCATGCACATCAGGATTGGAGGGGTGAGGGGACCATGCATTCCAAGATTAGGGGGTGAGGGGACCATGCATACCAGGATTGGGGGTGAGGGGACCATGCATACCTGGATTGGGGAGTGATGGGACTGTGCATACCAGGATTGGGGGGTGAGGGGTCCATGCATACCAGGATTGGGGGTGAGGGGACCATGCATACAGGATTGGGGGTGAGGGGACCATGCAATCAGGATTGGGGGGTGAGAGGACCATGCACATCAGGATTGGGGGGTGAGGGGACCATGCACATCAGGATTGGGGGGTGAGGGGACCATGCACATCAGGATTGGGGGTGAGGGACCATGCACATCAGGATTGGGGGTGAGGGACCATGCACACAGGATTGGGGGGTGAGGGGACCATGCACATCAGGATTGGGGGTGAGGGGACCATGCACATCAGGGTTGGGGGTGAGGGGACCATGCACATCAGGATTGGGGGTGAAGGGGACCATGCATCCAGATTAGGGGGTGAGGGGACCATGCATACCAGGATTGGGGGGTGAGGGGACCATGCATATCAGGATTGGGGGTGAGGGACCATGCATATCAGGATTGGGGGTGAGGGGACCATGCACTCAGGATTGGGGGTGAGAGGACATGCACATCAGGATTGGGGGTGAGGGGACCATGCATTCCAAGATTGGGGGTGAGGGACCATGCATCACAGGATTGGGGGTGAGGGGACCATGCATCAGATTGGGGAGTGAGGGGCCATGCATACCAGGATTGGGGGTGAGGGTACCATGCATCCAGATTGGGGGTGAGGGGACCATGCATACCAGGATTGGGGTGAGGGGACCATGCATATCAGGATTGGGGGTGAGGGACCATGCAATCAGGATTGGGGGGTGAGAGGACAATGCACAACAGGATTGAGGGGTGAGGGGACCATGCACATCAGGATTGGGGGTGAGGGGACCATGCACATCAGGATTGGGGGGTGAGGGACCATGCACATCAGATTGGGGGGTGAGGGGACCATGCATTCCAGGATTATGGGGTGAGGGGACCATGCATACCAGGATTGGGGGTGAGGGGACCATGCATATCAGGATTGGGGGGTGAGGGGACCATGCATATCAGGATTGGGGTGAGGGGACCATGCACATCAGGATTGGGGGTGAGAGGACCATGCACATCAGGATTGGAGGGGTGAGGGGACCATGCACATCAGGATTGGGGGTGAGGGGACCATGCACATCAGGATTGGGGGTGAGGGGACCATGCACATCAGGGTTGGGGGGTGAGGGGACCATGCACATCAGGATTGGGGGTGAGGGGACCATGCATTCCAAGATTGGGGGTGAGGGGACCATGCACATCAGGATTGGGGGTGAGAGGACCATGCACATCAGGATTGGGGGGTGAGGGGACCATGCATATCAGGGTTGGGGGGTGAGGGGACCATGCATTCCAAGATTGGGGGTGAGGGGACCATGCATCATCAGGTTGGGGGGTAAACATCCTCGATGGGTGAGGGGACATGCATTCCAGATTGGGGGTGAGGGGACCATGCATACCAGGATTGGGGGGTGAGGGGACCATGCATACAGGATTGGGGGTGAGGGGACCATGCATCCAGGATTGGGGGGTGAGGGGACCATGCATACCAGATTGGGGGTGAGGGGACCATGCATCAGGATTGGGGGTGAGGGGACCATGCACATCAGGATTGGGGGTGAGGGGACCATGCATCATCAGGATTGGGGGTGAGGGGACCATGCACATCAGGATTGGGGGTGAGGGGGACCATGCACATCATGGATTGGGGGTGAGGGGACCATGCACATCAGGATTGGGGGGTGAGAGGGGACCATGCATATCCAGGATTGGGGGTGAGGGGACCATGCATATCAGGATTGGGGGTGAGGGGACCATGCATCAGGATTGGGGGTGAGGGCCATGCATCAGGATTGGGGGTGAGGGGACCATGCATACAGGATTGGGGGGTGAGGGGACCATGCATACCAGGATTGGGGGGTGAGGGACCATGCATACCAGGATTGGGGGGTGAGGGGACCATGCATATCAGGATTGGGGGGTGAGGGGACCATGCATACAGGATTGGGGGGTGAGGGGACCATGCATATCAGGATTGGGGGTGAGGGGACCATGCATTCAGGATTGGGGGGTGAGGGGACCATGCAATCAGGATTGGGGGGTGAGGGGACCATGCATACAGGATTGGGGGGTGAGGGGACCATGCATACCAGGATTGGGGGTGAGGGGACCATGCATCCAGGATTGGGGGTGAGGGGACCATGCACACCAGGATTGGGGGTGAGGGGACCATGCATACCAGGGTTGGGGGTGAGGGGACCATGCATCCAGGATTGGGGGTGAGGGACCATGCATATCTGATGGGGGGAGGGACCATGCATTCCACAGATTATGGGGGTGAGGGGCCATACATACGATGGGGGTAGGGACATGCTATCAGGATTTGAGGGGATTGGGGGGGGGCCATGCATACCAGGATAGGGATGAGGGGTGCCATGCATACCAGAATATGAGGGGGGCAGCACTTACCAGGATGGGAGACCATATACCTATAAAATGCTTGCCACCTGGGCGTAGAACGGGTTCATAGCTAGTGCTATATAATAAAGAACAGCACTATACATAGCAACCTATAATTTAATAGATTGCTTAAACAGACAGGCCATATTAAACGACTAATGGTTTACTGACTGATGGTCGTTTAGTGCCACTTGTCGGTCCGTGTAAATATACCGCATATTAAATAAATATTTACACCCAATATCTTAGCGCTGATGTCTTGTCTGATTGCAGCTGGTTTCTTGTTCATCTTGTCAAACCTTTTTGCCGATGTCCTAATGCCAGGAATCGGTCAATGCAGTTTGTCACACTGATCATCACGCCCCTCTAGCTTTCAGTTCAGGTACACTAAGAGTTCAGCTGTACATTTATTAGTCATGGAATGAGTGATATGGCTATTTCTCCAAAGCAGGGCTGCCACCAGGAATTTCAGGGCCCATACTGGCAACATTTTCAAGTCCTCTTGAGACTCCACCAAGGCTTTTCCACAGCTCCGCCCTCACCCCGCCAGCCTTCCATAGTCCCACTGCACACTCTTGGAAAAACTCCACTTCTGCACCACATCATCCAATCATACACTAACAGTTTCCATCAAACACCAGATCAGATACATACCATCAGCTTTGGTTTTGGCCAAAAGTTTTTTAAGCTGCCACTATGACAAGGTAGACTCTTCGGGCAGGTCCTTATCTACTCTAACCTAATTTATTAAATTATCCTATACTCTTCTTAGGTATATTTTTATTTTTATTTTAAGGTTATATGTCACTATCATGTTTTTAAATGACCAATAATACCACATACAGAGACAAATACCACCACACCATGACCAGACCACATATTACCACCACATAGTGACCAAATAATACCATATACAGTACAAGGGACAAATACCGCCACACCATGACCAGACCACATATTACCACCACATAGTGACTGAATAATACAAGGACAAATACCACCACACTATGACTAGATCACATATTACCAGTGCCATCACATAGTGACTGAATACTATAATACTGATCATTAATAGAAAAACATATACTAATTTACCATAAGTGCTATAATACATAGGAGCTCTGTACATAGTATATAGTGTGCAGTGTCAGTATACACGTAATAGTGACTCATTGACATTATGCACAGGAGTTCTGTATACAGTGTCAGTGTACAGGTAATACAGGGATCACTGGATATATTATACACAGGAGCTCTATGTGTACTATAGAGTGTATAGTGTAAGTGTACAAGTAACAGACTGAGTCACCAGTGATGTCTCTAGTTGAAGATATTCATGTTCGCTTTGTTTCTTCATCCAGTGCAGACCGCCATCACTTCTTCCAGCCAGTCCACGTCTATGCAGAAAATAACAGTTATCTGGAGCATCGCTAAAGATAAAAAAGCGACAGTGTCACTCTGCACAGTAACACGACTCCCCCACTTAAAACAGTATCCTCAAAATAA
The DNA here is from genome assembly GCA_033576555.1 of Oophaga sylvatica. Classification (NCBI taxonomy): domain Eukaryota; kingdom Metazoa; phylum Chordata; class Amphibia; order Anura; family Dendrobatidae; genus Oophaga; species Oophaga sylvatica. Next base: position 125,840,136 of record JARQOD010000005.1, on the reverse strand, counting down.
AATACATCACAGCCAAAGTAATATCCCTTAATTAGCCCCTACAGTAATAATGTACTACATCCTGGCACCTTCCTGTAATAACGTCTCCCATCCTGGCCCTATGTGTATCGATCCTGGCCCCGTGTGTCTCCATCCTGCTCCCATATTTCCTCCCATCATGGCCCCATATGTCCTCCCATCCTGGCCCATATATATCCTCCCATCCTGGCCCCATATGTCTCCATCCTGACCCAATGTCCTCCTATCCTGGCCCCATATGTCCTCCCATCCTGGTCCCATATATATCCTCCCATCCTGACCCAAGTCCTCCCATCATGGCCCATGTGTCTCCATCCTGGCCCCATATGTTCTCCCATCCTGGCCCCATATGTCCTCCCATCTTGGCCCCATATATGTCCTCTCATCCTGCTCCCCATATGTCTCCATCTCCATCCTGCCCCCATGTTTCCATCCTGTCCCCATATGTCTCCATCCTGCCCCATATGTCTCCATTCTGCCCCCACATATGTCTCCATCCCGCCCCATATGTCTCCATCCTACTCCCCATATGTCCTCCCAACCTGCCCCCCCCATATGTCTCCATCCTGCCGCATATATGTACTCTCATCTTGGCCCCATGTCTCCATCCTGCCCCATGGTTCTCCCATCCTGCCCCCCATATATCTCCATTCTGCCCTCCCCATATGTCTCTATCCTACTCCCCATATGTCTCTGTCCTGCACACCCTACATATCTCCATCTTGACCCTCATATGTCTCCATCCTGCTCCCCATATGTCTCCATCCTGCTCCCCATATATGTCCTCTCATCCTGGCCCCATATATCTCCATCCTGCCCTCATGTATTTCCATCCTGCCCCCAGATGCTCTCCTATCCTGGCCCCATATGTCTCCCCATCTTGACCTCCCAAATATCTCCATCCTGCCTCCCCATGTCTCCATCCTGCACCCCTATATGTTCTCCCATCCTGCACCCCACATCTCTATCCTGCCCCCCCATATGTGACCACCCTGCCCTCCATGTGTTTCCATCCTGCCCCCACATAAGTCCTCTCATTCTGGCCCCATATGTCTCCATCCGGATCCCCATATGTCTTCATCCTGCCCCCTATATGGTCTCCATCTTGCTACCCCCATATGTCTCCATCCTGCCTCCCCATATGTTACACTGTATTTTGAATTTCAATACAAAAAAAACTTCTCCTTACCTGGCCGTGGTCCAGCGGCATCCTCTCCTCAACCATTTGAGGCACGGACACGCAGGCCATGACAGTGATGTCATACGCGGAGACAGAATGCCTTGATAATGGCCCTGCTTCAAGTATCCCAGGATCCGTTTTCAAAATGACAACAGCAGGCTGCATGTTGCTTGTGCTACCCCGAGCAGCCGTGTGACCTAAAGTTGCTATAATGACCTGCAGCATCTTCAACTTGCCTCCTATCATGCACATACAAGATGTCATGCATCATCAATTGCAAAGAGACTCGTCAGCAGTGGATCTTTTTTACATGCTCAAGTGAACTCATCAGGAAGACAAGTCCTCAACAATTTTTTAAAAGTTAAGATAGCATGCCCAGGGTGTAAGTGTGTGTATTTTACATAGGGCCCCCAAATTCAAGACTGTGTAAATCAAGATATTTTGAAGATTTTCTTTTTTTTTTCATCTTTTGCATATTACAAACCCATTCTATCTATCCGTCTTTTCATAATTGCACAAATTTCCTTCTTTGGTTGAAATTCAATGTTGAAGAGGGTATTACCTTACATACCGAAATGAAAAATTGCACAATTACATTATTAGCAGGGCGCATTAAGAGTAGCCAGTGCACTGGGCAGTTTAGAGGGCGGGGCCCCCCACATATATTATGTGATGTGTCATATGATTTCCTTGGGAGATCAATGATAGGTCACGAGATTAACACTCAGGGGCTCTGCCTATATTTTTTTCCCATTATATACAGCGCTATATACAAAAAAAGGTGTATATAATATGGGACGGCACTATAACAAAAGGATGCTATGTAATAAGGACAGCGCCATATATAACGGTGCTGTATACATGGACAGATCGCTCAGTGGAATAATTTAATGCCTATTTAAACAAACAGACCAAGTAAACGACTATGATCGGGAATGGTTTTCGTTTGTGCTGCCCGTCGGTCCGTATCAACGTACCCTTATGCGAATAAATATTTACATTCATAACTTACAGAGACGTCTCGTCTGATTTTCAGCTTTTTTTCTTCATCTTGTTAACCTTTATGTTGATGGTTCTTTAAAGCCGTGACTTGGTCACTGTAAGTTTGCCACACTGATCCCCCAAGACCCTGAAAATAAAAAGGTCACATATACAGTATGAATAAAGCAGCACCAACCATTAAATATAATAAGCTATCTTCCATTCAAATGTTAACTGATAATCCCCATCTTTCCCCTGTTAAAAATAACTAACCTTTTTCCCGCCCAATAATATGGGAAAGTAATAAGCCACATTATCATTTTCTTTTCCCCAGTTCATTATTAGTCATTTTCTTGCATTTTAAAAACCCCATACGGGGCACCTCCAGCTCCCCCAAATATTATAATTAATGTCCCTCCAATTATTTCACAATTCCACCCCTCAATGTGTCTGGGTAGAGTTACAACCTATGGGTTGTGGCGTCCCAAGAGATATATATCTGGAAGGGGTCTCTGGGCGGACTGACTGTAAATTTAAAATTCAAAATTGTTTGTGTTGAGGTACGTGGTGAAATCTATTGGAAAAAAGTGTCAAATCAGGGGCACTGTTAAATTTGGTTAAACCCTCATTAATTTTTTTTCTATTTACAGTTTTTAACTCATTTTATCGGACTCTTATGAGATATAATCAATTCTATGAGTTGAAAAGGGGCTTGTGATAAATGCAATTTCTGTGATGGAAAATATTGAGAAAAGGTAAGTAGGTATTTTTTTTATGCTTGTCCTGTGGTATCTTCCCTTTCAAGATATTTCTTAAGGGTATTATGATTCCATCAGGTTCCTGGTCAGATAATTTTTCAAGCTGTTTATAAGTTCTTGCATTTTGAAGGTTCGTGCCAGGTTGTTAGATTCATTAAACACTTGGACGTTTAGCATACCTGGATTATGTGCCAGCCCTGAAGTCACACAAACAAAAGTTATATATAAGCTCGCTAACAGTTATAATGGTGAAAAAAGGAGCATTGGTAGTTTTAACAGTGTACAGTCATGGCCAAAATTTT
>JARQOD010000005.1:125715713-125836797 GCA_033576555.1 Oophaga sylvatica | reverse complement strand
TTTTCCCTTCTGTGAGTACCATACAATTTTCAATTTTTAGGCCGGTGATACTGTTATGTTTCGGTAGCTGAGGAGTGCAGGTAAAAAAGGCAATACACCAGAGCAGTTGGAATCTATGAGATTGCAGTACCCTGACTAACCACCACAACTAGAGGCAGCCGTGGAGCGTTCCTACGTTGGTCCTAGACGCCTCGTCACAGCCTGAGAAACTAACTACGCCTAAAGATAGAAAGAGGAAAGCTATCTGCCCCGGAGCAGATCCCCAAAGAACATAGAAAGCCCCCAAACATGTAATGGCGGTTAGACAAGAAGAAATACCGACACAGACAGAAAATAGTATGAGCAAACTTTGGGGCCCAAACTACCTAAATAGAAAAGGATAGGAAGGGCACTTACTGCAATCCCAAAAAACCCTGAAAAGCACCAACTCTACTAATTTCAAAATCACCTGAGATCACACGACCTCTACCACCTAAATTAGTTCTCTGGTGTAACAAAATCAAAACAGCAGCCACTGAAAAAACTGGAAAAAAAGCAAAAGTACAAACATCAGTGGCTGAACTAAACTGAGAGGGCAAAAGCCCCCGGAGGGGACCCTGAAGGCCCCCACAGAAGTGCAGGACAAAATGCAAAAATAAAGCACAAAAACAAAAGAAGAAAATGTCTTATCTGTTAGCAGGAGATGCAGACACGACACAGCAGGCTACAAAGGAAACAGGACTCAAGAATTGAGACCAGAACAATTGATCACCGGCAACCCTGATGGGAAGGCGACTCTCTTATATAAGACCAGTCAGTAACACCTGATTCCCACTCCTCACAATCTTCACTGGACAGTCCAGTACCGCTTGTAACCACCAGAGGGAGCCTCTGCTCAGAACTCATTTCAAGTCCATTCACAACAAGTGTCACTTTATGTGGTTATAACTTACATAGTTACATAGGTTGAAAAAGGTCCATCAAATTCACCCAGATCCCACTGATTCTGTTGACCAGCAATTTTTCATTTTTTCAACAAAATTTACAAAACCATTGTTTTTAGGGACCACATTACATTTTAAGTCACTTTGAGGGGCCCATATGACAGAAAATATCCAAAAGTGACACCATTCTAAAAACTGAACCTTTTAAGGTGCTCAAAACCATTTTCAAGAAATTTATTAACTCTTCAAATACTTCACAGGAACTGAAACAATGTGGAAGAAAAATTAACATTTAACTTTTTTTACAAAAAATTTACTTTGGACTCAAACTTTTTTATTTTCACAAGTGTAACAAGTGAAAATGGACAACAACATTTTTGTCCAATTTCTCCTCAGTACGCCGATACCTCATATATGGGGGAAATATACTGTTTGGGTGCACGGCAGGGAAGGAGCACCGTTTGACATTTTAAACGCAAAATTGGATAGAATCGAGAGCGGATGCCATGTCATGTTTGGAGAGCCCTTGATGTGCCTAAACAGTGGAAACTTCCCACAAGTGACACCATTTTGGAAACCACTTCCCTCAAAGATTTTATCCAGGGGTATAGTAAGCATTTTGAACCCCCATGTATGATACAGAATTTGATAACAGTAGGTTGTCATAATGAATACGTCGTCATTAGTGATGAGCAAGTATACACGTTGCTCAGTTTTTCCCGAGCATGCTCGGGTGTCCTCCGAGTATTTGGGCGTGCTCAGAGATTTAGTTTTTGTCGCCGTAACTGCATGATTTGCGGCTGCTAGACAGCCTGAATACATGTGGTGATTGCCTGTTTGTTAGGGAATCCCCACGTGTATTCAGGCTGTCTAGCAGTCGCAAATCATGCAGCTTCGGCGACAAAAACTAAATCTCCGAGCACGCCCAAATACTCGGAGGACACCCGAGCATGCTCGGGAAAACCCGAGCAACGAGTATACTCACTCATCACTAGTCGTCATTAGTGTCGAGGGCAAGTGCTCGCTACTCCAGTTTGCATCGGGTGCTTGGGTATACATCAAATATCACAGGTACTAAGGTCCCGCCCCGAATGTTTTGCCGCTATTAGACACCCCAAAAAAAACATGCAATGATTCGAGATACTCTGTGCATACCCAAGCACCTGATGGAAACTCGAGTAGTGAGCACTTGTGCTCAACACTAGCCATCATATCGTCATCATTTTTTTTTACGTTTGAAAAAAACAACACAATTCTAACTCCCACCCTAACACAACCCTAACCCCAACTCTTAACCCTAACAGAACCCTAACTAACCAACCTAAAAAACCACCACAAACACACAACCCTAAACCCAACCCTAACCTCAACCCTAACCCCAACTGCAAAAAAATTAAAAAGAAAAATGTACTTCATAATTTTTTTCTAACTAAGGGGACTAGAAAGGGGGATTTGATTTACTATTTTTTTTATCACTGTGATAGGGTTTATCACAGTGATCAAAAGGAACCAATTTGAAAAAAGTCCCCTATTGTTGCCAGATACCGGCTGGCAGATCTCGGTGGGCATACTGTGCATTTGCCTGCCATTTTATTTTTGCAGAAGGAGGGGTCCTGGGGGATCAAGGATCTGGTATCTAAGGTAATGTGGGGGCTTGGAGACCCCATTTTCTCTTCTCTGATGTTAGATCATATGAGAGAAATTAATTTTATATCAGACTTTTCTTTTTTTATGTGATCACCATTTTTCTGTGAATAATGGCGATCACATGACAGGAGACCATAAAAACCATCCTTGAGACCCCAGAGATTTTATGACTTATTTTTCAGCGCCACTAAAAAGCGACGCTGAGGAATAAGTACCTTTAACTGCCGCCATTAAGAGGCGTATCGGCAGTCATTAAGGGGTTAAGTCCATAAAAATGCAAAGTTTGAAAGTTGCTACATTTTCAAAGTTTTTGTAAAATTTCAATATTTTTATGAAGTATATGTCACAAAACACAATCTCAGAATCACTGGGATCTGTTGAAACATTTCAGAGTTATCACATAAAGTGACACTGGTCAGAACTGAAAAAATTGGCCTGGTCATGAAGGTGAAAACAGGCTCAGGGGTGTAAAGGGGTTAATGTAATGCATCAAAAGCATTGACCCAGACAAGTCTTCATTTCACATTACTGCGCGTGAAGAATATAAATGTGTTCTACTTTCCATACTAATCGGAGTCCTCTTAACTGCATTTCTAGATAAACCGTACAGGACACTTCAATATAGGACGTCAAACATTAAGGATCATACAACAGAGAATTATTTCTGACACCATCACACCAGCCAGGAGCAAGTGAATGACCTCAGCACATACAGGCAAGGCCATGCCCTGCTCGTGGTTTCCCTCTACGAAATCCATCATTCTCTATTGTCACAGAGCAGACAGGTTTCACCCTTCTGTCACCTTTTCTCTATGAAAAGACTGATTTGCTGGTTAAGGCGATGTTATACTGCACTATATTAGCAGCGTATAGATATTCATATGTAGAAGGAAAATATGCAGCATCAGGTTTGAACATATGCCAGTATTACTCTCCTGTGAGGTGTTTTCTTCGAGCACTACTGTCTGCTCTTCCACAAAGGGCAGTTATATTAAATTATACAAGTTAAGACTGCAACATAGCACTATGCAAGGTCACACATGCAAGCAGATCCAAAGGCTGTGCCCTCAAAGTATAACGTGTGTCCACAACTCTAATAGTCGTGCCAATGTACAGTATAGTAGTAGGATTGAAGTACGTGCTACCAGAATGTCATTTAACATGATAGATACTACTACTACCAGTGATGTACAGGGCTGTCTGCAATCTGTCTCCTCTGTGCTTCTCCACACTTATCTCCTAAAACTTCCGCACATGTAATCTTTAGTCATCACAAGACCTCCTCTGCTCCTCTGCTCTCTAAGGGTGAGTTTCCACGGTCAGGAAACGCTGCGTGTTTGGCACTGTGCGCTGGCGCAGCGCCAAACACGCAGCGTCCAGATGTTACAGCATAGTGGAGGGGATTTCAAGAAATCCCGTCTCCACTATGCGTAACAATACGCAGGTGGCAAACCTGCGTAAACGGACATGCGGCGCGTCTTTTTAGACCGCAGCATGTCCTCGCGTATTGCGGCGACGGTGCGTCGCCGCAACATAATTAACACAGGGCTATGTAGCCCTGCGCTCTTTCCGGAGGTGTTCCGGAGGTGTCCTGAACACCTCCGGAAAGATCGCGCGTCATAAAGGGGGCGGGGCTTAGACGGAGCGGAATTTCCGCTCCGTCCAAAGCGCTATGGTTCCGGACCGTGGAACCATAGCCTTACGTTCCTCACCCAATTGCCTTCAATATTTCTTCAGAGCATTCCCCATCCTTTGCACTTCAGCGCCTCAACAAGTCTGAAAATATCCCACATTTGGAACTTTCAGATGCAACTTGAAAACACATCTCTTCAGAAAAGCCTACAGCCTGCTATGATCCCGCTGCAACATCACGATCACCAAAGCTGCTCAAACTTTCCATCCTACTGTCTCCTTCCCCAATACCTTGTAGATTGTAATATGTATGTGATCCTTTTCACATTTAAAGCACTGTGGAATTAATGGTGCTTAAAAATAATAATAATAATAGTAATCATTTTTTATTATTATTAACTCATCATACAAAGTGGTAATGAGTGTTCTCATCCTAGGATATGCCATCATTTTTCTGACTTCTGGGACCCCTACCAATCCTGAGAATGAAGAGGATGCTGTGTTGATTTAGTACTGCTTTCTTTCCCGGCATAGATGTGCTCCTGGTCAACCAGCTGTGTAGGGAACTACAACAGGTCTCAATAACTTTAATATACCATGCTGCAGTTGCCTAAACAGAAGTTGGCCAGGGAAAACAGTAAATTGGGATGCAGTGCTAAACCAGTGTTACCTATCCTTTATTATGCAGTAACGTTACTGACATCACCACTCTTCACAGTCGCTGGGATCTCGTGGAGCCCAGCATGACCTGACGACTCTGATGAGCTGTGACGTTAGTAACGTTACTGCTCTTCATAGTCGCCGGGTATCGTGGAGCACATAGTGAGCCAAGAGTGGCTGCTGCTAAAGTCTATGGACCTTCAGAATAAGGTTATCATTAGTACGCGTGAAGGGGACCTTAGGATATAGGCACACGTTCAGGATTTGCAGCAGGAAACTCTAATGAAAATTCTGGTGTGTCATCAGGAAATATGCTCTGTAAATGCATTACATGCATTTTTTTATTCATTAATATGGGTGAAATCTGCTGAAAAAAATACTGCAATAATTAAAATGATTTAAGGGTATGTTTCCACGGTCAGTATTTGCTGCAAATTGGATGCTGCGTACAGCCGCAGCATCCAATTCGCAGCGGCCAGATGTCACAGCATAGTGGATGGGATTTTATGAAATCCCATGTCAACTATGCGTTCAAAGACGCAGGTGGCAGACCTACATATACACACATGCGGCGTGTCTTTGTAGACCACAGCATGTCTATTTATCTTGCGGAGACGCTCAATCTCCGCAAGATAAATAGCACAGTCCTATGTATATGATGCGGTGATTCCCCATGTGTTCAATGAACACATGGGGAATCACCGCATGTACAAAAGCCGGCAGCGCTTTGGACGGAGCAGGTATCTGTTGCGTCCAAAGTGCTGCCGTTATGGACCGTTATGGACTGTGGAAACATACCCTAAATGGTAAATCTGCAAGGAAAGAAAAAGGAACGTGTGCATGGGACTTCAGCAATATCATTCACTATACTGATACTAAGAAATCCTTCAGCTTTTGTAACAAGACTATGAAGAAAAGACATGATAAAAATGCAGCGAATACTTTCCGTGTGCACATACCCTTACTGCATTCCAGCTCCCGGTCAGTTACTACAGGGAATACAGCATTAGCTATCTCTTAACCGGCAAAATATTATACACTACGTACAGCTCTCCTGAAATGTCTGTTTCAGTAAATACTTACAGTATATTGCCAAAGCAGTAGTACCTGTTTGAGCTCTCCTTTGTGCTATTCTTCCTAGATATAATGAATATATATTTGTATTAAAATAATTATTAAATATTATAATTACCCTTAACAATTCATCAATTTTATAATTTTATAAGAATATATTATATATATATATATATATATATATATATATAAATATATATACACAGGGTGGTCCAAAAGTAGGTGGACAGTATGTATAATAAGGTTATGAAGGGGGAGATTTATCAAACATGGTGTGTGGTGTAATGACCCCTGATGCAGCTAGAGGGCACTGTGAATGGCCCTCGGGATATGCATGGAGGCATGTGATGGATGGACGTTATGTATCACAGAGGTGGGTGGCCCTGTGATGGAAGCCTGGGCATGTTTTGTTCAGCAGATCTACTGCTGGGAGTTGTGCTATATATATTGGGAGGCTTCCAGGTGACTAGGAGAGCTGGGCAGGTCCAGTCACCTACAAACCCACCCAAGGGGCTTGTGTCTAAATACCTGGGATAAAACCTGTATGTAATGGTGTAGCTAAAGGACCTGTGGTGAGGTCATGACCATGTGACATAACCATGTGATTCCTGACCTCACCTGTGGGTGGAGTTACACCTATGTAATGGAGTGTGTTTTGCACCTGTGAGAGAGTGTGTGGGAGTCTGCCAGTGTGGACAGACTTCCATGTGGGACATTACAGAGAGGACTCTGTGACTGAGGAGTGAGGCTCCAGGCAGGAGCTGAAACATTGAAGATTTGTATTGCCTGTTACTATGTGGTTTATGAAGCAATAAACCTAAGGACTTTTTGCATAAGAAAGTGTCTCCTGATTTACCTCTGAAGCAGCCGAGTGAGTGAAACCTTACAATTGGTGGATGGAATGCTGGCAGCGACCCAAGGAGCACATGTTCCAGGACTGGGAATCAGGAACCAGAGGAGGAACGGATGGTCTGTGAAAACCGTGAGTGTGACCAGTGGTCACGAATAAACTGTGCATTGATGTTTATATGTGGTGCCTCTGAAGATAAGAGGTATCTGAAGAAACTGTTAAGCAGTGGTGACAGACAGGAGTCTGTGTTATGTGACCGGGGTCATTGAGAAGTAAGCAAAAAGCATGCTGAGAGGATACCTCAGAGGAAGTGTCCGGAAACCTGCGTGGCCAACAGGTAACAGACAGGAGTCTGTGGTGTACTGACGGGTCAGTGAGACTGTTTTTTCCTTTGTGGGATGCCTCTCTGAGAGAGGAGGTGTCCGGAAATCTCTGTTGCCAAGAGTGACAGACAGGAGTCTGTGGTGTGCTGACGGGTCAGTGAGAAAGACTGTATTTTTGTGTTTGCTGGGTACCTCTGAGGCTGAGGTCTCCAGGAACCTGTGTGGCTGACGCCAACAGGGGACGGTCTTGACAACCGTGCTAGGCTGGTCGGGATCAGTGAGAAGAATTAGTGAGAAACTGTTTTTTTTATTTTGGTGTTTTTTTTTCTCTGGAACACGTGTAAGGTATGTGCTGTGGCTCGTGGAGTCACGAAGGTGACAAGCGGCTGGCTGTGACTCGTGGGGTCACGAAGGTGACAAGCGGCAAGACAGCACAGCGTGCAGAGACCTGTGGTAGCAGGAGCTAAAGTGACTTGCAGCAAGAGGTTCTGCAGCAGCAAGAGCTGCAGTGGCAGCAGCGGCTTGTGCGTGGCAGCCGGAGGTGCTGGCGGGTGGTGGCAGTACCAGCAGGAGCTGGTGAGGTACCATAAGGACATCAGGTCCAGAGTGGGTGACCTCTTAAAGTGACGGTACCAGCCCCGAGAGACATAAGGTTCTGTGCGAACTGGGGTCTGGTAGAGCCGTGGGGGGAGTCCACGGTGTATAACCCAAGGAGGGGTGATGGCCCAAAAGGGGCGGAGTCCCAAAAGGGGGTGGCAACCCAAAAGGGGATGATGGCCCAAAAGGGGGCGGAGTCCCAAAAGGGGGCGGCAACCCAAAAGGGGATGGTTGGCAAAAAGGGGGTGGAGGATCCCAACGTTAAAGGGGAGGTGCAGACCAACTGTTGCCCGGGGCAAATATGTTATATGTGTCCAGTCTGCCTTAGGAACTATCCACCCGGCACACTACTACGGGGGTGTACCCTGCAGATACACCATGAAGAGGTGGTGGGTCTGGTCGATCGGGGAGTCCGGTGACTCTAGTGAGGGTTGCACCTGACGGGTTTCAAATACCTGGAAGAAAGGTCGGGGTCACCTGTATCCATGGGGACACAAAGGATTATTCAGTGGCCAGGGTAATCTTTGAGACAGGCTGGGACATTGCAGGACAGGATGTCGCTATAATCCCTAATTTGTCGTGTCCAGTGGTCATAGGTCGGGACTCTAAACTGTTCTCTGGCTTGTGGGACAGGGGAGTTCCTCTACAGCAGGAGGGAGGCCTCTCTACTGTTGGGGTGGCAGACATTGGGACAGTGACACCTCCAAAAACTGATGAGTCAGACGGTGACACAGGAGGAAAGGATGCGTCTGCCCGATTGACTGACATGATGTACTCTGAAATGTATGACAACAGAACCCATGACGATGTGGTAGTTAAGACCTCTAGAACGGACACCCGGTTAGAGGGTAACGGGAGGGGCCCCGAGAGTGACTCCTGTGCAGACTGTGACTCGACCGCAAGGGAAAGCGAGTGCAGTAACGTGGAGCCGAGTAAAAATGGCCGATCTTCCTCTCGCCGCAGGGGCCGTGGAAAGGCGGGACAGGCTACATCCTCTAAGAAGCAAAATGATGAGGAAGAGTCAGGGTCAGGTACCGGTCAGGTGACTGTCCTTAATGAGGAGATAGAGCTGTGTAAAGAAACAGTGAAAGAGGCAGTCGAGCAGGAAAGGGTCCTGAGACGAATGATTGAGCACAAAGTGGAGGAGCTGGAGAAGGAAGTCTCTAAGCTCAGAGATCGTCTGTCAGCGTGTAAGAGTATGAACAAGGCTCTATGGAGAGAGACGGAGGTGCTCAGAGAGGCCCAAGAGAAACATCAGCAGGAGTGTCGCTGCTTGGCAGAAGAGCGAGATGGAGTTCTCCGAGAGCTCAAGATGGAGGAGGAGACTGGTGCCCAGCTCCAGAAATCTCTGGGAGAAGAAATCCAGCAAGGGAAGTGCCATGCAGATGGGCACACAAGGGAGAGTGATGTCTTGGAAAACTGTACTAACGCTCAGGACGAGGAGGTACAACAGTCTGTCCAAGAAGGTGACGGGTCCGTTTTCAAGTGTGTAATAGAGATACCCGAAGACAGGCGAGAAGTGTGTGCCATTGAGGAGGTGCATGAGGCCTTTAGAAAGGCAGTAGAAGCATGCAGTGTGAACTGGGTGCCAGAGATGAAACAGTTGGTCATACTGTCGACTAGGGAAGTCACAATGAAGCAGGTGGCTATCCTGAGGGACATGCACCTACATTGTCTCCGCACAAAGCAAATGATCCTGTTGAGAAATCACGAAGCCACTCGACGTCTGGAGCAAGCAAGAAAGACTCAAAGTCAGCTTGGATTGATGGAAGACATCATTCAAGTGCCCAGAGGTCTGGTGAAGAAAGTAATCGGAAGACTTGGGGAAAATGATGCAGGAGATGGTGAATAAGTCCGGTGTGACGAGAGTCAGGATTCCGGCTGATGACGAAGTCCAGGTCGTGGGTGAAGACGGGATGGTTCCGTTCCTCATTGTCGGATCCATGGAGAGCCTTGGGAATACCCGGATGCTCCTGGAGTATCGTGTGTCGTACCTGAGAGAAGTAGAGCAGCTACGACTTGAGAGGGAGCAGGTCAACAGAAACCTACAAAAAATGGAAAGAAGATGGCCGCCACCTTCAACCCATGGTATTGAGAGGCGAAGAGCTTCGCTCAAGACTTCAAGTACTCAAGCTGGAGCTAATACAGGAAATAGGTCGCCTGATGGAAGAGGTAGAAGTAGTAATGCCTCAGTTAGCTCAGTGATGAGTGACCTAAGCAAGAACCTGTAGTAGACAAAATGAAAAGGACTCAGACCAGACAGGACGTATGGGTGCAAGTGAATTGCGACGCCGTACTGACCGCTGGGGATGCGGGTGGTCTGACAGGGGGGCCTCGTCAGCAACAGATGTGACAGAGTCGGAGGACAGACGCCTACCAAAGAGATTAGTAGCAGGGTCCGACTTAGAGAGATGGTTTGACTGGCAGAGACAACCGAGAAGGATCTCTGGTCGGGTAAAAAGTGTTCAACCCCACAAGTTTGAACAGAGGGGGGAGGTATGTGGTGTAATGACCCCTGATGCAGCTAGGGGGCACTGTGTATGGCCCTCGGGATATGCATGGAGGCATGTGATGGATGGACGTTATGTATCACAGAGGTGGGTGGCCCTGTGATGGAAGCCTGGGCATGTTTTGTTCAGCAGATCTACTGCTGGGAGTTGTGCTATATATATTGGGAGGCTTCCAGGTGACTAGGAGAGCTGGGCAGGTCCAGTCACCTACAAACCCACCCAAGGGGCTTGTGTCTAAATACCTGGGATAAAACCTGTATGTAATGGTGTAGCTAGAGGACCTGTGGTGAGGTCATGACCATGTGACATAACCATGTGATTCCTGACCTCACCTGTGGGTGGAGTTACACCTATGTAATGGAGTGTGTTTTGCACCTGTGAGAGAGTGTGTGGGAGTCTGCCAGTGTGGACAGACTTCCATGTGGGACATTACAGAGAGGACTCTGTGACTGAGGAGTGAGGCTCCAGGCAGGAGCTGAAACATTGAAGATTTGTATTGCCTGTTACTATGTGGTTTATGAAGCAATAAACCTAAGGACTTTTTGCATAAGAAAGTGTCTCCTGATTTACCTCTGAAGCAGCCGAGTGAGTGAAACCTTACAGGTGTAAAGTGAAACTGACTTAATTGCCCTTAGCAACCAATCAAATTCCACTTTTCATTCTTATTATAGTCAAAAAACCAAAAAGTGTCAGTGATTTGAAAAATTACATAAGAGATGCATTTCAAGAAATTAATACTCAAAGAGACTTGTGCAAAAATGTTTGTCGAAGCGTAAGAGGCAGACTTCAAAGCAGTGCAAATTGTGATGGAAAACAGTTTGAGCACCTGCGTTGATAAAATTTAAGGGCTCTTGTATTATTGTTCAGAATAAAATTTAATTGTCAATGTTATGCTTGTGTTAGTAAATATAATTTTATATATAAATCAAAATAAATGTTATTATTTTCTGTCCATCTACTTTTGGACCACCCTGTGTTATATATATATATATATATATATATTGTAAGGTTTTCCTCACTCGGCTGCTTCAGAGGTAATTCAGGAGACACTTTCTTATGCAAAAAGTCTTTAAGTTTATTGCATCATAAACCATATGGTAACATACAATACACTCTTCAATGCTTCAGCTCCTGCCTGGAGCCTCGCTCTTCAGTCACAGAGACCTCTCTGTAATGTCCTGCCTTGGACACATGGAAGCCTGTCCACACTGGCAGACTCCCACACACTCTCTCACAGGTGCAAAACACACTCCATTACATAGGTGTAACTCCACCCACAGGTGAGGTCAGGAATCACATGGTTATGTCACATGGTCATGACCTCACCACAGGTCCTTTAACTACACCATTACATACAGGTTTTATCCCAGGTATTTAGACACAAGCCCCTTGGGTGGGTTTGTAGGTGACTGGACCCGCCCAGCTCTCCTAGTCACCTGGAAGCCTCCCAATATATAGTACAACTCTCAGCCGTAGATCTGCTGAACAAAACATGCTCAGGCTTCCATCACAGGGCCACCCACCTCTGTGATACATAACGTCCATCCATCACATGCCTCCATGCATATCCCGAGGGCCATACACAGTGCCCCCTAGCTGCATCAGGGGTCATTACACCACAATATATATATATATATATATATATATATATATATATATATATATATATATATATTACCATGTGAAGTTTTTTCACATTTTGTAATGCTACACCCACAAACTAAAGTGTATCTTATTGGGATTTTATGCAATATACCAACACAATCTAATTATTTTAAAAATATAAATATGAAAATATTGTGAAGTGGATTTGTATTCAGCCCCTGTAGACTGATACTCCAAAATAAAATCCTGAGTGACTTATTGGCTCCACTAGTTGCCTACATAATTATTAAATTGAGTCCACCTGTATGTAATTTATTCTCCGGATAAGTACAGCTATTCTTATTACAGCTCAAACAGCATCATGAACACCAAGGAACACACCAGACAGGTCAGGGATAAAGTTATGGACAAGAGTAAAGCAAGGTTAGATTGTAAAAAAACAGTCCAACTCTGAACATCTCACAGAGCACTTTTCAAGTCATCATCCAAAAATGAAATGGTTATGGCACAACTGAAAACCTACAAAGACATGGCCATCCAGCTAAACTGACATCTCAAGCTAGGAGAGCACTAATTGACGAAGCAGTCAAGAGGCCCATGGTCACTTTGAAGGAGCTCAAGATCTATAATTTGGTAGGAGACTGTCCATAGCTTATGGACTCCACCAATCTGGCCTTTATAAAAGAATGAAAAGAAAAACATTTCTGAAAACAAGCCATAAGAAGTCCAATTTGCAGTTTGCAAAAAGTCATGTAGGTGACACAGCTAGCATGTGGAAAAAGGTGTTCTGGTCAGATGTCAGTCTTGGGGAACCACACAAATGGCAGACATCCAAGCCCACTCTTCAGTTATGTGCGGAGCTCTGGCAAATCTGGGTAGGTTTTCAGAAACTGCTGAACTACCAAGTTGAGCACATGCACCAAACATGGAACGTTTTGGTGAGCGTGCCAAGCTTCACAGCTGCCACCAGGTTATGCCCATTATCACACACGGCCATGCCTGCTTGGAGGTTCAGCATCAAAAAGCATAGATTTGTCTCGTGCGTTATTCCTTTAAGTAACTCTGCAACGGTGTGCGTTTTGTCTCCTAGACCAGGGTTCCCCAACTCCAGTCCTCAAGGCCCACCAACAGGTCATGTTTTCAGGATTTCCCTAGTATTGCCAGGTAATAATCGCATCACCTGTGCAATACAAAGGAAATCCTGAAGACATGACCTGTTGGTGGGCCTTGAGGACTGGAGTTGGGGAACATTGTCCTAGACAAATTAGCTTCAGCAGAGCTTGTTGCTGCTTTGCTGAGGCAGTGCTGCAGAGCTTCCAGCTGATGTGGACAACATGATCTGAGATAGCACATTGGAGATGGAGGATGAGGAGGAGCAGGAGGGGGGTGCAGGAACTGGTGTAGGAGGTGAAGGAAGTCCTGATCAAGTAGGGTCAGCAATCCTTGGCGTTGGGAGCACATGTGCAATGTCATCATGTGACTCAGCCCCAGCCTCCACAGTATTCACCCAGTATGCCGGCAGTGAAAAATAATGTATTGGTCGTTAAGTGGACAATCCCAGTAACCACTTTGGCAACAGCATGGGTGTTGTTCCTGGACACGTGCTGGTACAAGGCAGGGAAGCCCCATCGGGAAAAAAGTGGCGGCTAAGGACCGAGTAATGAGGGAGAGCTGTCGCTATGAGCCGGCAGAAATTCCCTGTATCAACAAGTCAAAATGGCAACTTTTACACGGCAAGCATCCTGGAAATATGTCTGTTTAGCATTTGGACCAGTGGGTGGTTGGCTGCAAACTGTTATTTTGTTCCAAGGCCTGGGGTAGGGACAGTTGAACGCTGTGCTGGGACAAGGATTTGGAATTGCCTGATGATGGTAAGTCATAATTTGCAAGGATAGGTGCAGGGCAGGTGGAATATGTGCCAGTGTTTTGGACAGGGGATTGGGAAGCACCTAGCACAGGGGAAGAGGCAGTATTGTCACCCGATGGCACCCATCGTGGATCCAGCTGTTCAGCCCACCCAGTCGGGAACTTAGATGACACATGCCTGATCATGCTTGTGGTGGCTAGGTTCTTAGTGGTCAGGCACCTACTGTTCTTGGAATGGAACAGGTTGCAAATAGCCATTTTGTTTGTCTCAGAACTCTCTTTAAAAAGTCCCAAACTGGGAGGCACCTAATTCTTTGACTGAGAAATTCTCTAATGTCGGTGTTTTGTGGAAGTTTCCCGCCTTCTCCCTCTTGTCACCACACTGCCTGTCTGTTTTGGTACTGTTGATCCTTCCCTCTCAATGCTGCTGGTCTTACTCTGCATACCAGCTTCCTTGGTTGGGTCGGTGACTTTTTCATCCACCACCACTTCCACCGCCGCACCTTGGTCCTCCTCATTTTGTGACTTAACAACAAGATACATTGGCAACTGTTATGATTTGGTAACCGAGGAGGATAACAGAGAAATAGGCTAGGCAACCAGACACCCAGAGAGGTTGGCAACTTAGCTGATTGCAGAACCCTAAACTGACAACACAACTAGATTTAGCCGTGGGACGTACCTACGATGCCCTAGACGCCTCGACACAGTCAAAGAGTTAACTAAGCCTAAAGAGAGAAAGGAGAAAGCTAAACTGCCCCGGCGCAGAGCCCCAAAGGAATAGATAGCCCCCAAACATATATTGCCGGTGAGACAGATGAAGTACAAAACACAGGCAGAAAATAGAGTGAGCAAATGCTGGGGCCCAAACTGTCTGGATAGAACAGGACAGGAAAGGATACTGTCTGCAATCCCGCAAAAACCCTAAGAAAAATTCCAACACGTCTTATATGCAAAAATACTGAGACCACACGACCTCTCCCCTACTAAATCAGAACTCTGGTGTGAACTGGACACAAAACAACAGATACTGAAATAACTGGGGACTAGAAGTACAGAAAAGCCTGACATAAGCTGTGGCAAAGGAAAACAGAGTCCAGCACAGGTCCCCGCAGGGAACCCGGCTGAACTCACACCAGCAAGGCAGAGAACAGAGAAAAGCAAAAATGCCACAGAGTAAAACAGACAAATAACTTATCTGAAAGATGCAGGACAAAGCAGTGAGCAATCAGACTTCCAGAAGGCTCAGGAAGAAACCAAAATCAATGGCAACAACTAAGGGAAGGCTGCTCACTTAAATCTCTCCAGTCTGTAACACCTGATCTCCAATCATCCTCTTCAGGTGATTGACCTCTGTCAGCCAGACCAGCTCCATTACCAGCAGCAACCACCAGAGGGAGCTCAAACTCAGAAGCCAGATCAAAAGTGTTCACAACAGGCAACTGTGTCTCATCATCATCTTCCTCCTTAGCCAAAATTTGCCGTTCCCCACCATCATCTTCTTGTGGGCGTGGCTGCTCTAAGTTTTGTGCATCAATAAACAACATGTCCTCCTGTACCTCTTGGAGCATGCAGGCTGAGAGGCCACAATCAATAAATGTTGTTATCAGCTCCTCTTAGTGTCCTATTGGGCCTCAACATGGTGAGAGGAAGAAGGATCAGGATGAGGATTAAATGATCCAGACTTTAGGCTGGTGAGACTCAACCATATGGAAGACTGGGGGGTGCTGCCAAGCCTGCTGGAAGCATTATCTGCTATCCAACTAATTACCTGTTTGCACTGCTCTGGCTTCAGAAGTGGTGTACTGTGCATCCCTGCAAAGTGGGACAGGAACCTATGTGTCGTGGATCGGCGTGTTTCTTGGCTCCAGCAAAAGGTGTAGTTGCACCTGCCCCATGTTCTTGGCATCTGCGTACACCATCATCAGCACTTCCACTTCCCCGTCCTTTACTGCACGCTTTACACATTTTGTAATTGATAGGTCTCTTTATTTTTAATGAAAGAAAAAAATTGGCCACCTGCAGCAAAGAGATTTTTGAGAGTTTAATAGCACCAGAATGTAACAGAAAGAATGCAAAAATGTATGGATGACAATTAAATTCAATCCAGAAAATTTTTTTTCAACGCTTTTCTGGAGTGTTATATGCCACAGAAGTGTACCATTAAGCACGTAATACTGTATGGGTGAGAAATTTAACTCAGCAAAATTTTGAATCACTTTTCTTGAGTGCTATATGACACAGAAATACAGTTGTGTGAAAAAGTGTTTGCCCCTTCCTGATTTCCTATTCTTTTGCATGTTTGTCACACTTAAATCTTTCAGATCACAAAACAAATTTAAGTATTAGGCAAAGATAACATAAATAAACACAAAATGAAGTTTTTAAATGAAGGTCTTTATTATTAAGGGAGGAAGAAATCCAAGCCTACAGGTCCCTGTGTGAAAAAGTAATTGCCGCCCTAAAACATAAATTAACTGGTTTATCACATATTTGGGAAGCTGAGTTCAAATTCCCCAGCCACACCGAGGCCTCATTACTGCCACACCTATTCTCAATCAAAAAATCACTTAAATAGGACTTGCCTGACAAAGTGAAGTAGACCAAAAGGTCTTCAAAAGCTAGACATCATACCACGATCCCAAGAAATTTTGGAACAAATGAGAAGCAAAGTACAGTAAGTGAGATCTATCAGTCTGGAAAAGGTTATAAAGCCATTTCTAAAGCTTTGGGACTCCAGCGAACCACAGTGAGAGCCATAATACACAAATGGAGAAATATGGAACAGTGGTGAACCTTCCCTGGAGTGGTCGGCCGACCGAAAGTACCCCAAGAGCGCAGGAATGACTCATCCAAAAGGTCACAACAGACCTCTTAACAACATTCAGACAACTGCAGACTTCACTTGCCTCAGTTAAGGTCAGTGTTCAAGACTCCACCATAAGAAACTGTCACGCTGTCTAGCAGATGTAAAAATATATAATGTCAGTAATCTATCAAGTGGGACAACATTCTATATAACATATAAATAGGTAACATTAACATGTATATATAGCATAGTATTACCTTACATAATATCCTGTGGGTCAATACTGAATCCTTTTCACGCTGTCTCTGGCTAGAGGTGGACCGGGGTCTATGCTGACCCTAAACTGGGGTCCTGACTAGTCCCTCTACCTGGAGGTACTGTTAATGGTACAGAGGTCCAGGCCACCAGCGTAAACCCTGTCTCCTATAAATCCCTGACCACTGTAATCTAGTCCTTAGAAGGACCCTGATTTCCACCATAGGGAATGGACAGGTAAAGGTTAACAAACAGTATAGACAAACGAGACAGACAGGGGATAAAGTAAATACTGTCTTGCATACAACATTAAAACACAGAGGGAACACCAAAGGTCTAGGAGATAAACTATAAGCAAGGTGAGGAGAAACAACAAAAGAGCTCTTAGCTTAAGTCTTCTCAGAACCGATCCTATCTGCAGTCTGTATGAATGCTTTCACCGGCATCTAACCAGCAGACTGGCAGCTATATAAAGGAAGCTAATTAGAACATAATCAAAAGCAGCCGGGCGAGGCTGGACCTAGTCTTAGCAAAGAGCTAGGTAAAATTAACTCCCTCATTACCAAACACAAAGAAACAGCAACTCAGCTGCGAGAAGTCAGAATGTGCAATCGCGACAATCTTCGTGGCGATGCACCCATGACAGTACCCCCCCTTCTACGAGGGGCCTCCGGACCCTCAGGGCCAGGTCTGTCCGGGTAAGTCGTGTGGAAGGTCCGAACCAATCGATCTGCGTTAATCTCAGACGCAGAGACCCACGTCCTCTCCTCAGGACCATATCCCTTCCAATGAACCAAATACTGAAGGGACCGGCGATTCAGACGTGAGTCAATGATCTTCAACACTTGAAATTCTAAGTTACCATTGACCACCACTGGAGGAGGAGGTAGAAGTGACGGTATAACTGGCGCCACGTACCTCTTAAGCAACGATTTGTGGAATACATTATGGATTTTAAACGTAGAAGGGAGGTCCAGACGAAATGCCACAGGATTAATTATAGAACTGATCCTGTATGGACCGATGAACCTGGGACCCAGTTTCCAGGAGGGAACTTTGCGTTTTATATTCTTGGTAGACAACCACACCAGATCGTTCACACCTAGGTCCGGACCAGACACTCTCCTCCTATTAGACCTCCGCTTGAAACAGTTCCCCATAGCACTCAGACCATTCAGCACTCCTCTCCAAACTGAAGCAAGTGACGACGAGAATCGTTCCTCCTCAGGAACCCCAGATGGACGGGTATGTGGGGTCTTAGAGCGAGCACAAACTCCACAGGACGCGACAAAAGTTATTACCTCTTTATTTAAGTTAGGCCACCAAAACCGGCGAGAAAGGAGATCCACAGTTGCTTTACTCCCTGGATGTCCTGCTAAAGCAGAACTATGATGTGCCTCGATAACTTTTTGTCTTAACTGATTAGGAACAAACAGTTTCCCTGGAGGTCCTACAGGGGCGTCCCCCTGAGCCTCCAACACCTCCTCCTCAAGCTCAGAGCACACAGCCGACACCACCACTCCTTCCTGAAGGATAGGAACCGGGTCATCCGTCTTTCCGGCCCCTGGGAAACTACGAGATAAGGCATCAGGAAGCAATTTTATTGAGCAGTCATACGTGCGATGAGGAGGTAACTTTTGACACCCCTCCTCTGAGAACATCTCCCCAAAGTCCTCCAGAAAAGAAGGCAAAGTCCTAGGCACGACCGCACCGATGACCGTGTTCATGCAGTTATTCTTGCAAAATTCACCCCACTGGCTTATCTTTCTGGATTGCCAATCAATCACTGGGTTATGTTTAGCCAACCAGGGAAGTCCCAACACAATAGGAGTAGGAAGACCCTCCAACACATAACAAGACAACTGTTCTTTATGTATTGCCCCTACTCGAAGGTCTATGTTATGAACAACTTGTACAAAGCTACCTTGACCGAGAGGTCTGGCGTCAATAGAAAGTATAGGGATCGGTTTGGCCAATACACTCAGTTGCATACCTTGCACCTGGGCAAACCGAGCGTCCACCATATTAGCCCCAGACCCACTATCAAGAAGAACAGAAATCCTCTCAACTCTCGCACCAACCACCACCTCCGCAGGCACGAGAAATTGAGACGGACCTGGGACGAAATACCTACTCCCAGGTTGTCGTCCACCCACACACCTGGGATTAACAGTTTTTCGGTGACTTTTTTGCTCAATGAGGCACGGGAGGGACACCCCCCAACAAAATGTCCCTCTCTCCCGCAGAAGAAACACCTTCTTGTCTTGCGGCGCACCGCCGATTCCCTCCTACAAAATGATGTCCCACCCAACTGCATAGGTTCCTCAGAACAGACCAGGGGAACCTCCATATAAGGGACTTTAGTAGTGGGTGGAGTAATAACAGGGGGCGGAGTTACCTCGCACCTCCCCCGAAGCCGTCTATCAATACGAATAGCAAGGGCCATAGCAGCCTCCAGTGACGGAGGAGAATCATACTGAGCCAAAACATCTTTTAATTTGTCAGATAACCCTTGACAAAACTGGCTCCTAAGAGCTGGGTCATTTCACTGAGTATCTGTGGCCCATCTACGGAACTCAGAAGAAAATTCCTCCGCCGGACGATCTCCCTGCTGTATCCTACGTAACTTCGTTTCAGCAAGGGAGACCCGATCCGGGTCATCATACACCAGCCCCAGGGCAGCAAAAAATCGATCTACTGACTGGAGGGCCGGGGAGCCCGGAGGAAGAGAGAACGCCCAGGATTGAGGGTCCCCTTGTAAGAGCGAGATGACAATTCCCACCCTCTGCTCCTCACTCACCGATGACCGAGGCCGTAGCCGAAAGTACAATTTACATGCCTCCCGGAAGGTAAAAAATTTGTCCCGCCCACCAGTGAACCTGTCCGGGAGAGCAACCTTAGGTTCAGATCTGGTTTGCTCCGGTGGGACAAAACCTTGGACTTAATGTCCGTAAACTCCATGGACAATTTCTGCAACTGCAGGGCAAGCTGGGCTACTGGATCCATGGTAGCTGGGGAGAATCTATAGTAGGGCCGGGGAAAATGTCACGCTGTCTTCTCAGAACCGATCCTATCTGCAGTCTGTATGAATGCTTTCACCGGCTTCTAACCAGCAGACTGGCAGCTATATAAAGGAAGCTAATTAGAACATAATCAAAAGCAGCCGGGCGAGGCTGGACCTAGTCTTAGCAAAGAGCTAGGTAAAATTAACTCCCTCATTACCAAACACAAAGAAACAGCAACTCAGCTGCGAGAAGTCAGAATGTGCAATCGCGACAATCTTCGTGGCGATGCACCCATGACAGAAACAGACTGGGCAAAAATGGTCTGCATGGCAGAGTTCCAAAATGAAAACCACTAAACCACTGCTGTGCAATAAGAACATAAAGGCTCATCTGTTTTGCCAGAAAACATCTTGATGTTACATACATATGGCGTAGAAGTAACACAGCATTTCAGAAAAGGAACATCATTCCAATAGTAAAATATGGTGGTGGTAGTGTGATGGTCTGGGGCTGTTTTGCTGCTTCAGGTCCTGAAAGACTTGCTGTGGTAAATGGATCTATGAATTCTGCTGTTTACCAAATAATCCTGAAGGAGAATTTCCAGTCATCTGTTTGTGACCTCAAGCTGAAGCGCACTTGGATTATGCAGCAGGACAATGATCCAAAACATACCAGCAAGTCCACCTCTGAATGGCTTAAGAAAAACAAAATTAAGACTTTGGGATGGCTTAATCAAAGTCCTGACCTTAATCTGATTGAAATGCTGTGACATGATGTTAAAAAGGCGGTTCATGTTCGGAAGTTCTCCAATGTGGCTGAATTACAACAATTCTGCAAAGATGAGTGGGACAAAATTCCTCCAGAGTGTTGTAAAAGACTTATTGCCAGTAATATAAGTTATGTAGACCATTTTTCTTCAAGTGCCTCCTTATTGTGCATCTTGAAACAGCCACACAGATAGTTTTCAGAGAGTCCAGTATTCAGCTGATGTTATTTTGGGGATTTTCTTTGCATCCTGAACAATTTTCCTGCCATTTGTCACAGATTACAGGTGAGGATGTTACTTTTAGACCCAACGGTTGGTCGGTCACCAAACGGCACAACAAACAAGAGAACACCAGGGACACAATAACAATGGTGGGCCCTGTTGATAGGGAACGGGGAATGGGCACCTCCTACACTCACCTGAGGATGTACCCTGATCTCCCTAATGTCCCTGTATGGGTTCTTTCACCCGATCGCTGAGCAGGATACCTAATCCCTCACTTGCCCTGCTCTAATCCCTAAGTAGGGAGCTGGCAGGTGAGAGCACTAGTCCCACCGCTGCACTAATACAACAAGAAGGAAAGGTAAGACTGACACCAAAAAGGGACAGGGTAACAAAAATACAACACTTAGCTGTTATGTTTCGGTAGCTGAGGAGAAATAGCAAAAATAGCCAAAGTAGCAATACACCAGAGAGGCTGAAAACTACTGGGTTGCAGGACCCTAAACTAACCGCAACACTAGAAGTAGCCGTGGAGCGTACCTACGGTGATCCTAGACGCCTCGTCACAGCCGGAAAGATAGCTACATCTAAAGGCAGAAAGATGAAAGCTAACTGCCATGTAGCAGAACCCCCAAAGAAATAGGAAGCCCCCAAACATGTAATGGCGGTTAGACAAGAAGAAAATACAAACACAGACAAAAAATAGAATGAGCAAACGCTTGGGCCCAATCTGTCTAGATAGAAAAGTATAGGAAAGAATTCTGACTGCAACCCAAAAAACCCTGACAAAAATACCAACACTTCTGATTAACAAAAAAACCTGAGATCACATGATCTCTACCACCTAAATCAGATCTCTGGTGTAACACACAGCAATTCAGCAAATAAAAAGTGACACAGGAACAGAGCAAAAGTGCAAACACAAACTGAGCACAAATGCAGCGCCAGGCCCCAAAAGGGGACCAGGCTGAAGTCCACTGCATGGCAGCAAACCAGCAAGGAAAATCCAACCAGAGGAAAAAAAAACAGCAAATCACTTATCTGAATGAAAGCAGGAATGCAAGCTGAGCTCCAAGCAAGACCTGGAAGAACAATTGATTACCGGCAAGGCTGATGGGAGTTCAGGTCACTTATATCAGACCATTCAGACCCAGCTGAAAGCCATTCAGCAATTGGTTCATTACCCTCAGCAACCACCGGAGGGAGCCCCAGCTCCGAAGTTGCCTCCAACGTGTTCACAACACTTAGCTTTCTGCTGCAAAGCACCGCACAGCAGGATAAAGACACCAGATCACTGTAGTCAGCTGAGGCACCACCCAGGAAGCTCCTGTCTCCAGCTAGGTCACTGCAGATTACTGTAACACTGATAGTCAGCTGATGCATCAGGTGACCTCTTGAATGATGGTGGGAGTGGTCACCACCCACATCAGCTGACCTAGCAGCAATGCAATTATGCCAGCAGGCCAGCAGGGAAAAAAACTGACATTAACCCCCGATGGCCTGAAAGGAAAAGAGTTTTAATCTGAGAAGCCAGATCTGCCACAGATCCAAAAATGGATCGTGACATATGGACTAGCTTTTGGGCTATACTCCAGGCAGAGGAGTTTCTCAGTGGTAACACTTCTGGGTACCGTGTTGCTTAGTCCATGACTACCAGGATATATTGGTGCCCTCTGGAGTACTTAACCAGGGGTCCGACAAAATCCATAGTAATGGGGTCAAATAGGACCTCTATTATGGGTAATGGCACTAGGGGACTACGGAAGTGAGAGACTGGAACAGTTAGCTGGTAGGTGGGACAGGACCAGCAATAACTAACAATCTCTCAATGACATATAGGCCAGTAGAACCTCTGAAAGACGCTGCTTGGATTTGTCTATGCTCAGATGCCCACCCAAGATATGAGAATCGGCCAGGTCTAAAACCCTACGCCTATAGGGACTCGGTACTAACAGTTGCTCTATTACCTCCCCCCTCAGTTTAGTAACCCAATATAGCAAGTCCTCATTTACCACAAAATATGAAAACCTGGTATCGAACCGAGGCTTTTGAGACACCCCATTTATCACAGTAACATTAGCAATTGCCTCTTTTAATGTAAGGTCCTTCATTTGCGCAGTCCCAAAATTCCCCCCAGAAATTCCGAACTCTGGAATGTTGGCATTATGGGCTTCGTATCAACCTTGTCGCCAGCAAGGACACACAGGGGGAACTCATCTGCCTTTGACTGAGATGAGGACCCTGTATGGTTGAACTGACTCTTATCTGAGAAACGTGGCACCCTGCCTTTTGCCATAAGTCCCAGAATAAGCTAAGGCCCTGCCCTATTATAACTAGGTAAAGAAGGTCTTTAACTACTCTGACCTCATGGGACTCAATCCTACAGTTCATTTCTATAATCACTTTAGCAACAAGGTAATCCTTGGCATCCCTATGAATACACCAACAAGCTTTCTGGGCATCAACTGGTGGAGGAGTATGTCCCTTACCAGGGTCACCAGACTCCCTGAGCCTAAGAGTCCTGACACCAGTGTCACGATCTCCACTCTCTTCCTGTCTGATATGTTACCTTGTGTAGGGGCTGTCAGTCTGTTTGGTTGTGCTGGGTCTGTGCTGCAATCATCTATGTTCACTTTCCTTGATTAGTATTCTACTTAAGCATGCTAGCTCCTTCACCCAGTGTCAATCGTACACTTGCTGCTGCCTGTGTAAGACTGATCCCTCTTTGCTCTGTGCCTGACGCAGCTTCACTTGATTCTCTTCCCGGACTTAGACCCTTTGCTCGTCACCTGACTTCTCTTGTGCCTGCTCCCTGTAAACTGTCTTGTCTTTCTGGCTTTCCTGACCTCGGCTCGTGTATTGGATTTCGTCTCTGACTTCCCTTTGTTGCACTGCGCCATTTCCTGGACCTAGTCAGAGCAAATATTTGAGCAGCCACGCTCACAAGAAGGCGATAGTGGAAAAATGAAATTTCTGTCTCAAGAGCTGATAATGATGAGACTCAATTGCCAGCAAGTGGTGTTGTTACGTCAGCAAGTCAGGAGGAGGAACAGGGTGCAGAAGTGGAAAACGAGGTGGTGGACAATGAAGTCACTTGGGAAGGTGACATGCAGAGTGAGGAAAGCAGTGCACAGGGGGAGGGATCCGCAGCACCACATCAGGCAGGAAGAGGCAGTGGGGTGGCCAGAGACACAAGGCGGGCAACTGATCCCCAGAGCACCAACACAGGTGAAGTTGCCAAGCCAAGGGTTACGTATTCACGAGTCTTGCACTTTTTTAAAGACAGTCAAGGTAATCCTGAAAAGGCCATTTGCAACATCTGCTGTGCCAGCATCAGCAGAGGTAGCACAACTACCAGCCTGACCACCACCAGCATGTTCAGGCATATACAAGCAAAGCACCTGACTACTTGGGCCAAATGTCATGGTCCTCAAACAGTGTCCGCAGGTGATACCACTGCATCTTCCCTGTTCTACAGGCATGCCAATCCCCTGTCAGCAACCACGTCCACGTCCTTGTCCCAGCACAGCATTCAGATGTCTGCACCCCACTTCTTGGAACTTAAGCGTAAATATGCACCCACCCACAGGCTTCCGGTCAGCCTCCTTGCATAAGAGCTGATGAGTGGGCATGGATGTCTGACATCTGTGCGGTTCTCCGAAACTTTGAGGACTCGACCAAGATAGTGAGTGGCAATGACGCCACAATCAGCATCACCATCCCGCTTCTGTCTACTGAAATGCGCGCTACTCACAATTAAAGAGGCTTTGCAGGCGGAGCAAGTTGAGATAGAGCAAGAAACATTACTGAGTGATGCTACATAGCCCAGCCTCATCTCATCTTCTCAACGCGGATTGGGTGAAAATGAGGAGGATTAGGAGGAGTAACAGGAGCTGGTTGTTTGCACCACAGATGGCAGTACCCATACCACCTTCATCCTATCTGTTTAGTGTGAATGGCCTGTAGACGAGGAGGAGAGGGAGGACAAGGAGGACAACATGGACAGTCATCTTCTAGGTGGGAACAGGGAAGTCTTGGCTGTGGGCAGTCTGGCACACATGACTGAGTTTATGTTCCGCTGCCTCTCCCCTGACCCCGGCATTGTTCGCATTTTGACCAACAGTAATTACTGGTTAGTCAACCTTCTAGACACACACTGCAAGGAGAACTTTACATCTCTCCTTCCCGTGACAGAGAGGTCTAATAAAATGTTGCAGTACCAGAAGGCCATAGTTTAAGAATTATTAAAAAAAATTCTCATCTGACAACGCTGGCAGCAGAGGTCACAGTTCCTTGCTCAACCAAGGAGTGGAGACTAGGGAGACACACACACCAGATGCAGCAGAGGCACAGGAACTTTCTCAAATGTCTAGGACAGTTTTCTCAGACCCTTCCAGCGCCCAGGCCCTGATGCGCAGGGTACTCAAGGAGGGAAAAGTTTTGGAAGATGCTGAAGGAGTACCTTGACAACTGTACCAGTGTCTTCCATGATTCCTTTGTGCCTTACAATTACTGGGTATCCAAGCTAGACACATGGAATGAACAGTCTCTCTACGTTTTGGAGGTCCTGGCCTGCTGTGCCACTAGCGTTTTGTTAGAGTAGGTTTTTAATGCCGCCTGGAGTATTATAACTGATAGGTGCATCCGCCTGTCAAGCTGACAAGCTGGCTCTTATCAAAATGAACATGGGCTGGATTGGACCAGACTTCTATACATCACCGGATGACAGCAGCGGAACATAAACTCAAATCCAGTGTTTTTTTTCTG
This sequence comes from Oophaga sylvatica, assembly GCA_033576555.1. Lineage (NCBI taxonomy): Eukaryota > Metazoa > Chordata > Amphibia > Anura > Dendrobatidae > Oophaga > Oophaga sylvatica. The sequence goes on along the minus strand of JARQOD010000005.1, from coordinate 125,811,286 downwards.
GTCTATTCCCATGCACCCTTTCCCACCCAACATGGATATATGCTTCAGGATTTCGTCTTTTTTATCTCGTCCTCATCATTCTCCTCCACCACCATATCAACAGGGTGCTCACGCTATCCTCGCTATACATTTTTTAATTGTGTTTATGATGCCCGCATTAACAATTTTTAGAGGCCTTCCTCAAACATTCATATTATATAATATATATATATATATATATATAAAAACCCCCAAGGGTAAATGTTTTTCAGCAAATCAAAAGAGCAGATGGTTTCTATTAGTATATGATCCAGTGCCTTGTTGTGGGCTGTCATGTGGTCGTCACAAAAGGAGTCCTCACACTGCATACAAGATTTTACACCCGGGACAGGAGAGTTTGTACAGTAAGTACAGAAGATCCTGGTATCCTCCATATCAGGCTGAGTAGATGCGAAATGCTCCACTATATTCCCCAGCCGGGTTGATGAAATAACAGTCATTGATGCTGCTACATTAAACTAATCGCTTTTTTCAGGGCTGATTCAAATAGATTCTATTCTGTCATAATAATACCGCTCTTATCTGCAATTCATGTAAGGTGAGGTGTGGTAGTAGGTATAGCATATGAAAGGCATCTAGTCAGGGATTATTAGCTTATAAATTGTAAGCCTTCCTGCTGTTTTTTTCCATGCACTCATTGACTGATTCATGTTTTTTACGGTGTTCTGTACTCAGAAATTCATTGAAGCAGGCAAAATTAAATGATTCAATGTGTCAATTCGCATTTTATCTGTTGCATCTGTATGCAAGAGGTAATTGTGGGAGACTTTACGCTACTGGAGCTGGAATTACTACTTCTGAACTCTCCAATTCTTTGTTTTCATACAGTGGGGAAAAAAAGTATTCAGTCAGCCACCAATTTTGCAAGTTCTCCCACTTAAAAAGACGAGAGAGGCCTGTAATTGAGATCATAGGTAGACCACAACTATGAGAGTCAAAATGAGAAAACAAATCCAAAAAATCACCTTGTCTGATTTGGCAAGATTTATTTTCCAAATTATGGTGGAAAATAAGTATTTAGTCATTAACCCCTTAACCCCCAAGGGTGGTTTGCATGTTAATGACAGGGCCAATTTTTACAATTCTGACCACTATCTATTTATGATGCTATAACTCTCGAACGCTTCAACGGATCTTCGCAATTCTGAGAATGTTTTCTCGTGACATATTGTACTTCATGATAGTGGTAAAATTTCTTCAATATAACTTGCGTTTATTTATGAAAAAATGGAAATATGGCGAAAATTTTGAAAATTTTGAAATTTTTTATTTTTATTCCCTTTAAACAGAGAAATATCTCACACAAAATAGTTACTAAATAACATTTCCCACATGTCTACTTTACATCAGCACAATTTTGGAACCAACATTTTTTTGTTACGAAGTTATAAGGGTTAAAAGTTGACCAGAGATTTCTCATTTTAGCAACAAATTGTACAAAACCATTTTTTTAGGGACCACCTCACATTTGAAATCACTTTGGGGGATCTATATGGCAGATAATACCCAAAAATGACACCATTCTAAAAACTTAACCCCTCAAGGTACTCAAAACCACATTCAAGAAGTTTATTAACCCTTCAGGTGCTTAACAGGAGCTGAAGCAACTTGGAAGGAAAAAATAAACATTTAACTTTTTAGTCACAAAAATGATATTTTACAAACAATTTATTTATTTTAACAAGGGTAAAAGGAGAAAATGGACAGAAAAAGTTGTTGTGCAATTTCTCCTGAGTAGGCCGATACCCAATATGTGGGGGAAAACCACTGTCTGGGTGCACGGCAGGGCTTGGAAGGGAAGGAGCGCCGTTTGACTTTTTCAAACCAAAATTGGCTGCAATTGAGATTGGATGCCATGTCGCATTTGGAGAGCCCCTGATGTGCCTAAACAGTGGAAAACCCTCACAAGTGACACCATTTTGGAAACTAGGCTGTTGTGAATGTTTTAGAAATGAATTCTGAGCAGAAGCTCCCTCTGGTGGTTACAAACAGTACTGAACCATTCAATGAGGATTGGCAATCAGGAATCACACACTGGCTGGATATAAGGGAGGTTCCCCCCATCATGGTTGCCCGTGATCAATTGTTCTTGTCTCAACGTTGTTTCCTGGTTCACTTGGAAGCTTGCTGAGTCTTGCCTCTTCTCCTGCTCTCAGATAAGATATTTTCTGTTTTTTCTTTTTGTGCTTGCCATTTGCATATTTCTCTGCATTTCTGTGAGGTTGGCCAGGTTCCCCTCCCCGGGGGGCTTGGGCTCCTCTCGGTTCCTCTGGAGCGACTGTTGTTTGTTCATTTGCCTTTTCCAGTTTTTTCAGTGGCTGCGGCTTAGTTTTGTTACATCAGAGAACTAATTTAGTTGGTAGAGGTCGTGTGATCTCAGGTGTTTTTACAATTAGTAGCGTTGGCTTTGTTTAGGTTTTTTTTGGATTGCAGTAAGTATCCTTCCTATTCTTTTCTGTCTAGGCAGATTGGGCCCCAGCGTTTGCTCATACTATTTTCTGTCTGTGTCTGTATTTCCTCTTGTCTAACCGCCATTACATGTTTGGGGGCTTCCTATGTTCTTTGGGGATCTGCTCCGGGGCAGATAGCTTTCCTCTTTCTATCTTTAGGTGTAGTTAACCTCTCAGGCTGTGACGAGGCGTCTAGGACACAACGTAGGAATGCTCCACGGCTGCCTTTAGTTGTGGTGGTTAGTCAGGGTACTGCAATCCAGTAGATTCCAACCTCTCTGGTGTATTGCCGTTTTTGCCTGCTCTCCTTAGCTACCAAAACATAACAGTATCACCGGCCCAACTGAAAATTATATGGTACTCACAGAAGGGAAAAATAGTGTGGAAACAAAAAAGGTTGTCAGAGATTTTTTTTTTTCTGTTTGTTGCATTTTTTCCCTCTTGTTCTCTGGGTGCTGAGGAGGATTTTTTTTTTTTTTTTCTCAATGGAGTTTGCACAGTTGTCTGGCCGTGTGGATCAGCTTGCCACTGAGGTTCGGAGTATTGCTACCTATCTTGCTGGGTTGCCAGTTGTGGAACCCAGGATCCCCATGCCAGATTTGTTTTTGGGGGATCAAGCTAAATTTCTGAATTTCAAAAATAACTGTAAGTTGTTTTTTGCCTTAAAACCTAAGTCCTCAGGGAACGCAGCACAGCAGGTTCAAATTGTCATCTCTCTCCTGCGCGGCGATCCTCAGGATTGGGCTTTTTCCCTGACACCTGGGGACCCTGCTTTGAGTAATGTTGATGCATTTTTTCTGGCTCTGGGGTTATTGTACGATGAACCTAATGTCACTGATCAAGCTGAAAAAACCTTGTTGGCATTAAATCAGGGGCTTGAGGACGCTGAGTTGTACTGTCAGAAATTCCGAAAGTGGGCAGTCCTGACCAAATGGAATGATGATGCTTTGGCAGCCCTTTTTCGGAAGGGTCTGTCAGAGAATGTAAAAGATGTTATGGTGGGTTTCCCTGCTCCCTCTGGTCTCAATGATTCTATGTCATTAGCGATTCAAATTGACAGACGTTTGCGTGAGCGTAGAAGTATGCGTGGAATAGTGTTGCCTTGTGAACCAGCTTCTGAACCATGCAGTGTGATAGAGTGGCTTCTGGGGCACAGCGTCATGAGTTTCGAAAACGCAATGGGTTATGTTTCTACTGTGGTGATGCCTCTCATGCTATTTCAGTCTGCCCTAAGCGGGAAGACGTTTTGCACGCTCAGTTGTCTTGGGTAGTGTTCAGACTAAATTTCTGTTGACTGTTATCCTGATTTGCTCCCTGTCCACATTTTCTGCTCAGGCTTTTGTTGACTCGGGAGCAGCTATTAACCTGATGGATTTTGATTTTGCTAAACGTTGTGGGTTTCCCTTGATACCCCTGCGGAAGTCTATTCCCCTGCTGGGGATTGATTCTACCCCTTTGGCTGAGAATAAACCCCAGTTCTCTACTCAGGTGATAATGAAGGGTTGAACCTGATCATCAGGAGAGTTGAAAATTTTTGGTGCTGTATAATCTCCATGACATTATTGTACTGGGTTTCCCTTGGTTACAGTCTCATAATCCTGTTTTGGATTGGAAATCTGTGTCTGTAACCAGTTGGGGCTGCCAATGTGTTAATGTCAACACTCCTGTTTTTTCTGCCTCTCCCCAGGCTCAAGATGTTCCTGACTTTTTGACTGATTTTTCTGATGTGTTTAGCGAAAGTAAATCTGCATCCTTGCCCCCCCATAGGAGCTATGACTGCTCTATTGAATTAGTGCCTGGTAATAAATTCCCTAAAGGTCGCCTTTTTAACTTGTCTGTACCTGAACATGACGCTATGCGATCTTATATCAAGGAGTCATTGGAGAAGGGTCATATCAGACCATCCTCTTAACCCTTGGGTGCCGGTTTTTTCTTTGTGGCCAAAAAGGATGGTTCATTAAGGCCGTGTATTGATTATCGTCTCTTGAACAATATCACTGTGAAATATCAATATCCGTTACCCTTGATTTCTGACCTGTTTTCCAGGGTGAAAAGTGCTACTTGGTTTACCAAGCTTGACCTCAGGAGGGCGTATAACCTTATTCGCATTAAGCACGGGGATGAATGGAAGACGGCGTTTAATACCCCAGAGGGGCATTTTGAGTACCTAGTGATGCCCTTTGGGCTCACTAATGCTCCTTCCATCTTCCAGTCCTTCATGAATGACATTTTCAGGGATTTTGTGGATAAATTTCTGATTGTTTATTTGGATGATATCTTGATTTTTTCCAATGACTGGGACTCTCATGTGAAACATGTTCGGACTGTGTTACAGATTTTGAGAGAGAATGCTCTGTATGTGAAGGGATCAAAGTGTCTTTTTGGCGTACAGAGGATCTCATTTCTGGGATTCATTTTGTCTCCATCTGTTATTGAAATGGACCCGGTCAAGGTTCAGGCCATCTGTGATTGGGTCCAACCTACTTCATTAAAGGCTCTTCAGAGATTCTTGGGTTTTGCCAATTTTTATCGTAAATTTATTGGTAATTTCTCTGTTATTGTTAAACCACTGACTGATTTGACCAAAAACGGTTCTGATGTGGTGAATTGGCCTCCTGAGGCAGTCTCTGCGTTTCAGGAACTTAAACAGAGATTCATTTCTGCTCCTGTTCTACGGCAGCCTGATGTTTCTCTGCCATTTCAGTTGGAGGTTGATGCCTCTGAAATTGGGGCAGGTGCAGTTTTGTCCCAAAGAGATCCTGAGACCTCTAAAAGTAACCCTTGTGCTTTTTTCTCTCGAAAATTTTCTCCAACTGAACGTAATTATGACGTGGGTAATTGGGAGTTATTGGCCATGAAGTGGGCTTTTGAAGAGTGGAGACATTGGCTGGAGGGAGCCAAACATCAGGTGGTGGTCCTCACAGACCATAAGAATCTGGTTTATCTGGAATCAGCCAAGCGACTTAATCCTAGACAGGCCAGGTGGGCCTTGTTTTTCACACGTTTTAATTTTGTGGTTTCCTTTCTTCCTGGCACTAAGAATGTTAAGGCGGATGCCCTCTCGAGGAGTTTCCTTGCGGACTCTCCTGAGTTATCTGATCCTGCTGTTATTTTGAAAGAGGGTGTAGTTCTTTCCGCCATCTCGCCCAATTTGAGACTGGCTCTGGAAGGGTGACAGGAGGATAAACCCGAGCGCTGCCCTGTTGGGAAATTGTTTGTCCCAGACCAGTGGAAGAAGAGTGTGATGTCTGAGATTCATTGTTCCTCGTTGGCCGGTCATCCCGGAATTTTTGGTACCATAGACTTGGTGAGTCGGTCCTTTTGATGGCCTACTTTGTCTCGTGACGTCAGGGAGTTTGTGCAGTCCTGTGGGACTTGCTCTCGCTCCAAGCCTTGCTCTCGCTCTAGTGGTTTGTTGATGCCATTGCCTGTGCCCAAGAGACCATTGACCCATATCTCTATGGATTTTATTTCCGACCTCCCTGTTTCTTAGAGAATGACCGTTATCTGGGTGATTTGTGATAGGTTTTCCAAGATGATACATCTTGTGCCATTACCTAAGTTGCCTTCCTCCTCCGAATTGGTACCTTTGTTCCTTCAGCACGTGGTTCGGTTACATGGCATTCCTGAGAACATTGTGTCTGACAGAGGAGTCCAGTTTGTTTCCAGATTTTGGAGGACTTTTTGTTCTAAACTTGGTGTTCAATTGTCTTTCTCCTCTGCTTTTCATCCTCAGACCAATGGACAAACTGAGAGAACAAACCAGACATTGGAGACTTATCTGAGATGCTTTGTGTCTGCTGATCAAGATGACTGGGTCTCTTTTTTGCCTTTGGATGAGTTTGCTCTTAATAATAGGGCAAGCTCTGCCACTTTGATGTCTCCATTTTTCTGCAATTTTGGGTTTCACCCTCGATTTTCTTCGGGACAGACGGAGGCTTCTGTCTGTCCGGGTGTTGACTCTGTTGTGGAGCGTATGCAGCAGATTTGGGACCAGGTAGTGGAGAGGTTGTCCCTCTCTCAGGAGAAGGCCCAGCGGTTTGCCAACCGGCATAGGACTGATGGTCTTCGGTTTAAAGTGGGGGACTTGGTCTGGTTGTCCTCAAGAAATATCCCTATGAGAGTTGCATCTCCTAAGTTTAAGCCTAGGTTCATTGGACCTTATAAGATCATGGAGATTCTTAATCCTGTTTCCTTTCGTTTACTTCTTCCAGGGACATTTAAGATCCATAACGTGTTCCACAAGTCCTTGTTGAAGAGGTTTGTCGAGCCAGTGGTTCCTATGGCTGCGCCTCCTGACCCTGTTTTGGTTGAAGGCAATCTGGAGTATGTGGTTGAGAAAATATTGGATTCTCGTTTTTCTAGACGGAAACTCCAGTATTTGGTTAAGTGGAGAGGTTCTGGTCAGGAGGACAATTCTTGGGTGTTTGCTTCGGACATCCATGCTAGGAGACTGATCCGTGCGTATCACAGAGCTCATCCTGACCGACCTGGTTGCATAAATGAGGGTTCAGTGACCCCTCCTCAAGGGGGGGTACTGTTGTGAATGTTTTAGAAATGAATTCTGAGCAGAAGCTCCCTCTGGTGTTTACAAACAGTACTGAACCATTCAATGAGGATTGGCAATCAGGAATCACAAACTGGCTGGATATAAGCGAGGTTCCCCCCCATCATGGTTGCCGGTGATCAATTGTTCTTGTCTCAACGTTGTTTCCTGGTTCACTTGGAAGCTTGCTGAGTCTTGCCTCTTCTCCTGCTCTCAGATAAGATATTTTCTGTTTTTTCTATTTGTGCTTGCCATTTGCATATTTCTCTGCATTTCTGTGAGGTTGGCCAGGTTCCCCTCCCCGGGGGGCTTGGGCTCCTCTCGGTTCTCTGGAGCGACTGTTGTTTGTTCATTTGCCTTTTCCAGTTTTTTCAGTGGCTGCGGATTAGTTTTGTTACACCAGAGAACTAACTAGCTTTCCTCTTTCTATCTTTAGGTGTAGTTAACCTCTCAGGCTGTGACGAGGCGTCTAGGACCAACGTAGGAACGCTCCACGGCTGCCTTTAGTTGTAGTGGTTAGTCAGGGTACTGCAATCCAGTAGATTCCAACCTCTCTGGTGTATTGCCATTTTTGCCTGCTCTCCTCAGCTACCAAAACATAACACTAGGCCCCTAAGGAACTTATCTAGATCTCTAATGAGCACTTTGAACACCCAAGTGTTTCACTAAAGTTTATAATGCCTGGGTGTGAAAAAATTTTTTCCAGAAAAATTATTTTTTAGTCCCCAATTTTTGATTTTTCCCAAGGAAATTGGACCCCAAAAGTCCTATTTGTCCTGAGTATGCTGATACCTCCTATGTGGGGGGGAACTGTTTGGGTGCACGGCAGGGCTGGGAAAGAAAGTAATGACGTTTTGGAATGCAGACTTTGATGGGTGTCATGTTCAGTTTGCAGAGCCCCTGATGTGCCTAAACAGTAAAAACAAACCCACAAAGTGACCCCATTTTGGAAACTAGACCCCCTAAGGAACTTATCTAGATCTGTGGTGAGCTCTTTGAACCCCCAAATGCTTCACACAAGTTTATAATGCCGGGCATGAAAATAAAAAATCCTATTTTTTCCCACGAAAATGATATTTAAGTCAACAATTTTTTATTTTCCCAAGGGTAACAGGAGAAATTGGACCACAAAAGTTGTTGTCCAATTTGTCCTGATAACGCTGATACCCCATATGTTGGAGAAAACTACTGTGTGGGTACATGTCTGGGCTCGGAATAGAAGTAGTGACGTTTAGTAATCCAGACTTTGATGGAATGGTCTACGGGTGTCATGTCGCGTTTGGAGAGCCCTGATGTGTCTAAACAGTGGAAACCCCCCACAAGCACCCCATTTTGGAAACTAGACCCCCAAAGGGACTTATCTAGATGTGTTTTGAGAACTTTGAACTCCCAAGTGCTTCACAGAAGTTTATACCGCCCAGGCGTGAAAATAAAAAAATCATATTTTTTCCACAAACATGATCTTTTACTCCCCAGTTTTTTATTTTCCCAAGGGTAACAGGAGAAATTGGACCCCAAAAGTTGTTGATCAATTTGTCCTGAGTACGCTGATACCCTATATGTGGGAGAAAACTACTGTATGGGCACACATTGGGGCTCAGAAGGGAAGTAGTAACATTTTGCATTGCAGACTTTGATGGAATAGTCTGCGGGCGTCATGTCACGTTTGGAGAGCCTCTGATGTGCCTAAACAGTGGAAACGTCCCGCAAGTGACCCCATTTTGGAAACTAGACCACCAAAGGAACTTATCTAGATGTGTTTTGAGAACTTTGAACCCCCAGGTGCTATACAGAAGTTTATAACGTAAAGCCATAAAAATAAAAAAATCATATTTTTTTCCACAAAAATGATATTTTCACCCACAATTTTTTATTTTCCCAAGGGTAATAGAAGAAATTGGACCCCAAGAGTTATTGTGCAATTTGGTCTGAGTACACTGATATCCCATATGTGGTGGTAAACTACTGTTTGGGCGCATGGCAGAGCTCAGAAGGGAAGGAGCACCGTTTGATTTTTTCAATGCAGAATTGGCTGGAAATGAGATCAGACGCCATGTCACATTTGGAGAGCCCCTGATGTGCCTAAACAGTGGAAACCCCCAATTCTAACTCCATCCCTAACCCCAACACACCCCTAACCCTAATCCCAACCCTAACCATAACCCTAGCCACAAACCTAACCCTAACACACTTCTAACCCTAATCCCAACCCTAACCCTAACTTTAGCCTCAACTCCAACCCTAACTTTAGCCCCAACCCTAACCCTAAATTTAGCCCCAACCCTAACCCTAACCCTAAAGGGAAAATGGAATAAATATATATTTTTAATTTTATTATTTTTCGCTAACTAACGGTGTAATAAAGGGTTTTTTATTTACTATTTATAGCAGGTTTTTATGTTTGGCAGCTGTCACACGCTAAAAGATGCTTTTTATTGCAAAAAATAGTTTTTTGCATCATCACATTTTGAGAGCTATAATTTTTTCTTATTTTGGCCCACAGAGTCATGTGAGGTCTTTATTTTTGCGGGACCAGTTGACGTTTTTATTGGTACCATTTTTGGGCACGACATTTTTTGATCGCTTTTTATTACGATTTTGAGGAGGCAGAATAAACAAAAACTAGCAATTCATGAATTTCTTTTGGGGGGGGGGCGTTTATACCTTTCCGCGTGTGGTAAAATTGATAAAGCAGTTTTATTCTTAGGGTTAGTACGATTACATGATTACACCGATACCTCATTTATATCATTTTTTTGTTTTTGCGCTTTTATGCAATCAAAACAATTATATATAAAAAATAATTATTTTTGCATTGCTTTATTCTGTGAGCTATAACTTTTTTAGTTTTTTGCTGATGATGCTGTATGGCAGCTCATTTTTTTGCGGGACAAGATGACGTTTTCAGTGGTACCATATTTATTTATATTCGTCTTTTTGATCGCGTGTTATTCCACTTTTTGTTTGGCGGTATGATGATAAATCATTGTTTTTTCCCTTGTTTTTTTTAAGGGGTTCACTAAAGGAGTTAACTAGTGGGACAGTATTTTAGGGCGGGTCATTACGGATGCGGCGATACTAAATATGTGTACTTTTATTTTTTATTTTTTTAACAGAAAGAAATGAATTTATTGGGAATTATTTTTTTTTTCCATTATTTAGGATTTTTTTTTACACATGTTAATTTTATTTTTTTTACTATGTCCCAGGGTGGGACATCACTATATAGGGTCAGATCACCAATCTGACACTGTGCAGAGCACTGTGTCAGATCGGCGATCTCACAGGCAGTGCAGCAGGCTTTCTCAGCGCCTGCTCTCAGCAGGCACTGAGGAAACTGCCTCCCTGCAGGACCCGGAAGGACCCCGTGGCCATTTTGGATCTGAGGTCCTGCAGGGAAGAGGCCCTCGGAACAGCATGATCATATCGCGCTGCTCTGAGGGTCTCAGGGAAGCACGCAGGGAGCCCCCTCCCTGTGCGATGCTTCCCTGTGCCCCCAGTACACTGCGATCATGCTTGATCGCAGTGTGCCGGTGGTTAATGTGCCCGGAGCAGTCCGTCACCCCCCCTGGCACATAGTGCCGGGTGTCAGCTGCGCTCCCCCAGGGAGCGCAGCTGATCGCATATGACGTACTATTCCGTCCTTGGGAATTAAGTCCCAGGGTACATGGACGGAATAGTACGTCACATGGAAGAAAGGGGTTAACAAAAGTTTATCTCAATATTTTGTTATATATACTTTGTTGGCAATGACAGAGGTCAAACGTTTTCTGTAAGTCTTTACAAAGTTGACACACACTGTTAGTGGTATGCAAATGTCCTCTAGAACAGTGATGTTTTGGGTCTGTCGCTGGGCAATACGGACTTTCAAATCCCTCCAAAGATTTTCAATGGGGGTTGAGATCTGGAGACTTTCAAGGCCGCTCCAGGACCTTCATATGCTTCTTACGAAGCCATTCCTTCGTTGCACTGGCGGTGTGCTTGGGATTATTATCATGCTGAAAGACCCATCCACGTTTCATCTTTAATGCCCTTGCTGATGGAAGGAGATTTGCGCTCAAAATCTCACGATACATAGCCCCCATTCATTCTTTCACGTACACGGATCAGTCGTCCTGGTCCCTTTGCAGAGAAACAACCCCAAAGCATGATGTTGCCACCCCCATGCTTCACAGTAAGTATGGTGTTCTTTGGATGCAACTCAGCATTCTGTTTCCTCCAAACACGATAAGTTTTATTTCTACCAAACAGTTCTACTTTGGATTCATCAGACCATATGACATTCTCCCAATACTCTTCTGGATAATCCAAATGCTCTCTAGCAAACTTCAGACGGGCCCGGACATGTTCTGGCTATAGCAGGGGGACACGTCTAGCACTGCAGGATCTGATTCCCTGGCGGTGTAATGTGTTACTGATGATAGCCTTTGTTACGATGGTCCCAGCTCTATGCAGGTCATTCACTAGGCCCTCCATGTGGTTCTGGGATTTTTGCTCACCGTTTGTGTGATCATTTTGACCCCACGGGGTGAGATCTTGCATGGAGTCCCAGATCAAGGTAGATTATCAGTGGTTTTGTATGTCTCCCATTTTCTTATTATTGCTCCCTCAGTTGATTTCATCACACCAAGCTGCTTGTCTATTGCAGATTCAGTTTTCCCAGCCTGGCGCAGGGCTACAATTTTGCCTAAGTCTAAGTTTTCGTTCTCATAGTAAAACACTTCATACTAGAATCGAACTTCGACAGTTCTTTGGTCTTCACCATAGTGGAGTTTGGAGTGTGACTGTTTGAGGTTGTGGACAGGTGTCTTTTACACTGATAACAAGATCAAACAGGTGCCTTTACTATAGGTAGTAAGGGGAGTAATCAACATTAATGATCCACGATATTATGCCATATAATCAAAACATATATTTGCTCAAAAATTAACTGATAGAATACCCAATCTCTTAGCCCACGAGACAAGACAAAGAATTAGATGAGCAAAACACCAAATATCAATGATAAAATTAACATTTTATTGATACATAAAGTTAAAATGATGTAACACTATGACAAAAAATGGGATTATGTGCAATATCTGAGAAAATTGGAATCTGGTTTTACTTAAGGTACTGCCACACTAAACAATCCCGCTAGCGATCACAATAACGACGCATACTAATGCGATCGCTAGCGGGATTGTTTCTATATCGCTAAATGCTGCCGCATTTAGCGATATAGTTAACGACGCTATCGCCGTTAGCGATCTTCTTAACGACTTTAGCGGTACAAAAGTACCGCTAAATCGCTAAGAAAAGGTGCCACACAGCGATAAGATACTTACCCAGCGGGAGCGCCAGCGATGAAATAGGGTCCGGAGCGATTCCAGCGACGAGCGAGATCACAGCAGGAAGCTCGTCGCTGGAAGCTGCCGCACTGAACAATATCGCTAACGGGATCGCTAAATAGTGACGTTTTTTAGCGATCCCGTTAGCGATATTGTTTAGTGTGGCATACCCTTTAGCTGCAGATTGATTACAACATGCTGAGATTCTGTCCTCACATGTGAATTGTGTTTACAAAATCATGATAAAATGGGATGTTAGAATAGAAGCAATTGATTTGAGAAAATACCTGCTCTGAGTAAATCATATGTGCCCCCTTAATTGTGGAGGTCATGTTTATCCTTTGCTATACAGCGTTATTTTATTGACAAGATTATGGAGAGTTCTACGTCCCTCTTTTTCCTTATCTTTGCACCTTTTTTTGTCATAGTGTTACATCATTTTAACTTTATGTATCAATAAAATGTTAATTGTATCATTAATATTTGGTGTTTTGCTCATCTAATTATTTGTCTTATTGTGGGCTAAGAGATTGGGTATTCTATGAGGTAATAAGGGGAGGACAGAGGAGCCTCTTAAAGAAGAAGTTGCAGGTCTGTGAGAGTCAGAAATCTTGCATGTTTTTAGGTCCAAATACTTATTTTCCGCCATAATTTGCAAAATAAATCTTGCCAAATCAGACAAGGTGATTTTCTGGATTTGTTTTCTCATTTTGACTCTCATAGTTGTGGTCTACCTATGATCTCAGTTACAGGCCTCTCTCATCTTTTTAAGTGGGAGAACTTGCACAATTGGTGGCTGACTAAATACATTTTTTCCCCACTGTATATTTCTAGGTGGTTTTTGAAGTATGTTTGGGGACATTGTCTTGCTGGAAAACCCATGGCCTACTATGATGCAAACCCAGCTTTCTGAACCCAGGCACTACATTGCGAACCAAAATCCTTTGGAAATTTTTAGATTTCAAGGCACCCAGGGTAACAGGCAGCAAAACAAGGCCAAAATATCTTTGAACTTCTATCATATTTGATTGTAAGTACTGTATTATTTTATTTGCAGGCCTTATTCCACTTACATTAAACAGTAGAATGATGTGCTTTACCAAAAAAAATCTATCTTGGTCTCATCTGTCCACAAGACATCAGTTGGCCCTGTAACAATAGAAAGGGCCACCTGATGGCCCTGTACAAATAGTGATGGCAGTCTGATGTCCCTGCAAAAAAAAGACTTTCAATGTATCTGATCATGTCTCAGACATCACATGGCCAGATAAGGTATTAGAATGATAAAATTACATTTCCTGTTTAATTTTTTTTCACCTTTGAAAGCAATGCAAACGTGCAAAATGCAGAAAAAACACTGCGTGTGAACAAGGCCCAAAGTGTGGAGGAGCATTTTTTTTTCTTATTTATTTTGCCTTATATACAATTCATTATCCTGGAAAAAAATGTTTTGTAAATTTTTTTCTAGTCAAATCCAGTTCAAGTGCGGTTTTGTATGTTTTATTGTCAGTCCATAAAGTGGTGTAATGCTCTGACAACACTGTTCTCAGCACCGACCTGGGATTCAGATATGCTTCTGTGGTCTTCCCCATGCTGTTCCCATGCCATTTCAAAGCTGTTTCCATCATTTTCAGCAATTTTCAGACTCACTCCAGACATCCGGGGAGCTGCCATTGACTTCCATTATACTAGTTACTTGCGTCGAACACCCGAGCATTAAGATTTGCTCGACTCAAGTAACGAGTACCCGAGCATTTTAGTGCTCCCTCATCACTAATTATTAACCTTACTTTCTATTATAGAGTCACTTAATGAAGGAAGGTAATCCCAATAATCAGCTGTGAGCATATTCATCCGATGTGGAGGGTGCCAAAAGTAGATCAACCAGTGACAATAGGAGCATAACCCATTGTGTTTCCTCTTCAGGTGCTGGCTTCCTTAAAGGGTATGCCACACTAAACAACATCGCTAACGGGATCGCTAAAAAACGTCACTATTTAGCGATCCCGTTAGCGATGTTGTTGTGTGCGGCAGCTGCCAGCGACGAGCTTCCTGCTGTGATCTCGCTCGTCGCTGGAATCGTTCCGGACCCTATTTTCGTCGCTGGCGCTCCCGCTGGGTAAGTATATATCGCTAAGTGTGGCACCTTTTTTAGCGATTTAGCGGTACTTTTGTACCGCTAAAGTCGTTAAGGAGATCGCTAACCGCGATAGCATCCTTAACGATATCGCTAAAATAGGTAGCTACTAGCGATATAGAAACAATCCCGCTAGCGATCTCATTAGTATGCGACGCTAACGAGATCACTATCGGGATTGTGTAGTGTGGCAGTACCTTAAGCCTGTGAACTTTGATCCATCTGTTTGCAGGGATTAGTGTTATTTTTTAAACTCTGCAGACCTTTAATATTTACAAAAGAAATAATTGGCAGAAGGGTTCCCTGCTCATCAGGAGGTCAGTGCTGGAGGGAACAACTTAAGGCTGGGTCTCACATAACGATACACCAGCGATCCCGACAACGATATGCACTTGTCAGGATCGCTGGTGTATCGCTACATGATCGCTGCTGAGCTGCCAAACAGGCAGCTCAGGCAGCGATCTGGGACAGCGACACTGCGGGTAACATCGCTTAGTTACCCGCAGTGTACGTTGGATACCAGCGCCCTGATGCAGGGAGCTGGTATCCAAGGTACACAGCGGGTTTCCAAGCGCTGCGCGGTGCCTGGAAACCCGCTGTTCACCTTGGATACCAGCTCCCTGCATCAGGGCGCTGGTATCCAAGGTACACAGCGGGTTTCCAGGCACAGCCCTGCGCCTGGCAACCCGCTGTGTACCTTGGTTACCAGCGGATCGCTGGTCTCCCGCCTGTCACACGCAGCGATGCGTGCCTGTCAGCGGGAGACCAGCGATCAAAAAAATGTCCTGACATTTCAGCGACGATCAGCGATACCCGGCAGGGGGGCTGATCGTCGCTGAATGTCACACACAGCGATATCGCTGGTGAGCTCGGTGCTGCGTCACAAAACTAGTGACTCAGCACCGATCTCGGTAGCAATATCGCTATGTGAGATGGGCCCTTTAGGGTGAGGGTAATGTATGGGGTTTTAGAAGTACAAATGAATCAAGGATAATAATGACTCTTACAATCAGATATTCAACACCTCTACAGTCATGGACAAAAGTTTTGAGAATGACACAAAAATTATATTTTCAAATGATCTATTGCCCTCTGGTTTTTATGTTTGTTTGACAGATGTTTTTATCACAGACAGAAATATAATTGCAAACATATGAGTAACAAAAGCTTATATTGACAGTTAGAATGAGTTAATGCAGTAAGTCAATATTTGCAGTGTTGACCCTTCTTCTTCATGACCTCTAGCAATTCTCCCTGGCATGCTCTCAATCAACTTCTGGGCCAAATCCTGACTGATAGCAGTCCATTCTTGCACAATCAATGCTTTCATTTTGTCAGAATTTTTAGGTTTTTGTTTGTCCACCCGTCTCTTGATGATTGACCACAAGTTCTCAATGGGATTAAGATCTGGGGAGTTTCCAGGCCATGGACCCAAAATCTCTATGTTTTGTTCCCTGAGCCATTTAGTTATCATCTTTGCTTTATGGCAAGGTGCTCCATCATGCTGGAAAAGGCATTGTTGATCGCCAAACTGCTCTTGGAGGGTTGGGAGAAGTTGCTCTTGGAGGACATTCTGGTACCATTCTTTATTCATGGCTGTGCTTTTAGGCAAGACTGTGAGAGCCGATTCCCTTGGCTGAGAAGCAACCCCACACATGAATGGTTTCAGGATGCTTAACAGTTAGCATGAGACAAGACTGGTGGTAGCGCTCACCTTGTCTTCTCCGAATGAGGCGTTTTCCTGATGTCCCAAGCAATCAAAAAGGGGATTCATCAGAGAAAATAACTTTACCCCAGTCCTCAGCAGTCCACTGCCTGTACCTTTTGCAGAATATCAGTCTGTCCATGATGTTTTTTCTGGAGAGAAGTGGCTTCTTTGCTGCCCTCCTTGAGACCAGGCCTTGCTCCAAGAGTCTCCGCCTCACAGTGCATGCAGATGTACTCACACCTGCCTGCTGCCATTCCTGAGCAAGCTCTGCACTGCTGGTAGCCCGATCCCGCAGCTGAAACACTTTTAAGAGACGGTCTTGGCGCTTGCTGGTCTTTCTTGGGCGCCCTGGAGCCTTTTTGGCAACAATGGAACCTCTCTCCTTGAAGTTCTTGATGATGCGATAGATTGTTGACTGAGGGGCAATCTTTCTAGCTGCGATACTCTTCCCTGTTAGGCCATTTTTGTGCATTGCAATGATGACTGCACGTGTTTCTTTAGAGATAACCATGGTTAACAGAAGAGAAACAATGATGCCAAGCACAGCCTCCTTTTAAAGTGTCCAGTGGTGTCATTCTTACTTAATCATGACAGATTGATTTCCAGCCATGTCCTCATCAACACCCACACCTGTGTTACTGGAGCAATCACTGAAAAGAGGTTAGCTGGTCCTTTTAAGGCAGGGCTGCAATGATGTTGAAATGTGTTTTTGGGGATAAAGTTCATTTTCTAGCCAAATATTGACTTTGCAAGTAATTGCTGTTAAGCTGATGACTCTTTATAACATTCTGGCGTATATGCAAATTGCCATTAGAAAAAGTGAAGCAGTAGACTTTGTAAAAATTAATATTTGTCTCATTCTCAAAACTTTTGGCCATGACTGTAGATCATGTTCCATGTATAAAACCACTGTATTTTTTCCCGCTTTTTATTTCTACAGGTGCCGACACTAAAAGATGCAATAGCAATGCTCTGATTATTATAAATTTTCTGCCTTTTTTGCTTTATTTTCCCTTTTTATTAATGCTTAGAAATGCTAGGAATCTACACCAAGAGACAGAATTGCATTTTTTTTCCAGACCATAAAATCCTATAAAGAAATTTCGCATAAAAAAGTATGTGCACAGTCAGCATGAGGTTTCATGAAGTCACATTCGCTTTGCTGGAACTGTTAAACACAGCAGAATTGGATGTAAAAAAGCTCCTGGAGGTGTAATCTGCAAGGTGTCCCAATACTTTTGTCCATATAGTGCATGTAAATTACTATCAATAGATCTTTATGCATAATATATATGGATGTCTTTTTTTATTGATCATTATCTGTGTGATGGCAGGCAGGAAAGTGATATGTTAATGTCTTCCTACTGTACATCTATAATGACCACGGACAGGATAAAGATCCCCAACTCCCATCAGGACTACAAGATACCAGGTACTTTCAGCTGCATCACATCTAATGTGGTGTACCTAATTATATGTACTAAATGTCCAACTGGGGGTCTGTATGTGGGGGAGACCGGGCAAAAACTGAGAACAAGGATGAATTCTCATCGCCACACAATAAGAGAAAGGAGAATGGATTTACCTGTGGCAAAACACTTTTGTATGCCCGGTCATAGCATGACGGATATGGAATTACTTGTATTAAAATCTAACTTCAAATCTGAGAAGGATAGAAAAGTCTGGGAATATAAACTTATGATGACCTTTGACACTCTTAGTGCTGGGATGAATATATCCCAGAGTTTTATGTCTTTCTACAACAATTAAGGAATCTGCTTCCCTGACCTTTTAGGGTCATCACAACACAATACCAGACCCCAATCAGAGGGTAATAAAACCTTCACTACTTATCTATGAACTAGTTTAGTCTTTGCCTGATGAAGAGACCTGCGTAGTCTCGAAAGCTTGCAATTTGTTACCACCTTTTCAGTTAGCCATTAAAAGGTATCAACCACTGAGGACTCTCAAGTCTAAATATTTTTCTATCTATGAACTAGTCATATTTATGTTAATCCCTCTGCCATAATGACAGTTCCGCTTCACGTCACTTGTCTTACCTATTGCATTATTCCTGTGTCCTCTTGTGTATAAATATGTGATTCTTCAGCTTTTGTTTTAGTCTTTGCCTGATGAAGAGACCTGCGTAGTCTCGAAAGCTTGCAATTTGTTACCATCTTTTCAGTTAGCCATTAAAATGTATCAACCACTGAGGACTCTCAAGTCTAAATATTTTTCTATCTACTGGCTAACAAGGTACGAAGATACACATCTTTCCTATATTCCTACCTCTAGTATTGTTCACTGCCCCTACAATGATATGTATATATAGAGATATGGATATATAGAGAGTGTTTCTCTTGTGAGGTGTCAGATAGGAGAACCCTGAGATATCAATTAATAGCTGGAAGGGTGTCATCAATAAAATTACACATTAGCTGCCATAAAGTCATTAGTGTTGAGTGAGTTTGTTGGTTCTCCCTGTGTTCCTCCCACAGTCCAAAGACATACTGATAGGGAATTTAGATTGTGAGCCCCAATGGGGACAGTGCCGATAATGTCTGTAAAGCGCTGTGGAATTAATGGTTCTATAAAATAAATAAATAAGAAAAGCTAAATAGGGCAGAAAGCACATACAAGGCGTTATGCAGATAGGGCTTTATGTGGTGCAGTAATTGCTCACCTTGTTGATCTGTGAGAAAGCACAACTTGTACAAAAGCTCAGTGACAGATCCATCTACTGCTGTTGTGAATGGGTTTGAGATGAGTTCTGAACAGAGGCTCCCTCTGGTGGTTACAAGCGGTGCTAGTGAAGATTGTGGGGACTGGGAATCAGGTGTTACTGACTGGTCTTATATAAGGGAGTCATTTTCCCATCAGGGTTGCCGGTGATCAATTGTTCTGGTCTGAATCCTTCATTCCAGTTTCCCTTGTAGCCTGCTGTGTCGTGTCTGCATCTCCTGCTTACAGATAAGACTTTTGCTTCTTTTGTGTTTATTCTATATTTTTGCATTTTGTCCTGCACTTCTTTGGGGGCCTTCAGGGTCCCCTCCGGGGGCTTCTGCCCTCTCAGTTTAGTTCAGCCACTGAGTTTTGTTCTTTTGCTTTTTCCAGTTTTTTCAGTGGCTGCTGTTTTGATTTTGTTACACCAGAGAACTAATTTAGGTGGTAGAGGTCGTGTGATCTCAGGTGATTTTGAAATTAGTAGAGTTGGTGCTTTTCAGGGTTTTCTGGGATTGCAGTAAGTACCCTTCCTATCCTTTTCTATTTAGATAGTTTGGGCCCCAGCGTTTGCTCATACTATTTTCTTTCTGTGTCAGTATTTCCTCTTGTCTAACCGCCATTACATGTTTGGGGGCTTTCTGTTATCTTTGGGGTTCTGCTCCGGGGCAGATAGCTTTCCTATTTCTATCTTTAGGTGTAGTTAGTTTCTCAGGCTGTGACGAGGCGTCTAGGACCAACGTAGGAACGCTCCACGGCTGCCTCTAGTTGTGGTGGTTAGTCAGGGTACTGCAATCTCATAGATTCCAACTGCTCTGGTGTATTGCCTTTTTTACCTGCACTCCTCAGCTACCGAAACATAACATACTGCAGTCCAACTGGTTGGGATGTCCAACATAGATATCAGGATTTACAGTGGAAGAGCAGGTAATGCTGAGCTGTTGGTGCGAAAAGAGTGCTAAGGTCCTTGAAGCATGAAGAACGTGCAGTTTATTTTCAACAGGTTTTGAAGTCTATCTGACTTTTTCTTCAGAAGAGCCACATAATAGTCAAAAGAACATATTCCGAAGCACTTTACAATTAAGCGGAGACATGAATAACAATAAAGACATCACATAGTAACAAATAGTTCAGCAGTTGCAGGAGTGAGGGCCCTGCTCACAGGCTTACAGTCTATAAGGAAATGGGGGGACACAATAGGTAGAAAGTGCTTGTCATGTATGGTCCGGCCACCATTATAATAAATAGGACATTTCAAATTAGCTGCATGATCTGGCCAGGTTCTGAGTAAAATTTAGAAAGAGGGAACAATAGAGTTATGTTGGTGAATTGAAGTGATAAACCTGTCTAAAGAAATGTGTTTTTAAAGCAACATGGGGCTAGGTATTAGTCATATTGTCTGGGATAATACATTCCAAAAAACTGGCGCAGCATGAGAGAAGTCTTGGAGACAGAGGTAGGAGGTTCGGAGTATAGAGGAGGTTAGTCTTAGCTCATTTGCAGAGCAGAGCGCACGGGTATGGTGATAGACAGAGATGAGGGAGGAGAGGCATGGTGGTGCAGACCTGTGAAGAGCTTTGTGGGTGAGTGAGATAAGTTTGTATGGTATTCTGTAATGAATGGGTAACCAGTGCAATGGCTGGCACAGGGTAGAGGCACTGATGTAGCGGCTGGACAGAAATACTACCCTGGCTGCCGCATTCAGGATGGATTGGAGAGGAGAAAGTTTTGTTAGACGGAGACTGATCAGCGGAGAGTTGCAGTAGCCCAGACGAGAGTGAATAAGAGCAACAGAAAAAAGTTTTTCAGTTGAAAAGTTGAGAAAAGGTCGGGTACTGGAAATGTTTTTAAGATGCAGGTAAAATGAACACGTGAGCAATTGGATATAGGGGATAAAGGAAAGTTTTGCACCAAATATCACCCCAAGATAGGAAGCGTGCTGCTTGGGAGTTATAGTTGAAGCATCCAAAGCAATTGTAATATCAATATAAGTCGGTTACTAGAGGTCGGAAACACAAGGTATCGAGGTTTCACCCCTTAGTGTGTCTGGGATGCAGTTACTGACAGCTCGGCCGTCCAACCCGGTACAGGGGCATGCTGAAGCTGTCAGTACTTTGACAGCTTGGCCATCCAATCTGGTACAGGGGCGTGCTGAGCTGTCAGTGTGTTGATTGACAGCTCGACTTTCCAATCTGTGACTGGGAGGCGTCGGCTGTCTCCAAGTGTTCACTATCCCGGGTGATTGCCAGGCTACTTAACTGAGCTGCTTCTCCCAGACCTCTGCCAGATGTACATTCAGCTTGTGAGGTTTGTGCTCCCTGTGCCTTGAGTTCTGTATGCTTGATAATTTGCTGCCTGACCTTGCACTTCGTTCTGACCATCTGATTGTTTAACCCCTTCTGCTGTGACCTTGGAACGTTACCTGACCATGCTTTTGTCTCTTCCTTCTGTTTATGACATACTCTCCAGGCTTCTGACCTTGGACTCCTTGACCATTCACAGCTTGGCCTTGAGTAATAACTAGCGTCACACAAGGTCAGTTTACACTGTGTAACAAAAGAAAGCACAGTGTGCAGGAGAGGTCCTATAAATTCCATTCACTTTGCTGAAACTGTAAAATGCTGCATTTTGCATATCAAAAATACGCAACATTAAAAACTCACTGAAAACCATGGAATATTAACCTTATGAAGAACCAGAGAAAGTCTCTATAAGACAATAATAATAATAATAAATATAAAATATATTTTTCTTGTACTATATGCTATTTTTTTCAAAACTAGATTATAGATGCTGGTAATTCTGGTTGTATATGTAATCGTTCACAACTGAATGTTTGACAATACAGTTAAGCAGCATTTTGACTGACAAGTAGAGTTGAGCGATACTTTCCGATACCAATAAGTATCGGATCGGAATTAGTATCGCCGATACCCAAAAAGTATCGGCGATACCCGATACCGGAAATCCAATGTAAGTCTATGGGAACAAAATATCGGAATTAAAAAAAAACCATTCTTGCCTTGTTGGTTAATTGTACATGAAGGAAAACAACAAAGAGTAATGTAGAATGCATTGGGGGAGGTTGAGGAGACATTAAAGGCATAGATGTTTAACCCAATCAAATGGAATAGCATTAATATTTTTTTTTTAAAGATGTTCGGATTGATGAAAAAATTGACAATGTTGTTAACCTTTTTTCTATTTTGGCAAATATGTATGTTTCACAACTTCCATGCTCTTCACCTTTTTAACTTTTGCCACACTTTCTCCTTCATAATCTTCAGCAGCATCATCTTTTTCATCAATTATTCTTCATCTTCACCTTCTTTATCTTCTTCTTAAACTTCTTGCTATTCATCTTTTTGTTAACATTAACAATCTTCATATTCTACTTCATCTTCATCTTCTTCATCATATTCTTATTTGTGACAGAGATTCCTGTACTTGTAATCTGTAAAAGTATGAATTTTTCTTCCTTCCGTTCTTGCTGTCACAAAAGATTTAAATTACAACAGTATTTGTCCGTGTTCAGTTTAGCCTGCAGCAGCAGGCATTTTCCAGGGGCACCACGAGGAGGAACGGACTCACCCCCATACACTGCTTAGTCTTCTTCTGCTTATAATTTAGAGCATATATTTAGCTCTTCATTTTGGTCTTATACTTCACGTTCTTCTGCTTTTTGATCTTCTGCTTAATGTTCTTCTGTCTCTTGTTCTGTATCTTGTAGTTTGTCTTAACCTTCTTTGTCCTGTTGGTGATCTTCTTCTGGGTAATCTTTTATTTCTTCTTTGTGATGGTGTTCAGGCTGGTTGGCTTGATGCTCGTCATCCTTGTGGTCGTCATCTTCTTCGGGGTGGTCATCAGGGTCGTCGTCTTCATTGTTGGAGATCCAGAGTGATTACCCAAAAAAAACATTTAAAAATCTTCAATTTGTAAATGTAGCTGAAGGTACAAGAAGGCTGACTAACTTCCGCGAACCAGCTGACGTTACTGGAACCCGGACGGGTATCAGATGGTACAAGAGACAATGGAAGTAACGAGGACCAGCTGACTGTGCTGGAACCCGGAGGGGCAGCTGTTGTGAATGGGTTTGAGATGAGTTCTGAGCAGAGGCTCCTCTGGTGGTTACAAGCGGTACTAGTGAGGATTGTGAGGACTGGGAATCAGGTGTTACTGATTGGTCTTATGTAAGGGAGTCATTTTCCCATCAGGGTTGCCGGTGATCAATTGTTCTGGTCTGAATCCTTCTTTCCAGTTTCCCTTGTAGCCTGCTGTGTCGTGTCTGCATCTCCTGCTATCAGATAAGACAATTTCTTATTTTGTGTTTTTGCTATATTTTTGCATTTTGTCCTGCACTTCTTTGGGGGCCTTCAGGGTCCCCTCCGGGGCTTTTTCCCTCTCAGTTTAGTCCAGCCACTGTGTTTTGTACTTTTGCTTTTTCCAGTTTTTTTTCAGTGGCTGCTGTTTTGTTTTTGTTACACCAGAGAACTAATTTAGGTGGTAGAGGTCGTGTGATCTCAGGTTATTTTGAAATTAGTAGAGTTGGTGTTTTTTCAGGGTTTTCTGAGATTGCAGTAAGTACCCTTCCTATCCTTTTCTATTTAGATAGTTTGGGCCCCAGCGTTTGCTCATACTATTTTCTTTCTGTGTCAGTATTTCCTCTTGTCTAACCGCCATTACATGTTTGGGGGCTTTCTATTATCTTTGGGGTTCTGCTCCGGGGCAGATAGCTTTCCTATTTCTATCTTTAGGTGTAGTTAGTTTCTCAGGCTGTGACGAGGCGTCTAGGACCAACGTAGGAACGCTCCACGGCTGCCTCTAGTTGCGGTGGTTAGTCAGGGTACTGCAATCTCATAGATTCCAACTGCTCTGGTGTATTTCCTTTTTTACCTGCACTCCTCAGCTACCGTAACATAACAGTATCACCGGCCATAAAAATTGTATGGTACTCACAGAAGGGAAAAAATATTTTGAAGGAAGAAAAGTTGTCAGAGATATTTTTCTGTTTGTTGCATTTTTTTTTTTTTCCCTCTGTATCTCTGGGTGCTGGGGAGGATCTTTTCTCCCAATGGAGTTTGCACAGTTGACTGGCCGTGTGGATCAGCTTGCCACTGAGGTTCAGAGTATTGCTGCATATCTTGCTAGGTTGCCTGTTGTGGAACCTAGGATCCCCATGCCAGATTTGTTTTTAGGGGATCGAGCTAAGTTTCAGAATTTCAAAAATAATTGTAAATTGTTTCTTGCCTTAAAATCTAAGTCCTCAGGAAACGCAGTGCAGCAGGTTCAAATTATCATCTCTCTCCTGCGCGGCGATCCTCAGGATTGGGCTTTTTCCCTGATACCTGGGGATCCTATTTTGAGTGATGTTGATGCATTTTTTCAGGCTTTGGGGTTATTGTACGATGAGCCTAATGTCACTGATCAAGCTGAAAAAGCCTTGTTGGCATTAAATCAGGGGCTTGATGACGCTGAGTTATACTGTCAGAGATTCCGTAGGTGGGCAGTCCTGACCAAGTGGAATGACGACGCTTTGGCGGCCCTTTTCCGGAAGGGTCTGTCGGATAATGTAAAGGATGTTATGGTGGGATTCCCTGTCCCCTCTGGTCTCAATGATTCTATGTCATTAGCGATTCAAATTGACAGACGTTTGCGTGAGCGGAGAAGTATGCGTGGAGTGGTGTTGCCTTGTGAGCCAGCTGCTGAG
Organism: Oophaga sylvatica; assembly: GCA_033576555.1. Lineage (NCBI taxonomy): Eukaryota > Metazoa > Chordata > Amphibia > Anura > Dendrobatidae > Oophaga > Oophaga sylvatica. Next base: position 125,786,648 of record JARQOD010000005.1, on the reverse strand, counting down.
CCCATGCAGTGTGATGGAGTGGTGTCTGGGGCACAGCGTCATGAGTTTCGAAAGCGCAATGGGTTATGTTTCTACTGTGGTGATGCCTCTCATGCTATTTCAGTCTGCCCTAAGCGGGGAAGACATTTTGCACGCTCAGTTGTCTTGGGTAGTGTTCAGACTAAGTTTTTATTAACTGTCACTCTGATATGCTCTCTGTCCTCATTTTCTGCTCAGGCTTTCGTTGATTCTGGAGCAGCTATTAACCTGATGGATTATGATTTTGCTAAACGTTGTGGGTTTCCCTTGATACCCCTACAGAAGTCTATTCCTTTACTGGGGATCGATTCTACCCCTTTGGCTGAGAATAAACCCAGTTTTCTACTCAGGTGATAATGAGGGTTGAACCTGATCACCAGGAGTGCTGCAAATTTTTGGTTCTATATAATCTGCATGACATTATAGTGCTGGGTTTCCCTTGGTTACAGTCTCATAATCCTGTTTTGGATTGGAAATCTGTGTCTGTAACCAGTTGGGGCTGCCAATGTGTTAATACCAACACTCCTGTTTTTTCTGCCTCCCCCCAGGCTGAGGATGTTCCTGACTTTTTGTTTGATTTTTCTGATGTTTTTAGCGAAAGTAAATCTGCATCCTTGCCTCCCCATAGGAGCTATGACTGCGCTATTGAATTAGTGCCAGGTAGTAAATTCCCTAAAGGTCGCCTTTTTAACTTGTCTGTACCTGAACATGACGCTATGCGGTCTTATATCAAGGAATCATTGGAGAAGGGTCATATCAGACCATCCTCTTCACCCTTAGGTGCCGTTTTGTCCCAAAAAGATCCAGAGACCTCTAAAAGTAACCCTTGTGCCTTTTTCTCTCGAAAATTTTCTCCTACTGAACGTAATTATGACGTGGGTAATCGGGAGTTATTGGCCATGAAGTGGGCTTTTGAAGAGTGGAGACATTGGCTGGAGGGAGCCAAACATCAGGTGGTGGTCCTTACGGACCATAAGAATCTGGTCTATCTGGAATCTGCCAAGCGACTCAATCCTAGACAGGCCAGGTGGGCCTTGTTTTTCACACGTTTTAATTTTGTGGTTTCCTTTCTTCCTGGCACTAAGAATGTTAAGGCGGATGCCCTCTCGAGGAGTTTCCTTGCGGACTCTCCTGAGCTATCTGATCCCTCTGTTATTTTGAAGGAGGGTGTAGTTCTTTCCGCCATCTCGCCCAATTTGAGACTTGCTCTGGAGGGGTGTCAGGAGGATACGCCCGAGCGCTGCCCTGTTGGAAAATTGTTTGTCCCGGACCAATGGAAAAAGAGTGTGATGTCTGAGATTCATTGTTCCGCATTGGCTGGGCATCCCGGAATTTTTGGTACCAGAGACTTGGTTAGTCGGTCCTTTTGGTGGCCTACCTTGTCTCGCGATGTCAGGGAATTTGTGCAGTCCTGCGGGACTTGCTCTCGCTCCAAGCCTTGCTCTCGCTCTAGTGGTTTGTTGATGCCATTGCCTGTGCCCAAGAGACCATGGACCCATATCTCTATGGATTTCATTTCCGATCTTCCTGTTTCTCAGAGAATGACCACCATCTGGGTAATTTGTGATAGGTTTTCCAAAATGATACATCTTGTGCCATTACCTAAGTTGCCTTCCTCCTCTGAATTGGTGCCGTTGTTCCTTCAGCAAGTGGTTCGTTTACACGGCATTCCTGAGAACATTGTGTCTGACAGAGGAGTCCAGTTTGTTTCCAGATTTTGGAGGACTTTTTGTTCTAAACTGGGTGTTCAATTGTCTTTCTCCTCGGCATTTCATCCTCAGACCAATGGTCAAACTGAGAGAACAAACCAGACATTGGAGACTTATCTAAGATGCTTTGTGTCTGCTGATCAGGATGACTGGGTCTCTTTTTTGCCTTTGGCTGAGTTTGCTCTTAATAATAGGGCTAGCTCTGCCACTTTGATGTCTCCGTTTTTCTGTAATTCTGGGTTTCACCCTCGATTTTCTTCAGGACAGACGGAGGCTTCTGTCTGTCCAGGTGTTGACTCTGTTGTTGAGCGTATGCAGCAGATTTGGGACCAGGTAGTGGAGAGGTTGTCCCTCTCTCAGGAGAAGGCCCAGCGGTTTGCTAACCGGCATAGGACTGATGGTCCTCGGTTTAAAGTGGGGGACTTGGTCTGGTTGTCCTCAAAGAATATTCCTATGAGAGTAGCATCTCCTAAATTTAAGCCTAGGTTCATTGGACCTTATAAGATCATGGAGATTATTAATCCTGTTTCTTTTCGTTTGCTTCTTCCAGGGACATTTAAGATCCATAACGTGTTCCACAAGTCCTTGTTGAAGAGGTTTGTTGAGCCAGTGGTTCCTGCTGCTGTGCCTCCTGACCCTGTTTTGGTTGAGGGCAATCTGGAGTATGTGGTTGAGAAAATATTGGATTCTCGTTTTTCTAGACGAAGACTCCAGTATTTGATTAAATGGAGAGGTTATGGTCAGGAAGACAATTCTTGGGTGTTTGCTTCGGACATCCATGCTAGGAGACTTATCCGTGCGTATCATAGAACTCATCCTGACCGACCTGGTTGCTCAAATGAGGGTTCGGTGACCCCTCCTCAAGGGGGGGTACTGTTGTGAATGGGTCTGAGATGAGTTCTGAGCAGAGGCTCCCTCTGGTGGTTACAAGCGGTACTAGTGAGGATTGTGAGGACTGGGAATCAGGTGTTACTGATTGGTCTTATGTAAGGGAGTCATTTTCCCATCAGGGTTGCCGGTGATCAATTGTTCTGGTCTGAATCCTTCTTTCCAGTTTCCCTTGTAGCCTGCTGTGTCGTGTCTGCATCTCCTGCTATCAGATAAGACAATTTCTTATTTTGTGTTTTTGCTATATTTTTGCATTTTGTCCTGCACTTCTGTGGGGGCCTTCAGGGTCCCCTCCGGGGGCTTTTGCCCTCTCAGTTTAGTCCAGCCACTGTGTTTTGTACTTTTGCTTTTTCCAGTTTTTTTTCAGTGGCTGCTGTTTTGTTTTTGTTACAGCAGAGAGCTAATTTAGGTGGTAGAGGTCGTGTGATCTCAGGTGATTTTGAAATTAGTAGAGTTGGTGTTTTTTCAGGGTTTTCTGAGATTGCAGTAAGTACCCTTCCTATCCTTTTCTATTTAGATAGTTTGGGCCCCAGCGTTTGCTCATACTATTTTCTTTCTGTGTCAGTATTTCCTCTTGTCTAACCGCCATTACATGTTTGGGGGCTTTCTATTATCTTTGGGGTTCTGCTCCGGGGCAGATAGCTTTCCTATTTCTATCTTTAGGTGTAGTTAGTTTCTCAGGCTGTGACGAGGCGTCTAGGACCAACGTAGGAACGCTCCACGGCTGCCTCTAGTTGCGGTGGTTAGTCAGGGTACTGCAATCTCATAGATTCCAACTGCTCTGGTGTATTTCCTTTTTTACCTGCACTCCTCAGCTACCGTAACATAACAGGCAGCAGAAGGAAAAGAGCCAATGGCACAACCGAGGACCAGCTGACGTTACTGGGACACTGTTACTAAGCAGGAGGTACCTGTGCTCCAAAGCACTACCAAGGACCAGCAGACGTTGCTGGAACTCGGATACCGAGATGGAGGCACCTAGGCCAAAGGCACTGCGGAGAACCAGTTGACGGTACTGGAACCCGGACGGGTAGCAGAAGGTACAAGAGCCAATGCAAGTAACGAGGACCAGCTGACTGTGCTGGAACCCAGAGGGGCAGCAGAAGGAAAAGAGCCAATGGCACAACCGAGGACCAGCTGACGTTACTGGGACACGGTTACTAAGCAGGAGGTACCTGTGCTCCAAAGCACTACCAAGGACTAGCAGACGTTGCTGGAACTCGGATACCGAGATGGAGGCACCTAGGCCAAAGGCACTGTGGAGAACCAGCTGACGGTACTGGAACCCGGACGGGTACCATAAGGCACCCATGAAAATGTAAGTTGACAGGCCGCAAGCCGTCCGCAGCTACCGAATCACACAGTCCTACAGTGGGTGCTTGTCCTATTGTCACAACGGAAACAGCCTTTATTTACATATCCCACAGCACACATAGGAATGACCTAAACTGCAGGCACCATAGAGTCGGCTAACCTGAATGCAACACGACAGGACAACTTATTGGAGGCTAATTGACGTTGACACTGCCAGGAAACAGCTGTCATGCTGTAACCAGTCTGGGCAGGAGTCAGTACCCGTGCCAAGTACTTCCGAGCAAAAAGTGGCGGTGTTGGAGCCCAGGGATGAGAAGAGAACAGGGTGGAGGCAGCAGGACTTTTTGCCGTACACACAGCAGGGGAACAGCTGACATGACTGAACCCCAGTAACACAGGAGCAAGTGTTGACTGTGTTAACAGCACTTCTAGGCAACAACTGGCGGTGTTGGAGCCCTGGGATGAGAGGAGGACAGGGTGGAGGCAGCAGGACTTTTTGACGTACACACAGCAGGGGAACAGCTGACATTACTGAACCCCAGTAACACAGGAGCAAGTGTTGACTGTGCTAACAGCACTTCCAGGCAACAACTGGCGGTGTTGAAGCCCAGGGATGAGAGGAGGACAGGGTGGAGGCAGCAAGACTTTTTGACGTACACACAGCAGGGGAACAGCTGACATTACTGAACCCCAGTAACACAGGAGCAAGTGTTGACTGTGCTAACAGCACTTCCAGGCAACAACTGGCGGTGTTGGAGCCCAGGGATGAGAGGAGGACAGGGTGGAGGCAGCAGGACTTTTTGACGTACACACAGCAGGGGAACAGCTGACATTACTGAACCCCAGTAACACAGGAGCAAGTGTTGACTGTGCTAACAGCACTTCCAGGCAACAACTGGCGGTGTTGGAGCCCAGGGATGAGAAGAAAACAGGGTGGAGGCAGCAGGACTTTTTGACGTACACACAGCAGGGGAACAGCTGACATTACTGAACCCCAGTAACACAGGAGCAAGTGTTGACTGTGCTAACAGCACTTCTAGGCAACAACTGGCGGTGTTGGAGCCCAGGGATGAGAGGAGGACAGGGTGGAGGCAGCAGGACTTTTTGACGTACACACAGCAGGGGAACAGCTGACATTACTGAACCCCAGTAACACAGGAGCAAGTGTTGACTGTGCTAACAGCACTTCTAGGCAACAACTGGTGGTGTTGGAGCCCAGGGATGAGAGGAGGACAGGGTGGAGGCAGCAGGACTTTTTGACGTACACACAGCAGGGGAACAGCTGACATTACTGAACCCCAGTAACACAGGAGCAAGTGTTGACTGTGCTAACAGCACTTCCAGGCAACAACTGGCGGTGTTGGAGCCCAGGGATGAGAAGAGAACAGGGTGGAGGCAGCAGGACTTTTTGACGTACACACAGCAGGGGAACAGCTGACATTACTGAACCCCAGTAACACAGGAGCAAGTGTTGACTGTGCTAACAGCACTTCCAGGCAACAACTGGCGGTGTTGGAGCCCAGGGATGAGAAGAGAACAGGGTGGAGGCAGCAGGACTTTTTGACGTACACACAGCAGGGGAACAGCTGACATTACTGAACCCCAGTAAACAGGAGCAAGTGTTGACTGTGCTAACAGCACTTCTAGGCAACAACTGGCGGTGTTGGATCCCAGGGATGAGAGGAGGACAGGGTGGAGGCAGCAGGACTTTTTGACGTACACACAGCAGGGAACAGCTGACATTACTGAACCCCAGTAACACAGGAGCAAGTGTTGACTGTGCTAACAGCACTTCCAGGCAACAACTGGCGGTGTTGGAGCCCAGGGATGAGAAGAGAACAGGGTGGAGGCAGCAGGATTTTTGACGTACACACAGCAGGGGAACAGCTGACATTACTGAACCCAGTAACACAGGATCAAGTGTTGACTGTGCTAACAGCACTTCCGAGCAACAACTAGCGGTGTTGGAGCCCAGGGTCAAGGAGGATGTTTAAATACTAGATCAAGTATTTTCCTTGTTACATGTCAATTTTAAATGTCTAGACTTCAAACAGAGAAAGATAACCTTTATACCATAAGATGATGATTTCATTTAAAAAAATATCTAGATAAATAAAGAATTGACAAACATAAACACATACATTAAACATGTTGAACAGCAATGCAAACCACAAAATAAATTAGTTAAGGAATCTGCTATACGGTTGTACATAAAAGCATACAAGTACATATCTGAATCCATTAATGATGGATAAGTAACAGTATGTACACCATTTTTATTGTATAGACAATGAATGTCTGACTTCAAAACATCATCAGCATTACAAGTTATTTGTGACATTAATAAAATGTTACATTTGCTGAATAATGTCACTAAACAGGTTATAAAAATTATACAATTTCCATCATGTAATACTCATAATATGTGCCAATAATCATTTTTATTAACAAACATAACCTTTAAAAAGTGCATAGTGAAAATTGCTATTTATGCCTGACTGTGGACTTGCAAGCATGACAACGGATAGATAAGGTATATATAGATGAGACTGCATAGCCACAGATGGTGAATGGCGATGTAATACTGTACCTCAATAAAGTGTGGGTCACTACTACATAATTTTTTTTATATAGCTTTATAAACAGGGTACGTGCATGTATGCTTGCGCCTTTGTTTGGACGCACAGACTGCCTTCCTGCTGTGACGCGTTGGGTAGTGAACAGTTGTGTGCAGTGTTCACTGTAGTCTGAGGTTTTCATTTTTGGAGTGCAGATCACGCTCAAGTTAGTTCTTCAACCACTGCTGGTTGTAGTCTGCTGAGCGTGTGTCACTGGCACATCCTTGAAATTTTTCTCTAATTGGTGCTGCTCCATTCTATTTCAAATAACTAAAATCTATTAGTGTGACGCGCTTCCATCCGTATACAATACATTGATTGCAAACACTATAGAAGTACACAAAGGGGCCTTTCACACCTAGTGAACAGTTGTGTGCAGTGTTCACTGCAGTCTCTGCGGAATAACCACACTTAGGCCTTATAACTTTTCAGTCTTTCTTTATCAATCTACCAAGATGAAGAAGGCAGGGAGTAAGGCACGTGGTCGTGGCCGTGGAGTTTCAGCAGGGAGAGGACGTGGGGATTCTGTGGCTGCTGCCGCCAACAGTGACACAGCATCCACCAGTTTTCCCCGTGAGCGTTCCTTTATGCGCACTTTTGTAGGAGGTTGGCGTACCCCCCTGCTGCGGGAAGAACAAATTGAAGCCGTTGTTGGTTGGATGTCAGCCAATGCATCGACTTCAATTGCTTCCACCTCCTCTCAGGACCACAGCACTGTTGAGCAACCATCTGTCTCTTCACCGCCTGCCAAATTGCGCAGGCATTCAGAGAGTTCTGTACAGGAGCCAGCTGAGTGTCTGCTTCTGTTCTCTGAATCTGTTGGCTTGCAAACAGGGGCCCAGCCAAGCAGCATTCTGGAATGTGAAGAAGAGGGAGTATGCAGTGATGCGCAACAGCTGTGTCTCTCTGAATCTGAAGAGGCGGGTGAGACAGTGCTGATGGTCAGCACACCGCAGAACGCATCTGATGATGATGAGACTCAGGTGCCAGTTTCTGTTGAGCATGGTGCTGGCCAGACCACCCAACAGCAGCAGGTGTTGGAAGAGGGTAGTGGAGATGATGAGGTCCAAGACCCAACATGGCGTGAGGAACAGGAAGGTGGTGGGAGCAGCTCAGAGGAATAATAATAATAATAATAATATTTATTTATATAGCGCCATCATATTCCGCAGCGCTTTACAGTTTAGCAGTTTCAGAACACAAGTCATAAGTAACAACGTTAACAATACAATAATTAAAGCAAAATAAGTCGCCCCTGCTCGTGACAGCTTACAATCTACAATGAGGTGGGGGAAATACAAAGTATAGGTGTTTATATACAATGGTGCATTTACAATGATGGTCCAGCCATCTTAAGGGAGTGAGGGATGGAGATAGTGAATGGGCTAGACACACACACACTTACACAGAATACATAGAATGACTTTGATTAGTGAATGTGATAGGCCGCTCTGAACAAATGTGTTTTGAGGGAGCGCCTGAAACCATGCAAATTGTGGATAGTCCTAATTTCTTGGGGTAGAGCATTCCAGAGGATTGGCGCAGCGCGGGAGAAGTCTTGTAGTCGGGAGTGGGAGGTACGGATTAGTGCAGAGGTTAGTCGAAAGTCGTTTGCAGAGCGCAGCAGTCGGTTAGGCCGATAGATAGAAATGAGGGAGGAGATGTAGGGGGGTGCTGCACTGTGGAGAGCTTTGTGGGTGAGAACCAGTACTTTGAATTTATCCTATAATGAATGGGCAGCCAGTGTAAGGACTGGCGAAGAGCGGACGCGTCCGAGTACCGATTAGCCAGATGGATTACCCTGGCTGCTGCATTAAGGATGGACTGGAGAGGGGATAGTCGAGTAATGGGGAGACCAAGTAATAGAGCGTTGCAGTAGTCCAGGCGGGAGTGGATCAATGCTACAGTGAGGGTTTTTGTTGTTTCCATGGTGAGAAAAGGGCGGATTCTAGAGATGTTCTTTAGGTGTAGGCGGCAAGAGAATGTATATGGGAGGTGAAGGAGAGATTGGTGTCAAACATAACACCCAGACAGCGAGCTTGCTGCCGAGGTGTTATTATGGTGCCGCCCACGGAGAGGGATATGTCAAATTTAGGGAGGTTAGTAGACGGCGGGAGCAGAAGAAGTTCAGTTTTGGAGAGGTTGAGTTTCAGATACAGAGCGGACATGATGTTGGAGACTGCGGACAGACAGTCGGTGGCGTTCTGTAGTACAGCGGGGGTGAGGTCGGGGGATGACGTGTATAGTTGTGTGTCATCAGCATAAAGATGGTACTGAAAGCAAAATCTGCTGATGTTCTTTCCAATTGTGGCTGTGTAGAGAGAGAAGAGAAGGGGGCCAAGGACTGAGCCCTGGGTACACCGACAGTGAGAGGAAGAGAAGATGACGTGGAGCCAGAGAACAAAACACTGAAGGAGCGGTCAGAAAGATAGGAGGAGAACCAGGAGAGAACAGTGTCCTTAATACCTAGTGAGTGGAGCCTAGACAGTAGGAGACGGTGGTCAACCGTGTCGAAAGCTGCAGAAAGGTCGAGAAGAATGAGCAAAGAGTGGTCACGTTACGTTTTGCTGTAAGAAGGTCATTGCTCACTTTGATGAGTGCAGTTTCGGTCGAATGTAGGGTGCGGAAGCCGGACTGTGAAGGGTCTAGGAGGGAGTGATTGGAGAGGTAACGGGTGAGGCGGGAGAAGACTAGGTGCTCCAAAAGTTTAGAGATGAAGGGGAGATTGGAGACCGGTCTGTAGTTGTTTGTGCAGGAAGGGTCGAGAGCGGGTTTCTTTAGTAGTGGAGTAATGATGGAGTGTTTGAAGGCAGATGGGAAAATGCCAGAGGAGAGTGAGAGATTAAAGATTTTAGTTAGGTGAGTTGTGACAACTGGAGAGAGAGACTGGAGGAGATGTGAGGGAATGGGGTCGGTAGTGCATGTAGTCGGACGAGAGGAAGAGAGGAGTCTGGACTCTGGAGACTTCTTCTTCTGTGATGGGATCAAATGTGGAAAGTTAGCCAGGGGAACAGCAGGGTGGGATGGGAGTCACAGCCCTTGGTGGTTGAGAGCAGATTTCCTGACGGATAGTATCTATTTTTTATATAAAATGGGAGGCCAGGTCGTCAGCACAAATGTCTGTGATAGGGGCTTGTGCTTTTGGCCTGAGGAGGGAGTGAAAAGTGTCAAAAAGTTTCTTGGGGTTGTTGGCTAGTGAGGAGATCAGGGTGGTGAAGTAGGTCTGTTTGGCAAGGTGAAGGGCAGCATTATAAGTTCTTAACATGAATTTAAAGTGGATGAAGTCTTGTGGTGTGCGGGTTTTTCTCCAAAGGCGTTCAGCACTCCTAGAGCATCGCTGAAGAAGTTGAGTTTGCAATGTGAGCCAGGGCTGTTTTACTGTGTTTTTGGAAGTTCTGAGGGTGAGCGGCGCTACTTGGTCAAGGGTGCTTCTAAGAGTGTCATTGTAGTGATGAACAGCCAGATCAGGACAGGAAAAAGAGGAGATTGGGGACAGTGATGAGTGAAGGGAATCTGAAAGTGTCTGAGGGTTAATGGCTTGTAGATTTCTGAATGTGTGGTAGGTAGGAGTGCGCTGGGATGGTGGAGGATTTGTGAGCGTGAAGGAGAGAATGTTGTGGTCAGACAGTGGAAGCGGTGAGTTATTTAGGTGGGAGATTGAACAGAGGCGGACAAAGACCAGGTCAAGGGTGTTACCATCCTTGTGTGTCTCAGAGGTTGAAAGCTGTGAGAGGCCTAGAGAAGTGGTTAGTGATAGAAGGAAGATAGAGGAAGACATTGCCCCAACGGTACAAACAGGAGGGAGAGTTAGGCTGCAGACTCGGTTGCCTGTAGCCTCCAGTTTGGCACCTGTTCGGAGCAGTTGTCTTCCAAAAGTCAAAATGTGCGCTCCCAGGACTTGCACTGCGTGGTCCTTTTTTGACACACTTGCAGATGATATTTGCTATGTCAAATGCAAGCTGTGTAATCAAAAAGTAAAAAGAGGTAAAAGTGTCAGTAACCTCAATATCAATATTTGGATCTAAATGTGCAGCTGGCAACACTGAGATCCATAGACAATATGGAAAGGAGTCTTCTGCTCACTGAGCAGACGCTCAATGGGATAGATGAGGGGGGGATGCTAGGGTGGAGCTGCAGGACACTGAAGTAGGAAGCTGGGTGACAGTTAAAAGCGGGGTAGAGGGAAGAGCGCCAGGGAGGCTAGTCCTGATCTGGCACACCCCAATAAGTTTGCAAAGTTGGCAGATGAGGGGGTTGTCAGTACAGGGGTAGCACTGCTGCAGCCAGGCATGTCCTCTGAAAGCCGGGGGAGTGTCTGCTCCAGTAAGGGGGGAATTAGGAGAGCAGGGCAGGCCAGACAGGTGCTGGTAGTGGGGGACTCAATTATTAGGGGAACAGATAGGGCAATCTGTCACAAAGACAGGGATCGTCGAACAGTGTGCTGCCTACCTGGCGCTCGAGTCCGACACATCGCTGATCGGGTTGACAGATTACTGGGAGGGGCTGGTGAGGACCCAGCGGTCATGGTGCACATTGGCACAAATGACAAAGTTAGAGGCAGGTGGAAGGTCCTTAAAGATGATTTCAGGGAATTAGGCTGCAAGCTTAAAGCAAGGACCTCCAACGTGGTATTTTCTGAAATACTGCCGGTACCACGTGCCACACCAGAGAGGCAACGGGAGATTAGGGAGGTTAATAAGTGGCTCAAGAATTGGTGTAGGAAGGAGGGGTTTGGGTTCCTGGAGAACTGGGCCGACTTCTCAGTTGGCTACAGGTTCTATGCTAGGGATGGGCTGCACCTCAATGGGGAGGGTGCAGCTGTGCTGGGGGAGAAAATGGCTAGAAGGTTGGGACTAGGGGGGGGAGGGTATTCATTTTATAGGAGGGGAAGGCAGTACAGATAGAGACAAGGGCACAAATAATGAAATTGGGGGTGGGGGTGGCATGGGGGGTGGGGTTAGAACAGTTAATAATTTAAGAAAGAATAGAGGTTCAGAGAGATACATAAAGTGCATGTATACTAATGCTAGAAGCCTCACCAACAAAATGGCGGAATTAGAATTAATTTTGTTGGAACATAATTATGACATGGTGGGGATATCTGAGACTTGGCTGGATGAGAGCCACGACTGGGCGGTTAATTTACAGGGCTATAGTCTGTTTAGAAATGACCGTAAAAATAAGCGAGGTGGGGGTGTGTGTTTATATGTAAAATCATCCTTAAAACCCATCCTGTGTGATATCTGTGAATCTAATGAAGATGTAGAGTCTCTGTGGGTGGAGATTAGGGGAGGGGGGAAAAATAATAAATTATTGATAGGGGTTTGTTATAAGTCTCCTAAAATAATGGAAGCAACAGAGAATAACCTCGTAAAGCAAATAGATGAAGCAGCAACTCAAGGAGAAGTCATTATTATGGGGGACTTCAACTACCCTGAAATACATTGGGGAACAGAAACCTGCAGTTCCAGCAAAGGTAATAAGTTTTTGGCAACTATGAGAGACAATTACCTTTCACAACTAGTTCAGGACCCAACAAGAGGGGGGCACTGCTAGACCTAATATTATCCAACAGGCCAGACCGCATATCAAATATAAGGGTTGGGGGTCACTTGGGTAATAGTGATCACAAAATAATAAGCTTTCATGTATCCTTTAATAAGATGTGTAGTCGAGGGGTTACAAGGACACTAAACTTCAGGAAGGCAAATTTCCAACGGATGAGAGATGATCTTGGTGCAATAAACTGGGACGATATCCTGAGACATAAAAATACACAAAGAAAATGGGAGACGTTTATTAGTATCCTGAATAGGACCTGTGCACAGTATATACCCTATGGGAATAAACATGCTAGAATTAGGAGGAAACCACTATGGCTAAATAGAGCTGTAAGGGGCGCAATAAGGGACAAAAAGAAAGCGTTTAGGGAATTAAAGCAAGTAGGTAGTGAAGAGGCATTAAATAAATACAGAAGACTGAATAAATTCTGTAAAAAGCAAATCAAGACAGCAAAGATTGAGGCAGAGAGACTCATTGCCAGAGAAAGTAAAAAATAATCCCAAAATATTCTTTAACTACATAAATAGCAAGAAACTAAAAAATGATAGTGTTGGTCCCCTTAAAAATAGTCTGGGTGAAATGGTGGATGAGGATGAGGAAAAAGCCAATATGCTAAATGACTTTTTTTCAACTGTATTTACACAAGAAAATCCCATGACAGATAACATGATCAGAGATAAAAAAATTTCTCCATTAAATGTCACATGCTTAACCCAGCAGGAAGTACGGCGGCGTCTAAAAATCACTAAAGTTGACAAATCCCCGGGTCCGGATGGGATACACCCCCGAGTACTGCAGGAATTAAGTACAGTTATAGATAGACCATTATTTTTAATCTTTAAAGATTCCATAATAACTGGGTCTGTACCACAGGACTGGCGTATAGCAAATGTGGTGCCAATATTCAAAAAGGGGGCAAAAACTGAACCTGGAAATTATAGGCCAGTGAGCTTAACATCTACTGTGGGTAAAATCCTGGAGGGTTTTTTAAGGGATACTATTTTGGAGTATCTGAAGCTGAATAACCTCATGACACAGTATCAGCATGGGTTTACGAGGGACCGTTCTTGTCAGACTAATCTGATAAGCTTTTATGAAGGGGTAAGTTCAGGACTGGACCAAGGGAATGCAGTGGACGTGGTGTTCATGGACTTCTCAAAAGCTTTTGATACAGTGCCACACAAAAGGTTGATACATAAAATGAGAACAATGGGGATAGGGGAAAATATGTGTAAGTGGGTTAAGAACTGGCTCATGGATAGGAAACAAAGGGTGGTTATTAATGGAGCACACTCGGACTGGGTCACGGTTAGCAGTGGGGTACCACAGGGGTCAGTATTGGGGCCGCTTCTCTTTAACATATTTATTAATGACCTTGTAGGGGGCATACAGAGTAGTATTTCAATATTTGCAGATGACACTAAACTCTGCAGGGTAATAAATACAGAGGAGGATAATTTTATATTACAGGAGGATTTATGTAAACTAGAAGCTTGGGCTGATAAATGGCAAATGAGCTTTAATGGGGATAAATGTAAGGTCATGCACTTGGGTAGAACAAATAAGATGTATAATTATGTGCTTAATTGTAAAACACTGGGCAAAACTGTCACTGAAAAAGACTTGGGTGTATGGGTGGACGACAAACTCAAATTTAGTGGCCAATGTCAGGCAGCTGCTGCCAAGGCAAATAAAATAATGGGATGCATTAGACGAGGCATAGATGCTCATGAGGAGAACATAATTTTACCTCTATACAAGTCACTGGTGCGACCACACTTAGAATACTGTGTGCAGTTCTGGTCTCCGGTGTATAAGAAAGACATAGCTGAACTGGAGCGGGTGCAGAGAAGAGCGACCAAGGTTATTAGAGAACTGGGGGGTCTGCAATACCAAGACAGGTTATTACACTTGGGGTTATTTAGTTTGGAAAAACGAAGGCTTAGGGGTGATCTTATTACAATGTACAAATATATGAGGGGACAGTACAAAGACCTTTCTAATGATCTTTTTACTCTTAGACCTGTGACGGGGACGAGGGGGCATCCTCTACGTCTGGAGGAAAGAAGGTTTAGCCATAATCACAGATGCAGATTCTTTACTGTAAGAGCAGTGAGACTATGGAACTCTCTGCCGTCTAATGTTGTAATGAGTGATTCCTTACTAAAATTTAAGAGGGGACTGGATGCCTTTCTTGAAAAGTATAATATTACAGGCTATATTCACTAGTTTCCTAGATACAGCGTTGATCCAGGGAGCTAGTCTGATTGCCGTATGTGGAGTCGGGAAGGAATTTTTTTCCCCAATGTGAAGCTTACTGTTTGCCACTTGGGGTTTTTTTGCCTTCCTCTGGATCAACATGTTAGGGCAGGTTAGGATAGGATATGGGTTGAACTAGATGGACTTAAAGTCTTCCTTCAACCTTAATAACTATGTTACTATGTTACCTCAATACCACTAATATGTGGAAACATGTGCGGACAAAGCACGTAGTTGAGTTACAAAGACACACTGGAGATGTAGGCCAACCTACAGCAGCACCTACATCTTCAGGTCGTGTTGAAGCCTCTTCATCGAGCTCACACACAGCTGGTTCGGCTTCCTCACAGGATCGCCATGGAAGAACCTCGGTCACTGTTGTCCAGAGACAAAGTGTTATTCCACCCACAGCAGCAAGTTCCCTGTCATCCTCACACTCCCAGGCCACAAAACAGCCATCGGTAGCACAGGCATGGGATAAAAGACGGCCATACTCGGCAAACCATCCACGAGCACAGGTTCTGAATGCTGGCATTGCAAAACTCCTGTCCCTTGAAATGCTGTCATTCAGGCTGGTGGAGACTGACAGTTTACGTAACTTAATATCATTGGCAGTCCCACAATACAATGTGTCAAGCCGATTTCATTTCAGCAGGCAAGCCGTCCCTGGTCTGCAAAAGCATGTTGAGGGAAAAATTAAACATGCGCTACTAAACGCCGTCAGTAGAAAGGTCCACCTGACCACCGATGTGTGGACCAGTACCCATGGCCAGGGACGATACCTTTCCCTCACTGCCCATTGGGTCAATGTTGTGGAGCCGGGTACTGATCTTGCGAGTGGCGCTGTACGTGTTCTGCCAACTTCAAGGATTGCAGGAATCAAATCTGAACACATTGACTCCTCCTCCTACTCCAGTTCCTCAGAATCATCGCTGCAGGAGCCGTCACGGTCTAACTCCACATGGACCCGTGAACGCTTATCTGTTGCGACCGATATGAGCACAGCCGTGACCAAACGTCAACAGGCCGTCATGAAATTAATTTCCATGGGGAATCGAAGCCACACAGCGCAGGAGCTCTGGAATGCCATCAAGCACGAGAGCGACGTGTGGTTTTTGCCAGCGAATCTCCAGCCAGGCTTGGTAGTGTGTGACAATGGCCGAAATCTGGTGGCAGCTCTGGGCCTTGGCAACTTCACTCACATACCATGTCTGGCACATGTGCTCAACTTGGTCGTGCAGAGTTTTTTGAGGGACTATCCGGATCTTGATGCACTGCTGCACAAGGTCCGCCTATAGTGCGCTCACTTGCGACGTTCCAGCATGGCCAGATCGCTGATTGCAGCTCTGCAACGCAGATTTCGCCTTCCTGAACATCGCATCATATGTGACGTACCCACCAGGTGGAATTCCACTTTACATATGTTTGAGCGGTTGTGTGAGCAGCAGCCAACAGTAATGGAGTATCAGCTGCATCAGGCGCAATCAACTCGCAATTTGCGCCGTTCACACTTCACCACTACTGAGTGGGCCTCTATAATAATAATAATAATAATCTTTATTTATATAGCGCCAATATATTCCGCAGCGCTTTACAGTTTAACAGTTTCAGAACACAAGTCATAAGTAACAACGTTAACAATACAATAATTAAAGCAATATAAGCCGCCCCTGCTCGTGAGAGCTTACAATCTACAATGAGGTGGGGGAGATACAAAGTCAGGTGTTTATATACAATGGTGTATTTACAATGATGGTCCAGCCATTTTGAGGGAGTGATGGATGGATGGAGATAGTGAATGGGCTACACACACAGACTTACACAGAGAATGACTTTGATTAGTGAATGTGATAGGCCGCTCTGAACAAATGTGTTTTGAGGGAGCGCCTGAAACCATGCTAATTGCGGATAGTCCTAATTTCTTGGGGTAGAGCATTCCAGAGGATTGGCGCAGCACGGGAGAAGTCTTGTAGTCGGGAGTGGGAGGTACGGATTAGTGCAGAGGTTAGTCGAAGGTCGTTTGCAGAGCGCAGCAGTCAGTTAGGCGATAGATATAAATGAGGGAGGAGATGTAGGGGGGTGCTGCACTGTGGAGAGCTTTGTGGGTGACAACCAGTACTTTGAATTGGATACTATAATGAATCGGCAGCCAGTGTAAGGACTGGCGAAGGACTCTATGAAGGACATCTGCCACGTTTTGCGTGCGTTTGATGAGTCAACGCGGATGGCGAGTGCAGATGATGCACTAGTCAGCCTGACTGTCCCCCTTATCTGCCTGCTTCAAAAAACACTGCAAGCACTAAGGGATGAGGTTTTGGAAGAGGTGGAGGATGAGGAGTCACAAATTCCATCACCTTCTGGACAGTCAGCGCAACGTGGTTCCTCACAAAGGGCTGGGCAGGGCTCACTTTGTGAGGAGGATGAGGAGGAGTCAATGGAGGAGGAAGACATCGCTCCAGAGGGAGGTACACAACGCTCTAGTCAGTATGTAGAGCGAGGGTGGGGTGATGCAGAGCAGGCAGAGATGACGCCTCTTGCAGGGGACAGCGTTTCTTGGCCAGTTGGGAGTCTGCAGCACATGGTTGATTTCATGCTGCAGTGCCTGAGAAACGACCGCCGCATCGCCCACATTCTCACCACATCTGTTTATTGGGTGTCCACCCTCCTAGACCCTCGCTACCGGGACAACTTACAAAGCCTCATCACACTGTTGAACCGGGAGCGTAAAATGCAGGAGTACCAAGACACACTGGTGCAATCCATAATGTTCTCCATTCCAGCCGAGAGCACTGCTGCTGCTACTGCTTTACAAAGCAGCTGTGTGCGTCGAGGCAGTGGAGACAGCTCTGCAACAAGAGGGAGCACAAGCAGCGCCTCTGCACAGGGCAAGATGTTATGATTTGGTAGCTGAGGAGAGCAGGCAAAAAAGGCAATACACCAGAGAGGTTGGAATCTATGGGATTGCAGTACCCTGACTAACCACCACAACTAAAGGCAGCCGTGGAGCGTACCTACGTTGGTCCTAGACGCCTCGTCACAGCCTGAGAAGCTAACTACACCTAAAGATAGAAAGAGGAAAGCTATCTGCCCCGGAGCAGATCCCCAAAGAACATAGAAAGCCCCCAAACATGTAATGGCGGTTAGACAAGAAGAAATACTGACACAGACAGAAAATAGTATGAGCAAACGTTGGGGCCCAAACTTCCTAAATAGAAAAGGATAGGAAGGGCACTTACTGCAATCCCAAAAAACCCTGAAAAGTACCAACTCTACTAATTACAAAAACACCTGAGATCACACGACCTCTACCACCTAAATTAGTTCTCTGGTGTAACAAAAACTAAACAGCAGCCACTGAAAAAACTGGAAAAGGCAAATGAACAAACAACAGTGGCTGAACTAAACTGAGAGGAGCACAAGCCCCCCAAGGGGACCCGGCAAAACCCCACAGAAGTGCAGGACAAAATGCAAAAAACAAGCACAAAAAAATAAAAGAAGAAAATGTCTTATCTGTTAGCAAAAGATGCAGGCACGAAACAGCGAGCTACAAAGTGTACAGGAATCAAAGATGAGACCAGAACAATTGATCACCGGCAACCCTGATGGGAGG
Organism: Oophaga sylvatica; assembly: GCA_033576555.1. NCBI lineage: Eukaryota > Metazoa > Chordata > Amphibia > Anura > Dendrobatidae > Oophaga > Oophaga sylvatica. The sequence continues at coordinate 125,768,670 of JARQOD010000005.1, read as the reverse complement.
GAACCTCCCTTATATAAGACCAGTCAGTAACACCTGATCTCCAATCTTCACAATCTTCATTGGATAGTTCAGTACTGTTTGTAACCACCAGAGGGAGATTCTGCTCAGAATTCATTTCTAGCACATTCACAACAGCAAGACCAGTATGTTCCAAATGTGGCGAAGTTTTGTGGCAGCGCCACCAATGTCTACACCATCCGAGACGGCTCCAGTCAGCAGGAGGCAACGTTTCCGTAAGATGGTGACAGACTACATGTCTTGCCCTCTCAGTTACTCCCAGATGGCTCTTCCCCATTCAAGTTTTGGGTCTCTAAGCTGGATACATGGCCAGAGCTTAGCCAGTATGCATTGGAGGTGCTGGCTTGCCCTGCTGCCAGTGTATTATCGAAGCCCTTCTTTAGTGCTGCAGGTGGTGTACTAACAGACTGTCGCATGCGACTATCCTCCGATAATGTAGACCGGCTTACTTTTCAGAAAATGAACAAGGCATGGATCTCGCATGAATTTGCCTGTCCGGTTTCAGATTAAATAACTGGTTGGCAACGTTATCCATGTCTCCTGTTATGTTCATCTTTCTACCACCTGAACTCTACTCCCTGGGCTACAACACTGCCAGTTGCTGCTCAGAAGTGTCGTGTCCACAGACCAATACACAAGCTATAGTGTTAGTGGGGTTCAGTAACGCCTGCTGTTCCCCTGCTGTGTGTCTGGCAAAAATTAATGCTGCTAACTCCAAATTAAACTTCTAACATCTCATACTAGGCCTCTGCCTACACCCTCCTTGACCCTGGGCTTCAACACCGCCAGTTGCTGCTCAGAAGTGTTGGATGCACAGATCAAAACAATCGCTGATGTGTTTGTGGGGTTCAGTAACGCCTGCTGTTCCCCTGCTGTGTGTCCGGCAAAAATTACTGCTAGCTAGCTACACATGTTGAAAAAAACATGACATGTTAAAGTGGCTACTGCTACACATAGATAAGAGGCTACAGCCTTATTTCTAAGCTGTAAACAAGTGAAACGTCACCTTTAAAACCATAAAATTATTAGTCTTTGTCACAAATCTGTAACAAAATAATTGTGACATATTACTGCAGATATCCACATGTCGAACACAAATGCTAACACAAAAGCCTACTTATGCTATAGGATACTGATGGTGAACCTTGTCACTCCATAACTTAGACAAATCCAACTCACATCATGCCTCAAATGCTGCAATGTTGGAAGTGCATAATGTGGGTTGAACTTTGACAACAGCTGCAGTGTGAAGGTTAGCCTTCAGTCTTCTTGGCTTTTAAATAAAAGCATACAAGTAAATATAATAATCCATTGTTGATTAAGGGACGTGATGTACACCTGTAATATTGTGCAAACAATGGATGTAGGACTAGTCCTCTTCAACATTACTTATATTTGTGTCATTTGAAAAAATACATATTTAATTAAAAATTTAACAACCCATATCATAAAGGTCCATCATGTAAACATGAGAATCGGTAACAAAAATCATGCATTACCTTGTTAAAGTCAATAGTGCATAGTCACAATAGCAAAATATATACCTGCAAGTGGTGCTGAAACAACGACAACTGATAGAAAAGGTGAATGATATCTAGTTATCAGACTGAATAGCGACACCTGTACAATGTCGATATAATACTGTACCTTAACAAAAAGGCTGTTTGCAACCAATGTATTGTATAAGGATGGAAGCGCGTCACACTAATAGATTTGAGTTATTTGAAATAGAATGGAGCAGCACCAATTAGAGAAAAATGTCAAGGATGAGGCAGTGACACACGCTCAACAGACTACAACCAGCATTGTTTGAAGAACTAACTGGAGCGTGATCTGCACTCCATAAATGAAAACCTCAGACTACAGTGAACACTGCACACAACTGTTCACTAGCTGTGAAAGGCCCCTTTGTGTACTTCTAGACTGTTTGCAACCAATGTATTGTATACGGATGGAAGCGCGTCACACTAATAGATTTGAGTTATTTGAAATAGAATGGAGCAGCACCAATTTGAGAAAAATGTCAAGGATGAGGCAGTGGCACACGCTCAGCAGACTACAACCAGCAGTGGTTGAAGAACTAACTGGAGCGTGATCTGCACTCCAAAAATGAAAACCTCAGACTACAGTGAACACTGCACACAACTGTTCACTAGCTGTGAAAGGCCCCTTTGTGTACTTCTAGACTGTTTGCAACCAATGTATTGTATACAGATGGAAGCGCGTCACACTAATAGATTTGAGTTATTTGAAATAGAATGGAGCAGCACCAATTAGAGAAAAATGTCAAGGATGAGGCAGTGACACACGCTCAACAGACTACAACCAGCATTGTTTGAAGAACTAACTGGAGCGTGATCTGCACTCCAAAAATGAAAACCTCAGACTACAGTGAACACTGCACACAACTGTTCACTAGCTGTGAAAGGCCCCTTTGTGTACTTCTAGACTGTTTGCAACCAATGTATTGTATACGGATGGAAGCGCGTCACACTAATAGATTTGAGTTATTTGAAATAGAATGGAGCAGCACCAATTAAAGAAAAATGTCAAGGATGAGGCAGTGGCACACGCTCAGCAGACTACAACAGCAGTGGTTGAAGAACTAACTGGAGCGTGATCTGCACTCCAAAAATGAAAACCTCAGACTACAGTGAACACTGCACACAACTGTTCACTAGCTGTGAAAGGCCCCTTTGTGTACTTCTAGACTGTTTGCAACCAATGTATTGTATACGAATGGAAGCGCGTCACACTAATAGATTTGAGTTATTTGAAATAGAATGGAGCAGCACCAATTAAGAAAAATGTCAAGGATGAGGCAGTGGCACACGCTCAGCAGACTACAACCAGCAGTGGTTGAAGAACTAACTGGAGCGTGATCTGCACTCCAAAAATGAAAACCTCAGACTACAGTGAACACTGCACACAACTGTTCACTAGCTGTGAAAGGCCCCTTTGTGTACTTCTAGACTGTTTGCAACCAATGTATTGTATACGGATGGAAGCGCATCACACTAATAGATTTGAGTTATTTGAATAGAATGGAGCAGCACCAATTTGAGAAAAAAATGTCAAGGATGAGGCAGTGGCATACGCTCAGAGACTACAACCAGCAGTGGTTGAAGAACAAACTGGAGCGTGATCTGCACTCCAAAAATGAAAACCTCAGACTACAGTGAACACTGCACAAATGTTCACTAGCTGTGAAAGGCCCCTTTGTGTACTTCTATAGTGTTTGCAACCAATGTATTGGATACGGATGGAAGCACGTCACACTAATAGATCACTGTTAATTTCAATTGAATGGAGCAGCACCAATTACACAAAATAAAAAAAGAGTCAGTGAGTGACACGTGCAGATGACTACAAACAGCGTTGGATGCAGAGCAAACTGCAGCGTCACCTGCACTCACACACACACCTTGCACAGAGCTGTGAAAACAACACTGCAAGGAAAAAGGATGATTTACAGAGCGATTTCTCAAATAGCCTGCCTACAGAACAATTCACAAAAACGCTATCTCTAACTGTCCCTTAGAGTCAGCAGAGCAGCGTCCTGTCCCTAACTTAATTCACAGCACAGTGACGGTAAAATGGCGGCGGCGCCTTTTATAGTGCATTCTGACATATTTCAGCATCCAATCACAGCCATGCCATTAGTTAACATGACCGCAGCATTACAGGATGTGCCCACACTTCGTAGGATTCCTCATTGGCTGACTAAAATCACATTGCCTCTCAAAGAATTATGGGAACTTCCGATTCCGGTATACGATATATGAAAAATATCGGAACTAAGTATCGGAATTCCGATACAGCGAATATCGGACGATACCCGATACTTGCGGTATCGGAATGCTCAACTCTACTGACAAGTTTATTAGACGAAGCATGAAAATTCTCTTCTGTGTATACACAGATTATAGTAACAAGATTGCAGCTTCCATCACATGAAGAAATTCCATCTGTTATCTATGAACGTTGGTTAATATTTGCTTCGAAACAGTAGGTTTTAGCTTTGCCTTGTTTACCTTGAGGGGAGAATGTCATGTATGTTACATACATGCGTCTTATTGGAAAAGATTTGCCCGAAATAGTATGTTTTGTGTCCTCAATAGGTCATAATAAAACATGTACTATGTGCCAAACCCTTCATACTACACATCTGAAATATATTTACTACTTGTTAGTTCCCATAATGCTGTAATGTCAACAAGGAAAACTCTATAGTAAACTGACATAATGGAAATTTAAAGGGTTTCAGGGCTTGTAAAAGTATACATATAGTCTGGCAGCTGCAAAATGAGATAACAAAGGAAAAAAGTCCATACTCATCTTTAAAGGGAATCTGTCACCCTAAATTGGCGGGATATTTAAATGATGGCAGTCAGGTCAGATGGGCGGTGTTTTGGGTACTTGCCTTAACATGTTGTTCGCCGCTGTCTCCATTATTTCTGGGAATTGTAGTCGTTGCCCTCCATATAACGCACCTGCGCATTGCAATCTTGAATTGCGCACGCGCAGTATGCTTTGCCCGCAGATTGCAATGCGCAGGGCGTTATATGGTGGGCAACGACTACAATTCCCAGAAATAATGGAGACAGCGGCGAACAACATGTTAAGGCAAGTACCCAAAACACCGCCCCTCTGACCTGACTGCCATCATTTAAATATCCCGCCAATTTAGGGTGACAGATTCCCTTTAAATGTCCTGCTGCTAAATTACTAGCTACAGCAGTCAAGTTCCGTACGTACCGACATGACTGCTCCAGTCGGTGTCTGGTTGGAATATGTGCTGGCTGCAATTATCGGGGTGCAATTATTACCAAGAAGATCACTCTCCTTATGAGTCTTCAAATCACCAACTAGTACCATAAAAAATGGAACAATAAATACATAAGTAGCTATTGAAAGGGGTATACAGAACTTTATGCTAAAAAAGTGGTCCATTCACGAAAATCTCACGGCTTCTCTTAATTAGAGACCTAATTTAGTTCACCCAATGTCCTTAACGTTTTATAGAGGTTGCTGTCTGGCATAACGTTTTTCCTTTGCAGTGAGAGTAATTTTTTTTCTTCATTTTATTCCTATAGTAAGATGCTGAACTTTTAGAAAGGACACTACAGGGGGTGATAATAGGTCAACTAAGCTAGTATCTCATTTCCACCTGTTAACTTTCTTACACCCTGATTGATGGAGAAAAAAAGAAAAATACACTGTGCATGACCTCACGGAAAATAAAAATGTTCTTTTATTTTGAGTTGAGATTATTTAAAAAAAAAATGTATAATTATGTGGGAAAAGGAAACTGTGGACTTAACCCCTGAGGAAGGTGAAATCAGTTGGTAATACTGCAGACAACGAGAAACTTTTAAGGTTTTAAAGTTTTTGGGCTTTGTTAATTTCTTTTCTCTGTATTGACCATGATGGGAAATATCTGGCATGCTGCAGTGAGGATTCACAGATATGACCTTTTTTCGGCCCCTGAAACAGGTTGGTGTAAAGTGGAGGATCCTTCGTCAGGAGTAAGAAATAAGTTACCGTCATCCTATGAAAAAATGAAGATACAAAATAAAATAACATATAATAGGCTCAGAAAATGTGAAGATCTGTGAATGTTTCATTACCACTCCTCAGGTGGTTTCTGTCCCATAACAGCCTCTTATGCAAACAACAGAAAAGCAAATGTCAAACTATTTGATTATTTATTTTATATAGTGCTATTAAATCTCCACAGCGCATAACAGACATCAGTATCCAATTGGTGCATAAAACACAGCAGATACCATCACTGGAGGGTAAATTACACAGAAGGGGCCTAAGAGCATAAAAATTAAAAAGTCATAGAGGGCAGAACAAATTAGCCCTTAGATAATGGCGGTAGGGAATAAGAAGATGGGGCAAAAATTTACAGTTACTGTCACGGATTATTTCTGAAAAAGCCTACATTTCACGGACCAAAGAGGCAGTGCAGGCAACAATACTTTCAAACTTATATATCCTACATAACTACATATATCAAACTTATATATCCTGGAAGGCAATTAATAAACACACAGATCCTCCTGATATTCTGCAATCTGAGATAGTTTACACTGAAATGTTCTCAAAAAAAGCCATCTTATACACCAGGGGCCTGATTTCCTCATAGATTAGAAGCTTACTCATGTATGTATATTTGTAGTTAGCAATATGATAGCGATACATCCTTAATTGATGACTAGATAAATTGTGACACAAATGAGAAATATTTGAATGCTTTTGCTGTCAGTCCTGAAACTTCAAAGGAATCATCAGTGAGTTTATGGAAAGTTCAAATGTCATTTTCAAAGTCACCAATCATCAACGACATGGGAAACTTCTTTACCATTTGTGATGTTCAGATTTGCATCCTCAATCCCAGAATTGGAATGAACACATGGCCACCTGGCCATTCCTGGATAGCGTTGAATTGGGCTCTGTTCACCTCATTTGCTGGAAGCCACATTAATTATACATTTATTCCATTTCCTGTAGATATGCCATAAATATACAAAATAAGAATACACTTTTATTAAGCATTACTACTGTGATGTTGTCTTTTTTTTCAGAACCCAACTGTATCTATTTGGTCCTAATGTGTATTTTTAATGACCCTGTTCTCAGCACTAACCAAATCCCACCCAACTCTCTTGCCAGAGGTAATGTTCGATGTAACGCTGTATCATAGTCTTCATTATTAATTTAATGATATCACATAGAATATACAGAAGTAGGATTAGTACAATTCAGTGATGTGTCACCACTTGGCTTCTAGGTCCATTAGGTAACTCAGCACAAGACAATTAAGCATTTACTTTCATAGTCGACATAATGCTGCATGGAAAAAAATAGGAGTTTAATTTTAGCATATCCTCTTATATAATCGTCTAATTCTGTCTGTCTGTACGGAAATCCCGCGTCGCTGATTGGTTGTGCCCAGCCGGACGCGACCAATCAACGACAGGCGCAGTGCGGCCGCGAATTGGCACAGGATTTGAACCACGCACGCCATCGCTATCGTCGGGAGATCAGCGGTGCTAGCCGCTGATCTCCCGACGGTAGCCGCGGGTCATCTCCTGCTGCATGGAGGTCAGCGGCGATGCAGTCGGGATGCTCGCAGCGGAAGTACCCCTACCGGCGGCCTCCACGTAAACCCCAGCAGCAGCCTCCACGTACATACTCACCTTCCGTCCCTGCATCCCTGTCCTGGAGCATCTGCTTCTTCCTGTGCGGTGCGGTCACATAGTACCGCTCATTAAGGTCATGAATATGGACGCGACTCCACTCCCATAAGCGTGGCGTCCATATTCATGACCTTAATGAGCGGTACCACGTGACCGCACCGCACAGGAAGAAGCTGACGCGACGGGATAGAGATGCAGGGATGTGCAGCGACGGTGTCAGGGTATGATGGGGGGAGGACGAGGGAGCCCAGCCATGCATATAAGATGGGACATGGGAGCCATGCATACAAGGATGGGAGGGGGGAGCGGAGCCATGCATACAAGGAGGGGAGGGGGAGAGGAGCCATGCATACAGGATGGGACAAGGGAGCCATGTATACAGGACTGGAGGGTAGTGAGGAGCCATGCATACAAGGAGGGGAGGGGGGAGAGGAGCCATGCATACAGGATGGGACAGGGGAGCCATGCATACAAGGATGGGAGGGGGGAGCGGAGCCATGCATACAAAGATGGGAGGGGGGAGTTGAGCCATGTATACAGGATGGGACAGGGGAGCCATGTATACAAGGATGAGAGGGGGGAGCGGAGCCATGCATACAAGGATGGGAGGGTGGGAGCGGAGCCATGCATACAAGGATGGGAGGCGGGAGCAGAGCCATGCATACAAGGAGGGGAGGGTGGGAGCGGAGCCATGCATATAAGGATGGGAGGGGGAGCGGAGCCATGCATACAAGGAGGGGAGGGTGGGAGCGGAGCCATGCATACAAGGATGGGAGGGGGGAGAGGATCCATGCATACAAGGAGGGGAGGGTGGGAGCGGAGCCATGCATACAAGGATGGGGGGGGACAGGAGCTATGCATACAGGATGGGACAGGGGAGTCATGTATACAAGGATGGGAGGGTGGGAGCGGAGCCATGGATACAGGATGAGACAGGGGAGCCATGTATACAAGGGTGGGAGCAGAGCCATGCATACAGGATGGGACAGGGGAGCCATGTATACAAGGATGGGAGGGTGGGAGCAGAGCCATGCATACAAGATGGGACAGGGGAGCCATGTATACAAGGATGGGAGGGGGGTAGCCGAGCCATGCATACAAGGATGGGAGGGTGGGAGTGGAGCCATGAATACAAGGATTGGAGGGAGAGAGAGTGGAGCCATGAATACAGGATGGGACAGGGGAGCCATGCATACAGCATGGGGAGCCACACGGAGCTGGACAGGACGGGGGGAACCACACATACCGGGATAGGAATGAGGGGACAATGCATACTCGGCTTATACGCAAGTCAATAAGCTTACCCAGTTTTCCGTGGCAAAATTAGGTGCCTCGGCTTATACTCGAGTATATATATATATATCAATCAGTACTTTGTGGGGCCATCATACTATACATGGGGGGATTATATGTGTGGGGCCATCATACTATACATGGGGGGATTATATGTCAGGGACCATCTTGCTATACATACTACAACCCCGTCCATAGCCCCACCCCCATATGACCAAAGCCCCGCCCCTGCCCCACCTCCATCCTCACCCTGCCGGGCCATGGAAGAATGGTCTTGCTTGAAGCCGGTCCCTGGTGCAAAAAAGGTTGGGGACCACTGCTCTATATACCCTAGCAGCAGCCTCCACATATACCCCAGCAGCCTCTACATATACACCAGCAGCAGCAGCCTCCACATATACCCATTCTAGAATACCCGATGCGTTAGAATCGGGCCACCATCTAGTAGGTATCATATACACATATAAATAATCTCTTAGAAGTTCGCAAATATTTTTTTGCAAAACACAAAGCTTTGACAATGGGTCTCAGATGCTCAGTGAGCTTTTTATTGGTAATAGTGGACAGGGGATTTCAACCCCATCTGAGAGCAGTATAATGTAGAGACAAAGACTATGAACCAAAAAAACGATCAATCTTGCTATAGAGGTACCATGTGGAATAATATCCACAGAAAGTATAACCCTGGAGAAAGATCAAAAGAAGCAAAGAAAAAGGAAAGGGAGATATATTATGGTTAGTGATGAGCGAGTATGCTCGTTGCTCAGGTTTTCCCGAGCATGCTCGGGTGATCTCCGAGTACTCTGGCGTGCTTGGCAGCTGCATCATTTGTGGCTGCTGGACAGCCTGAATACATGTGAGGAATGCCTGTTAGTTTGGGGTTCAGGTCTGGAGATTGGGCTGGACATGACAGGGATTTGATGTGGTGGTCCTTCATCCACACATTGATTGACCTAGCTGTGTGGCATGGCACATTATCCTGCTGGAAAAAACAGTCCTCAGAGTTGGGGAACATTGCCTGAGCAGAAGGAATCAACTGTTTTTCCAGGATAACCTTGTATAATAATAATAATAATAATCTTTATTTATTAGCACCAACATATTCCGCAGTGCTTTACAATTTAACAGTTTCAAAACACAAGTCATAAGTAACAATACAATAATTAAAGCAAGATAAGATGACACTGCTCGTGGGAGCTTACAATCTACAATGAGGTGGGGGAGATACAAAGTACAGGTGTGTATATACAATGGTGTATTTACAATGATGGTCCAGCCATCTTGAGGGAGAGAGGGATGGATGGAGATAGTGAATGGGGTACACACACACACACTTACACATAGAATGACTTTGATTAGTGAATGTGATAGGCCGCTCTGAACAAATGTGTTTTGAGGGAGCGCCTGAAACCATGCAAATTGTGGATAGTCCTAATTTCTTGGGGTAGAGCATTAAAGAGGATTGGCGCAGCGCGGGAGAAGTCTTGGAGTCGGGAGTGGGAGGTACGGATTAGTGCAGAGGTTAGTCGAAAGTCGTTTGCAGAGCGCAGCAGTCAGTTGTATGCGGCATGATTCATATATATACAGTGTACAAAGCGTCATCAAAGCAAAAGGTGGCTACTTTGATGAACCTAGAATATAAGACATATTTTCAGTTGTTTCACACTTTTTTGTTAAGTATATAATTCCACATGTATTAATTCATAGTTCTGATGAATTCAGTGTGAATGTACAATTTGCATAGTCATGAAAATACAGAAAAATATTTAAATGAGAAGGTGTGTCCAAACTTTTGGTATGTACTGTATTTTTTAATTCTTGTATGGAACTCCTTTTTTCTTTGTTTTTTGATTTTTTACATCTAGAGATTAGCTGTATATGGAGTGACGTAGGGTATTTTATAATAAAGCTAATTATAAAAGTGCTTAGGGTGTAGAGAAAAATATTTGTAATGGACATTTAAGGTATCTTATCACCACTTTAAGGTCCTTTCAGGCATGTTTCTTAAGTGGTTAAAGAAGTTCTTCAGGAATATATAAAAAAATACATACTGTACAGGAATAAATTGTAATTATAAATACATTTTCTAAAAACCTTTAAAATAGTAAATGACGTGTTTTGTTGAAGGACGTAATCACTACAGAATTAAAATGCCTGCCATTGACAGAATCCCGTTTTACAATGTTAATAAGATCTGGTGCCTGTGAGCATATGCAGTAGGAGCCTCCATTGCTGTGATCTGGAGATACCTGCACCTTGTACTGTCAAGCTATCTCCAGTTTACAGCAGTGTAGCTTCCTCCGGCACATGTTCACATGTTCCCGTCTTATTATTCTAGGTCAGGTTCCTGTCAGTGTAACAGAATAGCCACAATTTAAATTCTATAGACAAGACAAGCATTTTTTGCTAATTAAAGGGAACAGAAAAAAAACTATTAACCTGCAGAAATAAACTTTATTCTTCCTGTCAGCATTCGGTTTCAGTCATGGTGGGGGTGCCGCTTCCCTCACCGCTGTGAGTATAGAGAGTGACAGCTGTTACTGCACCACCGGCCTGACTGACAGCTGAGCCCTAATGCAGAGCCATTGTCGGATGCGATTACACCCACGACTCTGTATACTCAGAGAGGTGACTGAACCAGCATCGGCACCACCCTCGTGACTGAACAGAATGCTGACGGGAAGAAAAAAGTTTATTTTCTCCTCTTAGGCCGGTTTCACACATCCTGATATTTCCAGTACCAGAAAAAACGGTACCAGAGATATCAGTGTCCGTGTGTGTACTACGTGCGGCACACGTGTGGAGACCGTGTGCCGCATCAGTACCACACGGACGGCCACCGGGGAAGAACCGGCTACTGTAAGCACTGTTCCCCGGTGGCTGGTGCTGAAGACAGCTCTCATTCTTCCCTGCCTGCCTGCGAGCAGAGGAGAACGATGAGCAGCATATTAAAGTCTGAATAACAGCAGGTGTCGGATGATGGGGACAACAGCCCCCATCTGCTGTCGTTCGGACTTTAATATACCGCTCATCATTCTCCTCTGCTCGCAGGCAGGCAGGGGAGAATGACAGCTGTCTTCAGCACCAGCCGCTGGGGGACAGTGGCTTATAGTAGCACTACTTCCCCGGGTGCCGTCCGTGCGCACGGAGGAAAGTGTGCACTGTTCTACGTGTGCACGTGTGCGGCACGTTTTGCTGTCCGTGTGAAAAAGGACATGTCTGCGTGTTTTGCACACGGACACACGGTCCGTAAAAACACACTGACATCTACATAGACCCATTCATTTTAACCCCTTAGTGACAGAGCCATTTTGCAGCTTAATGACCGGGCCAATTTTTACAATTCTGACCACTGTCATTTTATGAGGTTATAACTCTGGAACGCTTTAACGAATCCCGCTGATTCTGAGATTGTTTTTTCGTGACATATTGTACTTCACGTTGGTGGTAAAATTTCTTTGATATGACTTGTGTTTATTTATGAAAAAAACGGAAATATGGCGAAAATTTTGAAAATTTAACAATTTTCAAACTTTAAATTTTTATGCCCTTAAATCAGAGAGATATGTCACACAAATTTCTTAATAAATAACATTTCCAACATGTCTACTTTACATCAGCACAATTTTGGGACCAAAATTTTTTTTTGTTACGAAGTTATAAGGGTTAAAAGTTGACCAGCGATTTCTCATTTTTACAGCACCATTTTTATTTTAGGGACCACCTCACATTTGAAGTCACTTTGAGGGGTCTATATGATATAAAATAGCCAAAAGTGACACCATTCTAAAAACTGCACCCCTCAAGGTGCTCAAAACCACATTCAAGAAGTTTATTAACCCTTTACGTGCTTCACAGGAACTGAAGCAATGTGGAAGGAAAAAATTAACATTTAACTTTTTTTGCAAAAACTTTAATTCGGAACCTATTTTTTTTATTTTCACAACTGTTAAAAGAAAAAATGAACCACAAAATTTGTTGTGCAATTTCTCCTGATTAAGCCGATACCCCATATGTGGGGGTAAACCACTTTTTGGGCGCACGGCAGAGGTTGCAAGGGAAGGAGCGACATTTGACTTTTTCAACGCAGAATTGGCTGGACGCCATGTCGCGTTTGTAGAGGCCCTGATGTGTCTAAACAGTGGAAACCCATCACAAGTGACCCCATTTTGGAAACTAGACCCCCTAAGGAACTTATCTAGATGTGTGGTGAGCACTTTGAACCTCCAAGTGCTTCACAGAAGTTTATAACATAGAACAGTGAAAATAAAAAATCATATTTTTTCCACAAAAACAATCTTTTCACCCCAATTTTTATTTTCCCAAGGGTAACAAGACCCCAAAAGTTTTTGTGCAATTTGTCCTGAGCATTCTGATACCCCATATGTGGGGGTAAACCACTGTTTGGGTGCAAGGCAGAGCTTGGAAGGGAAGGAGCGCCGTTTGACTTTTTCAGCGCAGAATTGTCTGGACGTCATGTCGTGTTTGTAGAGGTCCTGATGTGTCTAAACAGTGGAAACCCCCCACAAGTGACCCCATTTTGGAAATTAGACCCCCTAAGGAACTTATCTAGATGTGTGGTGAGCACTTTGAACCTCCAAGTGCTTCACAGAAGTTTATAACATAGAACCGTGAAAATAAAAAATCATATTTTTTCCAAAAAAACGATCTGTTTACCCCAATTTTTATTTTCCCAAGGGTAACAAGACCCCAAAAGTTTTTGTGCAATTTGTCCTGAGCATGCCGATACCCCATATGTGGGGGTAAACCACTGTTTGGGCGCACGGCAGGGCTTGGAAGTGAAGGAGCGCCGTTTCACTGTTTCAAACCAAAATTGGCTGGAATTGAAATTGGACGCCATGTCGCGTTTGGAGAGCCCCTGATACGCCTAAACAGTCGAAACCCCCCACAAATCACACCATTTTGGAAACTAGACCCCTTAAGGAACTTATCTAGATGTGTGGTGAGCACTTTGAACCCCCAAGTGCTTCACAGAAATTAATAAACGTAGAGCCGTGAAAATAAAAAATCATTTTTTTCCTCAAAAATGATTCTTTAGCCCGCTATTTTTTTTATTTTCCCAAGGGTAACAGGAGAAATTGGACCCAAAAAGTTGTTGTGCAATTTTTCCTGAGTACGCTGATACCCCATATGTGGGGTGAAACCACTGTTTGGGCGCATGGGAGTGCTTGGAAGGGAAGGAGCGCCATTTTGTAATGCAGACTTTGATGGAATGTTCTGCGGGCGTCATGTTGTGTTTGCAGAGCCCTTGATGTACCTAAACAGTAGAAACCCCCTGCAAGTGACACCATTTTGGAAACTAGACCCCCCAAGGAGCTTATCTAGATGTGTGGTGAGCACTTTGAACCCCCAAGTGCTTCACAGAAATTTATAAACGCAGAGCCGTGAAAATGAAAAATCATTTTTTTTCTCAAAAATGTTTTTTTTAGCCAGCTATTTTTTATTTTCCCAAGGGTAACAGGAGAAATTAGAACCCCAAAATTGGTGTGCAATTTGTCCTGAGTACGCTGATACCCCATATGTTGGGGTAAACCACTGTTTGGGCGCACGGCAGGGCTCGGAAGGGAGGGAGGACATTTGACTTTTTGAAAGCCACGTCGTGTTTGGAGACCCCCTGATGTGTCTAAACAGTGGAAACCCCCCACAAGTGACCCCATTTTGGAAACTAGACACCTTAAGGAACTTATCTAGATGTGTGGTGAGCACTTTGAACCCCAAGTGTTTCACAGAAATTTATAAACGCAGAGCCGTGAAAATGAAAAATCATTTTTTTTCTCAAAAATGTTTTTTTTAGCCAGCTATTTTTTATTTTCCCAAGGGTAACAGGAGAAATTAGAACCCCAGAATTGGTGTGCAATTTGTCCTGAGTATGCTGATACCCCATATGTTGGGGTAAACCACTGTTTGGGCGCACGGCAGGGCTCGGAAGGGAGGGAGTGACATTTGACTTTTTGAAAGCCACGTCGTGTTTGGAGACCCCCTGATGTGTCTAAACAGTGGAAACCCCCCACAAGTGACCCCATTTTGGAAACTAGACACCTTAAGGAACTTATCTAGATGTGTGGTGAGCACTTTGAACCCCCAAGTGTTTCACAGAAATTTATAAACGCAGAGCTGTGAAAATAAAAAATCATTTTTTTTCTCAAAAATGATTTTTTTAGCCAGCTATTTTTTATTTTCCCAAGGGTAACAGGAGAAATTAGAACCCCAAAATTGGTGTGCAATTTGTCCTGAGTACGCTGATACCCCATATGTTGGGGTAAACCACTGTTTGGGCGCACGGCAGGGCTCGGAAGGGAGGGAGCGCCATTTGACTTTTTGAACGCCACGTCGTGTTTGGAGACGCCCTGATGTGCCTAAATAGTGGAAATCCCTCAATTCTAGCTCCAACCCTAACCCCAACACACCCCTAACCCTAATCCCAACCCTAATCCTAACCTAAATCCCAACCCTAATTCCAACCCTAACCTTAATTGTAACCTAACCCTAATTTTAACCCTAACCCTAATTGTAACCTTAACCCTAATTATAACCCTAATTATAACCCTAACCCTAAGGCTAGGTTCATTTTGCGTTTTACCAGCCCGTTCAACACATAGTGTTGACGGGCTGGTAACGGTATAGCATAACACGATCGCGTTATGCTATACTCGCTAGCGCAGAGGAATCAGCAGATGATTCATCTGCGCTAGCGGTGACGGAGCCCAGACGCTGCAGCCGCGTCCGAGGCTCCGTCACTGAATGATGGCACGTCGCAAACGCATCCCGCTTTACGGCATGCGTCGCGATGCGCCCTCAAATGGGGGTGAATGGCAGCGTTAACGGACTGCGTTACACCGCGTTATACCGCGGTGTAACGCAGTCCGTCTAACGGACTGCCATAACGCAGTATGAACCCAGCTTAACCCTAACGCTAATTATAACCCTAACCCTAATGCTAACCCTAACCCTAATTATAACCCTAACCCTAATTATAACCCTAACCCTAACATAAAAAAAATAAATATTATATTCTATTTCATTTTTCTATGTCCCTAACTAAGGGGGTGATAAATGGGGGGGTTATGTACTGTTTTTTTTATTTTGATCACTGTGATAGTTTATCACAGTGATCAAAATGCACTTTTATGAGAATGAATGAAATCATTTTTGAATCTGCGGCCAAGCAGATCGGCGGGCTCACTGCGCATGCGCCCGCCATTTTTTTTTTGCAGGAAGAAGACGCCGGGATCCTGGGGCCTGCAGGAGGACGGAGGACACCGGTAAGTATACGGGGGGCGATCGGGGGGCCGGGGGACCCTCATTTTCTCCCCTCTGATGTGCGATCACATCAGAGGGGAGAGAAATCATTTTTTTTTTTTTGCGATCGCATCTATGCTTGCATAGATGCGATCGCAACACCGGGATCGGTGAATACCGACCCGGATCATGTTCTCTGGGGTCTTGGCTACCCCGGTAGCCGAGACCCCAGAGAATATTTGCCCATCCCCCCCAGGACACAGCGGCACATAGCGGCGGGCGCACTGAGCATGCGCCCGCCATTTTCTTCATCGCGCCGGCCCCGGGGGACACCGGAGGGCCCTGGGGCCACATACAGGACATCGGGGGCCACATGGGGGTCCCGGGGACCCTTTTTCTCTGTCCTCTGATGTCCGATGACATCAGGGGACAAAGAAATTAAATGACACAACTTTTTTTTTTTTGTTGTTGCGGTCGCCGTTATAGGGTTAATAACGGCGATCGCAACATCGGTGTCGGTAAAAAACCGACCCGATTCATGTTCTCTGGGGTCTTGGCTACCCCCGGTAGCCGAGACCCTGGAGAAAATGCGCCTCTGGGGGGCGCTATTCACTTTTTCCACAGCGCCGTTAATTAACGGCGCTGTGGTTTAAGTACCCTTAATGACCGCCATTAAAAGGCGTATCGGCGGTCATTAAGGGGTTAATGGGTCTACATGTGTCAGTGTCTCCGGTACGTGAGAAAACTGTCACCACACGTACCGGAGACACTGATGTGTGAAAGGGGCCTCATACTTCACAGGTGTCAGACTGGTTATTAACACTATTAATTTGTAGATTATCCCCATATCTGCAGGTTAATAGCCTTTATTCTGGTGACAGGTTCCATTTAACCCCTTTCCAACATCGGGCGTAATAGTACGCCGATGTCGGACTCCCTCCCTTTGATGTGGGCTCTGGCGGTTATGGGTTATGGCAGATTCTAGTCTCCCATTGAGACTATTGAAACATGCAAAAGTAAAAAAAATATTTAAAAAAATAAAAAAACCAAAAGTTCAAATCACCCCCTTTCGTCCCATTCAAAATAAAACAATAAAAAAAACAAACATACACATATTTGGTATCTCTGCGTTCAGAATCGCCTGATCTATCAATAAGAAAAGGATTAACCTGATCGCTATACGGTGTAGTGAGAAAAAAAGTAAAAACGCCAGAAGCCAGAATTAAGTTTTTGGTCGCCGCAACATTGCATTAAAATGCAATAATGGGCGATCAAAAGATCATATGTGCACAAAAAATATATCATTAAAAACGTCAGTTCGGCACCCAAAAATTAAACCCTCACCCAACAAGAGATCACAAAATATGGAGACGCTACAGGTATCGGAAAATGGAGCAAATTTTATTTATTTTTTTTTAACGAAGTTTGGAATTTTTTTTCACCACTTAGATAAAAAAGAACCTAGATATGTTTTGTGTCTATGAACTCGTAATGACCTGGAGAATGACGGGTCAGTGTTAGCATTTAGTGAACCTAGCAAAAAAGCCAAACAAAAAAACAAGTGTGGGATTGCACTTTTATTGTAATTTCACAGCACTTGGAATTTTTTTCCGTTTTCTAGTACACGACAAGGTAGAACCAATGGTGTCATTCAAAAGTACAATTCGTCCCGCAAGACACAAGCCCTCACATGGCCATATTGACGGAAAAATACAAAAGTTAAGTTTTTTTTTTTTTATGTATCTGCACTACTCAACATTGAAACTACAATACCAAGAAGGAAAATTCATAGAATTATGAAAATCACAGGATGTACAGACATGTTATTGATATGTAAATGATTGTAAAATGGAAACATTTTCAAAACATCGATTTATTCATTATTGGTTTTCAGAATTCCACGACTTTTCTTTCATTGTTGAGGACTATATTTTTTTCTTCTAATTGAACACCTTTAAGAATATAATCAAACCAACGCCTTTCCTAAATAGTGGAGATAAGCGCTGCATTACTTTCCAGATATCTGTAATGCATGTATTTCAATTATTACAATCCAAATTAGCATTGACATCGTGTGACCAGAAGCTGGTGAGACATGTACAAACACAACTGCATAATGTACAGAATTAGCCTAAGGTATAGGATGAAAATAGCAACACTGACAATCCAAATATGTGTTCAGAGAATGTACTCTTTCATTGAAAAAGACATTTATATAGTAAAGTATCAGCTTGAATTCCCTTGCAATTGCGTAAGTAAAAATATGCATTTTTTATTATGTGAATTATTTTAATGCAAGAATCATATTTATTTTAAAATTGTAATTTATGTTTTTGCATTGTATTGTGCGGCCACCATAATTTCATAAACTGACTGTATAAATCCAGTCCAGGTGACATATCTTGTTAGGATATCATGCAGCATTCTTTAATAAGAAGAGCTTTCAAATATTTGGAGACAAAAATATTTATTTCCAATACCAACTAAAGGGCCTCCTGCAAAGTTTACTTTTATTTATGCATTTTACTTAAGGGGGGGTTTCCAAAATTGCACATTATCCCCTATATATTGTCACGGGGTTACCGCGACAGTGTGGAGCCAGAAGACCGCAGCGTCTGATTGCTCCTACTCTGGCGCTGAGAAGAAGCACTTCTTCATTTTAAATGTGTTTATTTCTTCTTGCACAACAGGGTTAATCGGCCATGTTGGAAATCCCTGTGCTCACAGCTGAGCTCGGTTAGCCACTTCTTTCCCCTTTATAATCTGGCCTCTGTTACAAATACTTGTCAGAGCTAGCATTTGCTGCATGGCTAGCAGAAGGAGGGGAGTTTTATAAGGAGAGTTGGAGGAGTTATCAGTAACTGTTGCTTGGTTTGTATGTGTGGTAATTCCTTATCCTTCTCTGTTTTGGTTTATTCCCCTACCTTCACAGTCCAGTGCATTCCTCTGTTACATGTGAATGAATATTTTGTGTGCCTGGAGCTTTCTGTTAACCCTTGTTTGTGTTGCCTTGTTTGTCAGGTTGGTGTACTACGGTGCACAGTAGCACCCCCTCTTCCTTGGGTGGGGGAGGAGAACAGACGGAGGGCTAACTCAGGAGATAGGACAAGGGCGGAGGTCCAAGCATCTTCACCTTCAGAAGTATCCTGGGGAGTAGGGCTAGCTAGGACGCCCTCTAGTGTTAGGGACAGGGAAGGAGCCCCTGGTCCCGGGTCATCAGACAGCTGTGTCGTAACATATGTTATCCCTTACACACTTGCAGGAGTAGCGTTGTTCTCTGCCAGCTCGTTCTCTCCTTACAATGTGCACTGACTGTGAGCTCTGTTGCCGGCTCGTCACTTCTGATCAGAGCTTTGATACGGCGCATTGTCACTGAGCATGCTCAGTAAAGTAGGGACTAGACCAGCCACTGAATCGGAAGTCTCTGATGACGCTGCGCTTCAGGGTGGGGGCAGAAGTTGTTGTAACGCAGCCTCTGCCCCCTGAGGATGACTCATTAGAGTATCCCAGCATGCACTGGGGATTCCCAAATGAAGTATCATCACAAAGTAATAGTGCAAAAAATAAAAAAGCAGTTAGTGTAGTTAGGAAAGGATAGGGAATTTTTAATGAAAGAATATTAGAAAAGAGATTTGATTATTATGACACTAAATAGAGATTTGGAAATAAAATAAAATAAAATGTAATACTAGCAAATATAGAACATAATAGCCAAGAGATCTGCTCTGCTGTGTTTCTTTTTCATAAAAAGTGGAACTAGAACCTAATACAAAACACAATGTCACCCTTCAACTTTGTGGTATGATTCAATCCTACTTCTGAGGAAAAGTCGTGGATAAGGGTGCTTTCACATTGCATTCTTGCCCATGTTCAGTGGCCCATTGGGCTTGCATCTGAACCACCTGCAAAACGGGATTTGGGCGTATGCGCCGATGCTGTCTACTGCCAATGCAGTCTTCTACATCTGAGTGTCCTGCTCCAGTAGGCATATACACCAAAAAATGAAGCTTGATAGAGCCCACATTGACTCTGTCAGCATCACTATAGTCAATGGCCGTGTTGGCGTATATGCCCGAATCCCATTTTGTGGGGGTTCGGATGCGGGCCGCGATGGGACCATTGAACATGAGCAAGAACACAATTTGAAAGGGGCCCAAGAGAGTGGATGTCTTGCATGTAAGTTACCTTAGTAAAGAAGAAGCAAGTTCAATGCAGGTTGGTAATTATATATTAGCTACAGCTTTAGTTTAACTATTAAGCATATTAAAAAAAAAACAGAAAGTGCAGCCTTTGAGTACCTTGAGGGGTGCAGTTTTTAGAATGGTGTCACTTTGGGGTATTTTCCATCATATACACCCCTCAAAGTGACTTTAAATGTGATGTGGTCCCTAAAAAAAAATTGTGTTGTAAAAATGAGAAATCACTGGTCAAATTTAACCCTTATAACTTCGTAACAAAAAAGTCCCAATTTTTGCCATATTTCCGTTTTTTCCATAAATAAACGCAAGTCATATAAAATTTTTTTACCACTAATGTCAAGTACAATATGTCATGAAAAAACAATCTCAGAATCAGCTGGATTCGTTAAAGCGTTCCAGAGTTATAACCTCATAAAATGACAGTGGTCAGAATTGTAAAAATTGGCCAGGTCATTAAGCTGCAAATTGGCTCTGTCACTAAGGGGTTAAACTCTATTTAGTGATAAAATCGTGAATGTGTGTTTTGTTTGGCTCTTTTCTTGCTTAAGCGAGCAAGTTTACCTTTCAAATGGTGTATCATTTGTGTATGTGGGGCGAAGTAATCACCGTAAAAGCAGTGCATGTTTACAAATGTGTTTGCATATGTGACTCACCTGCAGTGAAGTGTGCAATCCTCCAATGTACCGGAAATAGGCTGGGCAAGCACTTGAGCAAGCTGGAAAGACTCCAAGGCAAATGTTTGGATTTGTTTGTGATGTCTGTAAGCAGCTTTGTGGTAGTTTGCTTTGGGGTAGTGTGCTGCCACCTGCAGGTCATTTGACCTTTCAAATGGTGTATCATTTGTTTGTGTGGGTGGAGTATGAACTATGCAAGTGTGCAATTTAATAGGCAGTGCATGTTTACAAATGTGTTTGCATATGTGCTCACCTGAGGTGAAGTGTGCAATCCTCCAATTTGGCTAAAATAGGCTGGGCAGGGAGTTTGGCGAGCAGGAAAGCCCCCAAGGCAAATGTTTGGATTTGTTTGTGATGTCTGTAAGCAGCTTTGTGGTAGTGTGCTTTGGGGTAGTGTGGTGCCACCTGCAGGTCATTTTTCCTTACTGCAGGTTTATGAAAATTAATGTTTAAACTGTATTTTGTGATCAAATCGTGGATGTGTGGTTTGTTTGGCTCTTTTCTTGCTGAAGGGGGCAAGTTTACCTTTCAAATGGTGTATCATTTGTGTGTGTGGGTGCAGTATGAACAGAGATACAAAGTAATCACCGAAAAACAGTGTTTAGAAATAATAGAATAGATATGAGGGGTATTGGTCGATATTTTGGTCCATTTTTCTGCTGTATTTTTGAATTTTTGGAGGATTTTCAGTCCTCTTTTGTGGCTTTGCTACTAGTTTACCTAATGAGATAACTTTTGTTAAGTCCAAGCATGTGTTATTAGATAGCAACTGATACAGGGAGAATTACACACCCTTAGTAAAAACTCTCTGATAAACCCACTTGGACTTAACTAAAGTTAACTCATTCAGTGCCAAATATTTGATTACTAATATCTCGGCAATAGAGAGGCAAAATAAAAAAAAAATGCTTTATTCCTCTCTGCAGCCACTATTAGGGCTCTTTTCCACTTGTGAGAAATACGTCCGATTCTCGCATGTGAAATCCTAGCTCTGGCGCCGGCACTCGGGAGTGGAGCGAGCGGCTGCATACAAATACATGCAGCCGCACACTCCACTCCCGAGTGTCGGGGCCAGAGCTAGGATTTCACATGCGAGAATCGGACGTATTTCTCGCAAGTGGAAAGGAGCCCATACATTGTGTGTCCAGCGCATCATGAAAACTTTGGTGAAATGTCATCTAGGAGGTTAAGCTGCTGGGATTGAAGCTAGAAGTTGCAGCATGGCCATGCATTACAGCACCGCTGCTGTCCCTGATAATGAAAATGTACATGGAGAAGGAACCAACTCTGAGTCCTGACCATGATGTACATTTTCGTTATGGTTTGGGACCGGGTTAAACAAATAATTTTTCCTGCAGGATGATTCCCAAGAACTGGGATGTTGATACTTTTCAGCAAATATGAAAGGTGGGAAGACAAATGTTTATCTTTACTTTAGTCTTTCACCTCAGGATAACTTATATAAGACCACGTGAAAACAGGGTGCTCTATTTTTTCCTGGGAACCAACTCAACAGATTCGATCTTCCTCGTGTTCTTAGAAAATACTTAGTAATTCATTTTTTAATGTGATAGATTAAAGATAACATTTACTCATTAACAGTTCACACCAAGCGATCCCTAAGGACCTAATAATTTTTTTTTTCCCATAATAATCTAATGTGTTTACCTTTTTTTATATATTTTTGTGCTCAAACAAAGCAAATTGTTAAAGGGATTGTCCACTTTATCTTTACTTTAATAAATGTGTTTGGGGGCATGATTTTATGGCATTTACTAATACATACTTACTGTAAGTATTGCAGGTTCTCCTGTTCTTGTTAGTGCTACCTTCCTCATAGACTGCATAGAGGAGTATGTGACCAGATTTGACCATCAGTTTAAAAAACATGGCATGTGGGTATATGGTAGAGCTGTATTTCAGTTGGAGGAGGCTGATGACATACTTCTCCATCAGCAACCATGGACAGAGGAGCTGTACAGTCTGTGATGAAGAGGAGGACAAGTTAACCGTATTAAACTAAGTGCCAGAAAATTATGTTCCCAACACACTTGATAAAATGAAGTGGACAACCCTTTTTCGTTGTTCAAGCTTGAAGTCTTTGATGCTTTCATGAGTGGATTCTCTTGGAGGTTTACAATGGAAAAAATAAGTCAATGACATTACAGTTCTCCCATTCCCCGAGACCTGCAAACAGACATGGTGGTGAAGTCGGCATACTCCTGTCCCCACAATGCACTTTCCAGGTCATCCCCCCAATTTCATCACTCTCATTCCTTTCTTTTGAGGTCCACACCATCAGGCTCTTTCCATCCCCTCTCCCTCAGAGTAGCGGTCATATATCGGTCCCCAGGCTCACCCACCCAGTTCCTTGACCACTTCTCAGCCTGGTTGCCGCACTTCAAGTCCTCAGAACTACCACCCTTATCCTTGGAGATTTCAACATCCCCTACTTCCAGATCTGCATCTCAGCTTCTATCACTAACCACTTCCCTAGGCCTCTCACAGCTTTTAACCTCTGAGACACACAAGGACGGTAACACCCCTGACCTGGTCTTTGTCCAGCTCTGTTCAATCTCCCACCTAAATAACTTGCCGCTTCCACTCTCTGACCACAACATTCTCTCCTTCACGCTCACAAATCCTCGACCACCCCAGCGCACTCCTACCTACCACACATTCAGAAATCTACAAGCCATTAACCCTCAGACACTTTCTGACTCCCTACACTCATCACTGTCCCCAATCTCCTCTTTTTCTTGTCCTGATCTGGCTATTCATCACTACAATGACACTCTTAGAAGCACCCTTGACCAAGTAGCGCCGCTCACCCTCAGAACTTCCAAACACACAGTAAAACAGCCCTGGCTCACATTGCAAACTCAACTTCTCCAGCGATGCTCTAGGAGTGCTGAATGCCTTTGGAGAAAAACCCGCAAACCAGAAGACTTTATCCACTTTAAATTTATGTTAAGAACGTATAACGCTGCCCTTCACCTCGCTAAACAGACCTACTTCACCACCCTGATCTCCTCACTAGCCAACAACCCCAAGAAACTTTTTGACACTTTTCACTCCCTCCTCAGGCCAAAAGCACAAGCCCCTATCACAGACATTTGTTCTGATGACCCGGCCTCCCACTTTATAGAAAAAATAGATACTATCCGTCAGGAAATCTGCTCTCAACCACCAAGTGCTGGGACTCCCATCCCTCCCTGCATTTCCCCTGGCTCACTTTCCACATTTGATCCCATCACAGAAGAAGAAGTCTCCAGACTCCTCTCTTCCTCTCGTCCGACTACATGCACTACCGACTCCATTCCCTCACATCTCCTCCAGTCTCTTCTCTCTAGTTGTCACAACTCACCTAACTACAATCTTTAATCTCTCACTCTCCTCTGGCATTTTCCCATCCTCCTTCAAACACTCCATCGTTACTCCATTACTAAAGAAACCTGCTCTCGACCCTTCCTGCACAAACAACTACAGACCGGTCTCCAATCTCCCCTTCATCTCTAAACTTTTGGAGCGCCTAGTCTACTCCCGCCTTACCCGTTACCTCTCCACTCACTCCCTTCTAGACCCTTCACAGTCCGGCTTCTGCCCCCTACATTCGACTGAAACTGCACTCATCAAAGTGACCAATGACCTTCTGACAGCAAAACGTAACGGTGACCACTCTCTGCTCATTCTTCTCGACCTTTCTGCAGCTTTCGACGCGGTTGACCAACGTCTCCTACTGTCTAGGCTCCAGTCACTAGGCATTAAGGACACTGTTCTCTCCTGGTTCTCTTCCTATCTTTCTGACTGCTCCTTCAGTGTTTTGTTCTCTGGCTCCATGTCATCTCCTCTTCCTCTCGCTGTCGGGGTACCCCAGGGCTCAGTCCTTGGCCCCCTTCTCTTCTCTCTCTCTACACGGCCCCAATTGGACAGACCATCAGCAGATTTGGCTTTCAGTACCATCTTTATGCTGATGACACACAACTATACACGTCATCCCCCGACCTTACCCCCGCTGTACTACAGAACGCCACCGACTGTCTGTCCGCAGTCTCCAACATCATGTCCGCTCTCTATCTGAAACTCAACCTCTCCAAAACAGAACTTCTTCTGTTCCCGCCATCTACTAACCTCCTAAATTTGACATTTCCCTCTCTGTGGGCGGCACCATAACACCCCGGCAGCAGGCTCGCTGTCTGGGTGTTATGTTTGACACCAATCTCTCCTTCACCTCCCATATACAATATCTTGCCCACTCTTGCCGCCTACACCTAAAGAACATCTCTAGAATCTGCCCTTTTCTCACCATGGAAACAAATACCCTCACTGTAGCATTGATCCACTCCCGCCTGGACTACTGCAATGCTTTATTAATTGGCCTCCCCGTTACTCGACTATCCCCTCTCCAGTCCATACTGAATGCAGCAGCCAGGGTCATCCATCTGGCTAATCGGTACTCGGACGTGTCTGCTCTTCGCCAGTCTTTACATTGGCTGCCCATTCATTATAGGATCCAATTCAAAGTACTTGTTCTCACCCACAAAGCTCTCCACAGTGCAGCACCCCCCTACATCTCCTCCCTCATTTCTATCTATCGGCCTAACCGACTGATGCGCTCTGCAAACGACTTTCGACTAACCTCTGCACTAATCCGTACCTCCCACTCCCGACTCCAAGACTTCTCCCGCGCTGCGCCAATCCTCTGGAATGCTCTACCCCAAGAAATTAGGACTATCCACAATTTGCATGGTTTCAGGCGCTCCCTCAAAACACATTTGTTCAGAGCGGCCTATCACGTTCACTAATCAAAGTCATTCTATGTGTGTGTGTGTGTAGCCCATTCACTATCTCCATCCATCCCTCACTCCCTCAAGATGGCTGGACCATTATTGTAAATACACCATTGTATATACACACCTGTACTTTGTATTTCCTCCACCTCATTGTAGATTGTAAGCTTTCACGAGCAGGGTCATCTTATCTTGCTTTAATTATTGTATTGTTAACATTGTTACTTATGACTTGTGTTTTGAAACTGTTAAACTGTAAAGCGCTGTGGAATATGTTGGCTAAATTTAAATAAAGATTATTATTATTGTTATATTAAGACTACACACCTAATTTGCCATGCCAGTCTATGGAGCCAGTATTGTGTGCTCGTTTCTGTTGGTGAACATAGAATATGCTACTGAACATTAGTATTTTATACATGGTATTGATTACCACCGATATAATTGGAATGACAACTTTGTATAACTTAAATTTGTGCAAAATTTAAAGGGGTATTCCCATCTCCAAGATCCTATCCCAATATGTAGTAGGTGTAATAATAATAATAATATTAGCAAATACCTCCAATTAGAAATTAAGTATTGGTTTTTGATTAGCTATGCTTCTTACCCCAAATGCAGGGCATTGCAGTAGCTTAGTTATCCATTGTTACAAACAGTGAGAGCTAACTAACTGTCCAAATGTCCCTATATCAGTGGTCGTAACCATGGGTACCTAAGCTGTTGTGAACACTTTTGATCTGGCTTCTGAGTTTGGGCTCCCTCTGGTAGTTGCTGCTGGTAATGGAGCTGGTCTGGCTGACAGAAGTCGATCACCTGAAGAGGATGATTGGAGCTCAGGTGTTTCTGACTGGAGAGATATAAGTGAGCAGCCTTCCCTTGGTTGTTGCCGGTGATTTGTTTTCTTCCTGAGCCTTCTGGAAGTCAGCTTGTTCCCTGCTTTGTCCTGCATCTTTCAGATAAATTATTTGTCTGTTTTAATCTGTGGCATTTTTTCCCATTTTGCTTTTCTCTGTTCTCTGCCTTGCTGGTGTGAGTACAGCTGGGTTCCCTGTTTCTGTATTTCTAGTTTCCTGTTATTTCAGTATCTGTTGGTTTGCGTCCAGTTCACACCAAAGTTCTGATTTAGTGGGGGAGAGGTCGTGTGGCCTCAGTATTTTTGCATATCAGACGTGTTGGAATTTTTCTAAGGGTTTTTTGCGGGGGTTGCAGACAGTATCCTTTTCTGTCCTGTTCTATCCAGACAGTTTGGGCCCCAGCATTTGCTTGCTCTGTTTTCTGCCTGTGTTTTAATTCTAATTAAAAACAACTAATTAATTAGTTCTAATTAAAAACAAGAGATTCTTTACAAAGGAAGAATCAGTCATACATTTTAATCACAGGGAAATGCCAAACTTACAGATAAAAGCCTAATTCTAAAAAGAATCCAAAGAGTTACAAACATATATGATGGAGGAAGTAAAGGTGCAGAATACATGCTACACTGCTGCTCAAACACATCATTCATGAGGATTGTGGCTGCTTAGTATTACAATGACACAGAGATAAGGCTTCTACAAGGGTGGCGGGGCTTGTGCACACCGCCGATTTTCTCGTACGAGTGCTGTCCGTGGTTTTCACAGATAACACTGGTACAATTTACTTTCTAAGGAGCTGTGGACTCGTCTGAATTGTTCCTCTGACCGAGTAGTCCACGGAAAAATTGGGGACATGGGTGAATTTGATTCGATGGGCTGGATCTAAATCGTAAATACAAGTTTATGGGTCCGTGAAAAAAATCGGACCACACTCCGAAGACTTATATGGAGAAATCGGTCGTATGAATTTACCATTATCTGTAGTGCACCATGCCGGTCTATAGCCTATTAGTAATGTCTTATTACACAGGTCTAGAAAAAAAAATTCACTTGCCAAAGTTTTTGGAATGGATTCAGGGTACTTTGAGGGTGCTGAATTAAAAAACCCATTACTCTTGCTGAATTGCTTCTAGTTTTTGAGATAATTCATTCATGAAAATAATGCATTCCCCCAATCCGAATGGTGTGTGATAACAAACACAATAGGTTTTGGTCTTTTGACTCTTTAAGTGTCTTAGGTAATGAACTATCTCATGGAATTCTTTTGTATTTCCATTTGTAGGTTACAATGCTATAAAAGCCACTTTTTGAAGCCAGAATTCTACTCTAATTAATTAACTATTAAATATCTCAAAGTACAGCCAATCTGGCAAAACCGAAGTCATATTCTTTCTCAGCACTAGAAACTTAATATAAAACCGTTCATATATCGTTGGCACCAAAATCACCGTAAACCAGTGCCATTAGTTTGGCACACACAAAATGCTGACATCCCATTCTCTCCTAGTATCACAAAGACAATCTGCATAAATGATAAACATAAAATATGCAAGCTTGTAACTTTTCCAATGTGAGGAGGTTCCGTGGAACGGTTCGGTGGCGCAGATCTTTAGGATGGCTGGTGGCCTCTCATGGCTTGACAGATTTACTATCATTTTTCGGTACATAAAGACAAAGACGCGTCAAACATTTTAAGTGGCATGCACCATTTACTCTTGCTGTTTAAAGCAGATCTGTCACCAGATTTCACGATACAAGTTACAGACATATTATATAGCTCTCATAGACCTACTGAAGATTGTGTATTCAATTTAAAACTCCATGCCAGAACGGCTGTATGATCTGCTATTAAAATGAGCATTTTGTGAGTCCATCTAAAGAGTGATTGATAGAGCTCATGACTTCAAGTGGATTCAATCTCTACCCAGCTGAAAAAAAATGACCTTACTATGACTACCGACTTTAACCAATTAGTCCTGTGTCTCTAGTGACTGGGACATCAGAGGAGTTAAAATGATCCCAGCTGACACCAGCTATGGGTGGTGCCAAGGGATTAATTAGGAACTAAACCAGATTACAAGAAAAGGGAATTGTTCACTTTTCACATATCTGCACTGGCTGAGCTGCTCCGTGATTAGAACTGCAGCCTTGCAGCGCTGCGGTCTTGGGTTCAAATCCCACCAAGGGCAACATTTGTAAGGAGTGTATATCTCCCCGTGTTTGTGTGGGTTTCGTCCCTCATTCCAAAGACATACTGATAGGGAATTTAGATTGTGAGCCCCAAAGGCTACAGTGATGATATTGTCTGTAAAGCTCTGCGTAATAAGATAGCGCAAAGCAAAATGATAAAGTGATATTGGAAATGATGGATAATTGTAAGATAAATTTGAGTTTATAATGGCGAAAATCAAAACTTTTCAACACACTTATTTTTGTTTCCTTGTTTCCTATGTACCACCTTTGGCATCCTAGATTTGTACAGATTACTGTAAATTCCCAGACCCACAGCTTTAAGGGTGCCCTAAAAGGCACTTCTTTAGACTGGCCTATCACCTCTCCTCACTTATCTAACTATACCCGTTTTTCCCATACAAAATGTTCTTCAAATTAGGACCCTCATATGATCTGTTCACTCCCTTCCTGCACTTAATAGCCCTCCATGTCCGTACACATACTGGCTGGTGACTGTTCATGCAGCATTACGTGAACACCTTATTTCTTATATTGATGGCTGAACCATACAATACAAGCACTTTTTACCATTCACTTTCTTGTCTCCCCATTTTCTCATAGATTATCAGCTTACAAGCAGCAGGGCTCTCACTACTCTTGGTATCTGATCTATGTCTTGAATTCATCTCTAATGTCTTTATTCTCTGTACAAGTCCCCTCTAAAATGTAAAATGCTGCAGAATATTTTGGCGCTATAGAAATTATTATTAAACAGCTTAATCCAACATAATAGATTATTTATGTGAAGTGAACAATCTGTGACATTGATAGCAATCTGCTCATTCTGAAGTTTGCACATTGTTTCCCTGTAGTCTTTTATGATCCAATGTTCATGGAGCCCCCGTGACCTGAGAATTGTGGTCTCAACAAATGCAGTGTTGGAGCAGGCAGTATGCTGGGAAACTACATCATCTTCTTGCTGCTAACAGTTCTTCACTGTAATATCAGAGTGCACGTAGCACACTTTATAGCCAGTTAATTCCAAGCCAGCACACAGTGCGTTCACTTTGAGATATTGCCTCAAGCTGATTATTTGAACTTTTACTGTTAGTTTCTCTTTGACAAAAAGACTAAACTTCTTATTTAAGGCATCTGCAGGAATGGTCATACTATGCAATGCTTAAGCCCTTACAGGATATTATCGTTCATCTGCTTATTTCCACCTATTGCCTATTTTTCTTCTACTGTAATTTACTATTACTTATACAAAGTCAATGTGGTATTGGAACAATGAGGCATAGTTCCTATAAAATTTCCTGCACGTTCACAAAAATGGATTTAATTTAAGGGCTAAAGATATCTAGGAAGAAAAATGACGCCCATAGTTGGCATTAAAGGGAACCTGTCACCAGGTTAGGCCAATATGAGATGCAGCCATCACCCTTCAGGGCTGATATATAGCATTCTATAATGCTGTATACCAGCCCCCAACCCGACCTGGAAGAGAAGGAAAATAACTTTTATTATACTCACCTGATCACCTTCTTCTTGTGATCCCGTCCTCCTTCTTGCTTTGCTTGGATGATGCGACCCTGCATCATCCACACAGTGTCCTCGGAATCGCGCTACCGCGCAGGCGTACTTCTCTGTCCTGTTGAGAGAAGAGCAAAGTACTGCAGTGTGCATGAGCTGGACCTCTCTGACTTTTCCCGGCACCTGAGAGTGTGAACGTGGCCTTGCACTGAAAGTGGAGACTGTCTCATCATCTGGAGGAACTGTCCTGTCCTTCATTTGAAATGCCTAATTTCTCCTATGGTGGAACTCAAGGCCGACATCAACATCCGGCGCACCCGGGCAAGCGCCGGGGCCTTGAGCAGGCGGGGGGGCCCACTCGCCATCGGGGACACCGGCGCGCTATGGGGGCCTAATGCCTGTGACAGTACCAGCGCCAGCGAGTGGGCCCCCCGCCTGCTCCAAGGCCTGGCACTTGTGATTCTTACCTGTCCTGATTCCACCGCTGCGGTGTCTTCTGCATCCTCTGACTGTGATGATCAGGTCAGAGGGCGTGATGACAAGACTAGTGTGTGCCCTCTGCCTGAGCATTCACAGTGCAGAGAGTCGGAAGATGCCGATGCTGCGGAGTCTGGAGCAGAGCAGCGGCCATCGAGGAGAGGTATTTCATTTTTTTTTTAATGTTTGGAGCATCTTATGGGGCCAATTACATATAGAGCAGTATATGGAGCCAATTACATATACAGCATCTTATGGGGCCAATTACATATACAGCATCTTATGGGGCCAATTACATAAGGAGTAGGATATGGGGCCAATTACATATGAAGCATCTCCTGGGGCCAATTACATATGGAGCAGTATATGGGGCCAATTACATATAGAGTATCTTATGGGGCCAATTACATATGGAGCTATATATGGGGCCAATTATATATGGAGCATCTTATATGGAGCATTTTATGGGACCAATTATATATGAAGCATCTTATGGGGTCAATTACATATGGAGCAGTATATAGGGCCAATTACATATGAAGCATCTTATGATGCCAATTATATCTGGAGCATTTTATGGGGCCAATTACATATGAAGCATCTTATGGGGCCAATTACATATGGAGCAGTATATAGGGCCAATTACATATGGAGCATCTTATGGGGCCAGTTACATTTGGAGCAGTGTATGGGGCCAATTATATGTGGAGCATCTTATGGGGCCAATTACATATGGAGCATCTTATGAGTCCAATTACATATGGAGCATCTTATGGGGCCAATTACATATAGAGCATCTTATGGGGCCAATTACATATGGTGCTGTATATGGGGCCAATTACATATGGAGCATCTTATGGGGCCAATTACATATGGAGCATCTTACGGGGCCAATTACATATGGAGCTGTATAAGGAGTCAATTACTTATGGAGCATCTTATGGGGTCAATTACATATGGAACATCTTATGGGGCTAATTATATATGAAGCATCTTATGGGGCCAATTACAAATGGAGCAGTATATAGGGCCAATTACACATGGAGCATCTTATGGGGCCAATTACATATGGAGCATCCTATGGGGCCCATTACATATGGAGGAACATATGGGGCCCATTATATATGGAGCATCTTATGGGGACAATTATATATGGATATCTCTGTACTTGGCCTCAGTCATGTTTACTTCGATTGCAACCAGTCGTCCTGTCCCTGCAGCTAAAAAACACCCCCATAGCATGATGTTGCCACCACCATGTTACACTGTTGGGATTATATTTGGCAGGTGATGAGCAGTACCTGGTTTTCGCCACACATACCGCTTAGAATTATCACCAAAAAGTTCTATTTTCGTCTCATCAGACCAGAGAATCTTATTTCTCATAGTTTCGGAGTCCTTCATGTGTTTTTTTTAAGCAAGCTCTATGTGGGCTTTCATATGTCTGGCACTGAGGAGAGTCTTCTGTCAGGTCATAAAGGCCTGACTGGTGCAGGGCTGCAGTGATAGTTGACTTTGTGGAACTTTCTCCCATCTCCCTACTGCATCTGTGGAGCTTAGCCACAGTGATCTTGGGGTTCTTCTGTCACGCTCGCTCCCTGACTGGTGGGCGTGAGCCAGGGGGTTGTGGCCCCATTGTGCCACAAACCAGACTACCCTGGAAGGGGCATGACTAAGACAGCTGCCTTGGCTTTCACTGTAGCCTCTGATGGTGTGGTCAGGCTTGTGCGGCAGGCAGCTGCCAGGTGCCACTCCAGGGTGGTGTCTGGTTGTGGCTGCTGATCCCACTTGGGTAGACGGTGGCACAGCTGAGATACTGGCAGGCAGGCACGGCTGAGACATAAGGCTGGCAGGCGCGGCTGAGACACAGGGTTGGCAGGCGCGGCTGAGACACAGGGCTGGCAGGCACGGCTGAGACACAGGACTGGTAGGCGCGGCTGAGACACAGGGCTGGCAGGCGCAGCTGAGACACAGGGCTGGCAGGCATGGCTGAGACACAGGGCTGGCAGGCACGGATGAGACACAGGGCTGGCAGGCACGGCTGAGACATAGGGCTGGCAGGCACGGCTGAGACACAGGGTAGGCGGGCACGGCTGAGACACAGGGTAGGCGGGCACGGCTGGGACACAGCAAATGCAGATACTGTAACTGACAGGAAGGAATGGTGTATGGAGGAACAGATAGAGACCTGTTCACACAGCAAATGCAGGTACTGATGCTGACTGGATGGAATGGTGTATGGAGAAACACAGCAAATGCAGATACTGGAACTGACTGGATGGAATGGTGTATGGAGAAACAGGTAGAGACCTGTTCACACAGCAAATGCAGATACTGGAACTGACTGGATGGAATGGTGTATGGAGAAACAGGTAGAGACCTGTTCACACAGCAAATGCAGATACTGGAACTGACTGGAAGGAATGGAGTATGGAGGAACAGGTAGAGACCTGTTCACACAGGAGAACCGCAAGGCTATGGAGAAGGGCTGTAGAGCAGCAAGAGGTTCTGCAGCGGCAGGAGCAAAGCAAAGCGGAACTGCAAGGTATGCGGAGAGGAGCTGTAGAGCAGCAAGAGGTTCTGCAGCGGCTGGAGCAAAGCAAAGAGGAACCGCAAGGTATGCGGAGGAGCTGGAGCAAGAGGTTCTTCAGCTGCAGGAGTGAAGCAGAGCGGAATTGCAAGATATGTGGAGAGAAGCTGCAGCAAGAGGTTCTGCAGCTGCAGGAGTGAAGCAGAGCGGAACCGTAAGATATGCGGAGAGAAGCTGCAGCAAGAGGTTCTGCAGCTGCAGGAAGGAAGCAGAGTGGAACCGCAAGATATGCAGAGAGGAGCTGCAGCAAGAGATCACTGCTGTAGCTGGAGCAAAGCAGAGTGGAACAGAGCAGAACCGCAGGAGTGCGGACAAGAAAGAGATTCAGAGAGAACACAAGGCCGGACACAGCAGGGAAGGAAACCACAGACAAGGAGACTAAGAGACAGAGGTAGGACAGAGTTCAGACAAGGTAATAACACGAGACAAGGTACAGGGACAAAGACACAGGGACCAGGATATTGTCAGGAATCGAACCCAGTGCCTCTTGTCCACCGGCCAGCAGCTCTACCATCTGAGCTATTCTGCTGGCTGCAAGGTTCCTTGCTGAACCCAGATACCATTGACTGTTCTTCCTGATCGGCTCCACCCAGTGATCTCTTGATTGGCCTCTGATTGCCAATTACACACCCTATATAAACCTGGCCCTGTGGGTGTGTCATTGCGAGATTATTGTGCTCTTAGCCTTTAGTCAAGCGTTTCCTGCTGTTCCTGCTGCTACAAACACTGCTCTCCTGTGAATCGACCTCCGGCTGCCACCTGACTACGTTATCTGCCTGCTCCTCTGCTACCGAACTGCCTTTCCTGTGTACCGACCTCCGGCTGCCACCTGACTACGTTATCTGCCTGCTCCTCTGCTACCGAACTGCCTTTCCTGTGTACCGACCTCCGGCTGCCACCTGATTACGTTATCTGCCTGCTCCTCTGCTACCGAACTGCCTTTCCTGTGTACCGACCTCCGGCTGCCACCTGACTACGCTCTCCGCCTGATCCATTGCTACAAACACTGCTCTCCTGTGTACCGACCTCCGGCTGCCACCTGACTACGCTACCTGCCTCTGCTTCCCCTAGTGTTTGCAGTAACATCGGCTCCAACCCAGAAGGGATCTTGACAGAATAATCTCGCGCCAATATGGAGTCCGCTGTGAACACCCTGAGGCGGCAAGTTACAGAGCTTCAAAGTTTTTGTACTGACTCTCAAGGAAAATATTCCAAGTTACAAACTGATTTCACGGTGCTACAACAGGAAGTGAGCTCCAAAAACAACTTCTGGACGTGCGCAATTCAGGGTCCGAATCAAACGCGCGGCTGCCGCTGCCTGCAAAATTCAGTGGGGATCGCCAGCAGTACCGTACGATGATTCCTCAATCAATGCCGCATATACTTCCAGATGCAACCTGCTCCCTTTACCAGTGAGAGGAAGAAAGTTTTTTTAATGATAAATCTCCTGACGGATGAAGCTCTTGCTTGGGCTTCACCTTATGTAGAAAAGGACTATGACCTCCTTAATGACCTGGAAGCTTTCACCGCAGCTATGAATCAAGTTTTTGATGACCCAAACCGCTGTGCCACAGCAGAAACCAAATTACATAATTTGCGCCAAGGACGTCGCTCTGTTGCGGAATATACATCGGAGTTCCGTCGCTGGGTGGCCGACACCACCTGGAATTCAGCGGCCCAGAGAAGTCAATTTCGACGAGGGTTATCAGAACCAGTGAAAGACGAGCTTGCCAGGGTTGAGACCCCTGATCAATTGGAGAACTTTATTCAACTATGTATCCGGATTGACCAAAGACTTACTGAAAGGAGAAAGGAGAGACTGCGAGCACTTGGGAATAGCCCTGGCTTCTCATTTCCAGCATCAGACCACCAAGAAAAGACGCAAGGCGTGTCTGAACCGATGCAGATCGATGTCATCCGAAGACCACTCTCTGCACAGGAGAAGGAGAGGCGATGTGCAGAACATCTCTGCCTCTATTGTGGGGACCCTGGACATTATGCCATCAACTGTCCTAACAAAAGGACTATAGCCTTTACCAACAACAGGTCTGCCAGCAATATGGACCTTTCTCAGCAGTCGGATTCCATCTTGCAGACTATCTCATCAGTAACGCAAGAAATAGACAAAATACATACTACATCATCTCATTTTGTAATTCCCATTCAGGTTGTAATGGGCACCCAAAAAATACAATGCTCTGCCCTGTTGGATTCGGGAGCAGGAGGAAATTTTATGGACTTAAAATTTACACGCGATAATAATATTTCCAGTAGGACCAAATCCACACCAATTGAAATGGAAACTGTGGATGGATCACCCTTGTCTTCTGGACCTGTCATGCATGAGACAATCGAACTGGAGATTTGTATCGAACCGGATCATCATGAAGCTGTCAGTTTCCACCTTATTTCATCTCCGAAATTTCCGGTTATTCTAGGGATCCCCTGGTTTTCAGTCCATAACCCTTCTATCAACTGGGCATCAAGGACCATCACCTTTCCATCGGACTACTGTAAGAATAATTGTCATAAGGAACCCCCTGTTCTCCAACAAGTCCAAATCTCTGAGATTTCGCATGAGAAGGAAGAGAAACTACCACCTCAATATCAGCAGTTCTCTGATGTCTGCAGTAAGAAGAAAGCAGATCAATTACCTCCTCACCGTCCTTACGACTGTCCCATTGAATTGCTGCCAGGAGCAACCATTCCATTTGGACGGATTTACAATCTTTCCGAACCTGAATTGAAGGTATTAAGAAAGTTCCTGGATGAAAATTTAGAGAAAGGCTTTATTCGACCTTCCACATCTCCAGCTGGGGCACCCCTGTTCTTTGTTGAAAAGAAAGACTCCACTCTGCGGCCATGTATTGACTACAGAGAGATGAATAATATCACTGTCAAGAATCGCTACCCGCTACCCTTGATTCCTGAACTATTTGAGAGACTCCGTTCTGTGAAAATCTTTACGAAGCTGGATCTTAGAGGGGCTTACAACCTCATACGGATTCGCCCAGGAGATGAGTGGAAGACCGCCTTCAGAACGAGATATGGACATTTTGAATCTCTGGTTATGACCTTTGGCCTTAGCAATGCCCCAGCCACCTTTCAACATTTTATTAATGATGTATTTCGAGATTTCTTGGACCAATTTGTTGTGGCTTATCTCGATGACATTCTTATATTTTCAGACACCTTGGAAGAGCATCGCAGGCACGTCCAGTTAGTCTTGGAACGACTACAGGAGAACCATCTTTACATTAAACTTGAAAAATGTGAGTTTGAACAAACCAGTATCCAATTTCTGGGGTATATCATCTCCCCAGAAGGTCTGAGCATGGATCCCGGCAAAATCAATGCTGTAGTGGACTGGCCTGTTCCAAGAAATTTAAAAGACGTCCAGCGTTTCATAGGATTTGCAAATTTTTACCGAAAATTTATAAAGAACTTTTCACGGATCATACTACCAATTACTACACTAACAAAAAAGACCAAAGCATTTTTCTGGTCTCCGGAGGCACAGGAGGCTTTTGACAAGTTGAAAACTCTTTTTACGTCTGCTCCATTGTTAGTACACCCAAATCCTGAATTGCCATTTACTGTCGAAGTGGACGCCTCGGACTCTGCAGTGGGAGCCATTCTGTCTCAGTGAGTTGGGGACAAAATGCAACTTCACCCATGTGCGTTTCTTTCCCACACCATGTCATCTGCAGAAAAGAACTACGACATCGGTAATAAAGAACTGTTAGCCATTAAAGTTGCCTTCTCCGAGTGGAGACATCTTCTGGAAGGTGCCAATCACTCTGTGACTGTCCTCACGGACCACAAGAATCTTGAATTCCTCCGTACAGCAAAAAGATTGTCTGCAAGACAAGCACGATGGGCCTTATTTTTCTCAAGATTCAATTTTATAATTTCTTACCAGCCTGGTTCAAGAAATGGCAAGGCTGACGCCCTGTCCAGGATGTGTTCGGAACCTCAGGAGAGGTCTAGTAATGACGATACAATTCTAGGCCCTAAAAATTTTTTGGGAATATTGCACTCTAGAGGACTATGTAATAGAATTAAAGATGGATATCAAGAGGACTCTTTCCTTAACCATCCTTCGGAAGACGTCGATCTTTCATTCAAAGAGGGGTTTTGGATGCAGAAACACAAAATATATGTACCTGAATCTTCTCGCCTTGAAGTCCTCAAAAGTGTCCATGATTCTAAACTGGCAGGACATCCTGGAGTTGCAAAAAACACAAGACTTACTACTTCGTTTCTTTTGGTGGCCTAATTGTAGGAAGGACGTGAGGAAATATGTTTCAACCTGTTTAACATGCACACGAAACAAGACCCCACGATCGTCTCCTCTAGGACTCTTGCAACCACTCCCAGTTCCATCCAGGCCTTGGGGATCTATTTCCATGGATTTTATTGTGGAACTACCCCCTTCCAAACAGATGACCGTCATCCTTGTCATAGTGGACCGACTCACAAAAATGGCCCACTTTATTCCAACTGAAGGAATTCCTACTGCTGAAAAAACTGCAGAACTGATGATCAAAGTGGTATTCAGGTTACATGGAATTCCTGACAGCGTGGTGTCTGACAGAGGCGTTCAGTTTACGTCAAAATTTTGGAAGAGTTTCTGTACAGCCTTGGGAGTCACGGTGAATCTCTCTACCGCTTTCCATCCTCAGTCCAATGGCCAGACGGAGAGAACGAACCAGACTTTGGAGCAATACCTCCGTTGCTTCATTTCCTATCTTCAGGATGACTGGGTGGACTATTTACCAACAGCTGAGTTTGCCTACAACAACTCCATACATAGCGCTACATCTCAAACTCCATTTTTTGCTAATTATGGAGTACATCCAGTATTTTTCCCTAATCTGCCAGTGAACACTCCCATTCCTGCTGTTAATGACAGGCTTGCAAAATTACAGGAATCCCAGAAGGAATTATCAGAGATATTACTCAAGACCCAGGAAGTATATAAGGAAGCAGCAGATAAACATCGGAGAGTGCCCCCTGCTCTTCAGGTTGGAGACAAAGTTTGGCTGTCTACTAAAAATCTAAAGACACATGTACCATCCTCCAAATTGGGTCAAAAATTCATTGGACCTTTTCAAATTTCTGCAAAAATTAACCAGGTTGCTTTTCGTTTAAAACTTCCCAACAATCTAAAGATTCATCCAGTATTTCACATATCCTTGCTCAAACCCTTTTGTGAAAACCCGTTTCCAGGAAGAATTCAGCCACCTCCTCCACCAGAAAGGTTCCGTGGTGAAGAAGAATACATTGTGGATAAGATTCTGGACTCCCGAAAATTCAGAGGTAAACTGCAGTATTGGTGCAGTGGAAGGATTATGGACCAGAGGAAAATTCATGGGAACGAAGGGACAATGTCCATGCTCCTAGACTGACAAGAGCCTTTCATCAGAGGTACCCAGATAGGCCAGCTCCTGAGATGTCCAGAGGCCATCCTGGAAGGAGGGGAGTACTGTCAGGAATCGAACCCAGTGCCTCTTGTCCACCGGCCAGCAGCTCTACCATCTGAGCTATTCTGCTGGCTGCAAGGTTCCTTGCTGAACCCAGATACCATTGACTGATCTTCCTGATCGGCTCCACCCAGTGCTCTCTTGATTGGCCTCTGATTGCCAATTACACACCCTATATAAACCTGGCCCTGTGGGTGTGTCATTGCGAGATTATTGTGCTCTTAGCCTTTAGTCAAGCGTTTCCTGCTGTTCCTGCTGCTACAAACACTGCTCTCCTGTGAACTGACCTCCGGCTGCCACCTGACTACGTTATCTGCCTGCTCCTCTGCTACCGAACTGCCTTTCCTGTGTACCGACTTCCGGCTGCCACCTGACTACGTTATCTGCCTGCTCCTCTGCTACCGAACTGCCTTTCCTGTGTACCGACCTCCGGCTGCCACCTGACTACGTTATCTGCCTGCTCCTCTGCTACCGAACTGCCTTTCCTGTGTACCGACCTCCGGCTGCCACCTGACTACGCTCTCCGCCTGATTCATTGCTACAAACACTGCTCTCCTGTGTACCGACCTCCGGCAGCCACCTGACTACGCTACCTGCCTCTGCTTCCCCTAGTGTTTGCAGTAACATCGGCTCCAACCCAGACGGGATCTTGACAGATATTCTGCCTCCTGGAGGGCAGAAAGGACAAGTACAAGACAAGGTCAGGAACAATAGCACAGAGACCAGGATATACTGCCTCCGGACAAACAGGTACAAGACAAAGCTAGGAGTGAAGCCTCCAAAGATGGAGGAACACAGAGCAAGACCTGGCAGCTCAGTAGCAAAACACTAACTGAGTTAACACATTGCACAGGCAAGATCCACAGGGTGGAGCTGCCCTAAATACTAGAGGGCTAATGGTAATTGGTCAGGGACATATTAAACGGGATGCACCCTGACTCCTTAAGAACCATAAAGTTCTTGCGGCGCCCCCCTATGTACACAGCCAGGAAACATGCAGAGAGCAGGCAGGAGACAAGAGGCACAAAGCATGGAGCTGGCAGCAGACAGAAATCACAGCATGACCTGGAGCAGTGAGCAAGTTGGTATGTGGGGAATGGGAGGCCACGCAGTGATGCCAGCAGGGTTGTTGCATCTTCTTTACCTTTAGCTCTCTCACCAAGGCTCTTCTCCCATGATTGTTCAGTTTGGCTGTAAGGCCAGGTCTAGGAAGACTTCTTGTGGTCCCAAACTTCTTCAATTTAAGGATTATGGAGGCCACTGTGCTCTTAGGAACCTTGCGCACTGCAGAAATTCTTTTGTAACCTTGGCCAGATCTGTGCCTTGCCACAATTCTGTCTCTGAGCTCCTTGGCCAGTTCCTTTGACCTCCTGATTCTCATTCAGTCAGACATGCACTGTGAGCTGTGAGGTCTTATATAGACAGGTGTGTGCCTTTACAAGTCAAGTCCTATCAGTTTAATTAAACACAGCTGGACTCCAATGAAGGAGTAGAGCCATCTCAAGGAGGATCACAAGGAAAGGGACAGCATGTGACTAAAATAGGAGTGTCTGAGCAAAGAGTCTGAATACTTATGTGATATTTCAGTTTTTCTTTTTTAATAAATTTGCAAAAAATTCTACATTTCCATTTTTTTTCAATTAAGATGGGGTGCAGAGTGTACATTAATGAGAAAAAATGAACTTTTTTGAATTTACCAAATGGCTGCAATGAAAAAAAGTGACAAATTTAAAGCAGTCTGAATACTTTCTGTACCCACTCTATACTGGAGCATTATATGGTATCCATCATATACTGTATACAGTCATGGCCAAAAGTTTTGAGAATGACACAAATATTATATTTTCACATGATCTGCTGCCCTCTGGTTTTTATGTGTGTTTGACAGATGTTTTTATCACAGACAGAAATATAATAATTGCAAACATATGAGTAACAAAAGCTTATATTGACAGTTAGAATGAGTTAATGCAGCAAGTCAATATTTGCAGTGTTGACCCTTCTTCTTCAGGACCTCTGCAATTCTCCCTGGCATGCTCTCAATCAACTTCTGGACCAAATCCTGACTGATAGCAGTCCATTCTTGCACAATCAATGCTTTCATTTTGTCAGAATTTTTAGGTTTTTGTTTGTCTACCCGTCTCTTGATGATTGACCACAAGTTCTCAATGGGATTAAGATCTGGGGAGTTTCCAGGCCATGGACCAAAAATCTCTATGTTTTGTTCCCTGAGCCATTTAGTTATCATCTTTGCTTTATGGCAAGGTGCTCCATCATGCTGGAAAAGGCATTGTTGATCGCCAAACTGCTCTTGGAGGGTTGAGAGAAGTTGCTCTTGGAGGACATTCTGGTACCATTCTTTATTCGTGGCTGTTTTTCAGGCAAGACTGTGAGAGAGCCGATTCCCTTGGCTGAGAAGCAACCCCACACATGAATGGTTTCAGGATGCTTAACAGTTGGCATGAGACAAGACTGGTGGTAGCGCTCACCTTGTCTTCTCCGAATGAGGCGTTTTCCTGATGTCCCAAACATTCGAAAAGGGGATTCATCAGAGAAAATAACTTTACCCCAGTCCTCAGCAGTCCACTGCCTGTACCTTGTGCAGAATATCAGTCTGTCCATGATGTTTTTTCTGGAGAGAAGTGGCTTCTTTGCTGCCCTCCTTGAGACCAGGCCTTGCTCCAAGAGTCTCCGCCTCACAGTGCGTGCAGATGCACTCACACCTGCCTGCTGCCATTCCTGAGCAGGCTCTGCACTGCTGGTAGCCCGATCCCGCAGCTGAAACACTTTTAAGAGACGGTCCTGGCGCTTGCTGGTCTTTCTTGGGCGCCCTGAAGCCTTTTTGGCAACAATGGAACCTCTCTCCTTGAAGTTCTTGATGATGCGATAGATTGTTGACTGAGGTGCAATCTTTCTAGCTGCGATACTCTTCCCTGTTAGGCCATTTTTGTGCATTGCAATGATGACTGCACATGTTTCTTTAGAGATAACCATGATTAACAGAAGAGAAACAATTATGCCAAGCACCAGCCTCCTTTTAAAGTGTCCAGTGGTGTCATTCTTACTTAATCATGACAGATTGATCTCCAGCCATGTCCTCATCAACACCCACACCTGTGTTAATGGAATCAATGAAAAGAAAACGATCAAACAGTCCCAAAATAAAGTAAAAAATATTTTATTAAACATCAATTTATAAAAAAGGAGCAGGGGAAACAGTGACAAGGGCTCATGCCAATAAGCACTAGTGGGAAGAATAGGACGCACACAGGTGAATAGACCAAATTACATAGATGAAAAATAATCACAAATCCGCAAGTGCAGAGATTGCATAAGTATGTAAATATTGGCAAAACCAGTCATGAAGATGTTAATATGGCTACAGAATTGTATATGACAGTCAGGATGTCCCAAGTGATAGTTTTATCACCATAGTTATAAGCATAAAATTGCATCATAGTATCCAGGACATATCTGCCACCCAAACACATAGGACCTCACAAAAATTTGCAGTTAGTGCCATGAAAAGTAACGGTATACCTGTTCAGGTGAAGAGACTAACACCAGGTGCGTCCGCCCGACGCGCGTTTCGGCTAGTGTGCCTTTCTCAAGGGGTGAGGGGGAAGAGGAAGTGAGGGGTATAAAAGCAGCCTGCCACCAATCACGTGTGAACCACACACCTGTCTCATAATACAGCATGAGTCATAATATCACTTAAGGTAGCCACTGAAAATCAGCAAATTTAAAAAATTCAATTGGTCATATTGTATGCCACTTCACACAGCTTCTGCATTGATCTCGCTCGTCGCCGCAATGTTAGGACTATTATATCCTGGGCACACAGTGGGTATATCAACGCGCTTGGCACCTTCTCTACGATGCGGCCCATAGCCCGGTAAGGACGCTACGGCGTCGCGTCTACGTGCCGGAGCAGTTACGTGACAATCCCGCTAGCGATCTCATTAGTATGCAACGCTAACGAGATCGCTAGCGGGATTGCTTAGTGTGGCAGTACCTTTAGGAGCCAGTGAAAATCAGCAATAACAAATATCAATGGTCATATGTATGCCCACATAAATACACACAGCTTACTGTCATTGAAAATTCCACAGGATGTATTAATATCCAAGGCACAAGATCGTCATCAGAGCGCGTTTGGACCGGCCTCCAATGACGCGCCCATCGTCCCGGCAACCAGGGACGCCTGACGGCGTCGGCGTCACGTGCCTGGTGAAGTCACGTCACGTGACCAATCACCATGGCACTGGAAGACGCCGAGAACCGCCAGGCATGCCAGAGTCACGGAAGAGGGCGCGTACCGGCCGTAAGTATAGTGGAGGCAGCAATTATGTGGAATTAATGTGTGTAGGACCACTGTATGCCAAATAACAAACGAATCAAATGTATGGGCAAAACATTCTTAAAGGCAATAGGAACGACACACTGCATAATCTAACAACAATGACAGATATGAAGATCATATGACATAAATAATGCTGTATTTAACATAGCAAAGGATATATATAATAATACAACCATCAATTGCATATTATAAAATATGGGTAACAATAACATTGATTATAGTGATTTGCTGATAGGTGTAAATGATTCAATCTGATGGGATGGAAACATCAAAATCATGGTCAGAAAATTCTCCATCAGTGACATGAAGGTGGAAGAAACTGGAAAAAATAAAAACAATTAAAATCAAAGAAACACACACATGCTTAAAACAGAAGATCAGTCCTGGCCATAGAAAATTCTATAGGAAAGAAGAAAAACTAAGGGTTTCATTAAGGCCCTTTGGATGGACCGTATCTAGAACCCAATCCATCTAGTTTCTTTTTGGGATAATCTCTGACTCAAATTTCCACCACGAATCCCTGGAATTAACATATCAATACCTTTTACTCTAAGTAGAGAACTGTCACAGTTATGGTGTAATTTAAAGTGACGAGGTATAGTCCTAAGTGTGGCTGGATCACCATGACCGGCCGCCGCCTGGATGCCCAAAACATGTTCACACGTGCGCACCTTTAATTGGCGAAGTCGTCATGCGATGTAAATAAGATTGCAGGGGCATGTGGCAAAATATACCACATAACGAGAGTTGCATGAAATATTCTTTCGAATCTCATAGATTCTTGTTCTTGCAGAGTTGGAAAAGGTGGCACTGCGGTCAATGTTAGGGCAGGCGACGCACCGACCACAGGGAAAACAGCCACACCTAGGACGACCAACCTGAAAATTGCCAAGATTAGTATCAACGTGGTAGTGACTATGTACTAATTGGTCTTTGAGATTCATTGCTCGTCTGAATGTGATGCTGGGTCTGTCAGAAATAATTTGATTAAGTATGGGGTCGGTCTGGAGAATAGGCCATGCCTTTTGGAGACAATTCCTCATGTGAGTGGCTTGAGAATGGAAGCTCGTTATAAATCTAATAGTCCTAGAGGAGTTAATCTTTCTTTCCCTGTTATATAGCAGGGAATGGCGGGTAGAATGTTTTGCCCGATTG
The DNA here is from genome assembly GCA_033576555.1 of Oophaga sylvatica. Taxonomy (NCBI): domain Eukaryota; kingdom Metazoa; phylum Chordata; class Amphibia; order Anura; family Dendrobatidae; genus Oophaga; species Oophaga sylvatica. The sequence continues at coordinate 125,724,595 of JARQOD010000005.1, read as the reverse complement.
TAGGCTCTTTTCAAGACCCGTCTACTATATCCCCTCTCTTTGAACCGTTGAAATAGTTCTTGAGCCTCTTTCTCAAATTCTTGATCACTAGAGCAAATTCTGCGAATACGCAAGAATTGTCCTATTGGGATTGAATTAATCAGAGGTTTCGGATGAGCAGAAGTGGCATGCAATAACATGTTGGTGGAGGTCTCCTTTCTGTGGACACCAGTTTGTAAGACATCATTTATGTCTCTTATAACTGTGACATCTAGGAAGTCAATACTATTGGCATCAGAATTAGAAGAGATGTGAATATTCTTATCATTCTGATTGATCTCGGACCAAAATTGGTTCAACGAATTAGAGTCCCCCTGCCAGATCAAGAATATGTCATCAATGTACCGCACCCAAAAGGGGATGCGGTCCATTGATGACATACGATCCGGCAGGGAGAGGTCCCTCTCCCACAGCCCCAGGAACAAGTTGGCATAGGATGGGGCAAAGGAGGCACCCATGGCTGTCCCCTGGAGCTGCAGGTAGAAGGACCCTTTGAAAATAAAAAAGTTATGAGTCAAAGAGAATTCGAGGAGCTCCAAAACGAGTTGAATGATGTCGTCAGGTAAGTTGGACATATCTAAGAAGAATTTGGTAGCATAAATACCATCGGAATGTTTTATATTGGTATATAGGGATTCAACATCCCCAGTTACCATTAGTGTGTTAGAGCCAACATGAAGACCATCAACTCGTCTTAGAAATTCACCTGTATCCACAAGGAAAGAGGGAAGACTTTCCACAAGGGGTTGTAATTTGGAATCAATCCAGAGATTCTATGCCAACTTGTTCCTGGGGCTGTGGGAGAGGGACCTCTCCCTGCCGGATCGTATGTCATCAATGGACCGCATCCCCTTTTGGGTGCGGTACATTGATGACATATTCTTGATCTGGCAGGGGGACTCTAATTCGTTGAACCAATTTTGGTCCGAGATCAATCAGAATGATAAGAATATTCACATCTCTTCTAATTCTGATGCCAATAGTATTGACTTCCTAGATGTCACAGTTATAAGAGACATAAATGATGTCTTACAAACTGGTGTCCACAGAAAGGAGACCTCCACCAACATGTTATTGCATGCCACTTCTGCTCATCCGAAACCTCTGATTAATTCAATCCCAATAGGACAATTCTTGCGTATTCGCAGAATTTGCTCTAGTGATCAAGAATTTGAGAAAGAGGCTCAAGAACTATTTCAACGGTTCAAAGAGAGGGGATATAGTAGACGGGTCTTGAAAAGAGCCTACAATCGGGCAAAACATTCTACCCGCCATTCCCTGCTATATAACAGGGAAAGAAAGATTAACTCCTCTAGGACTATTAGATTTATAACGAGCTTCCATTCTCAAGCCACTCACATGAGGAATTGTCTCCAAACATGGCCTATTCTCCAGACCGACCCCATACTTAATCAAATTATTTCTGACAGACCCAGCATCACATTCAGACGAGCAATGAATCTCAAAGACCAATTAGTACATAGTCACTACCACGTTGATACTAATCTTGGCAATTTTCAGGTTGGTCGTCCTAGGTGTGGCTGTTTTCCCTGTGGTCGGTGCGTCGCCTGCCCTAACATTGACCGCAGTGCCACCTTTTCCAACTCTGCAAGAACAAGAATCTATGAGATTCGAAAGAATATTTCATGCAACTCTCGTTATGTGGTATATTTTGCCACATGCCCCTGCAATCTTATTTACATCGGCATGACGACTCGCCAATTAAAGGTGCGCACGTGTGAACATGTTTTGGGCATCCAGGCGGCGGCCGGTCATGGTGATCCAGCCACACTTAGGACTATACCTCGTCACTTTAAATTACACCATAACTGTGACAGTTCTCTACTTAGAGTAAAAGGTATTGATATGTTAATTCCAGGGATTTGTGGTGGAAATTTGAGTCAGAGATTATCCCAAAAAGAAACTAGATGGAATTGGGTTCTAGATACGGTCCATCCAAAGGGCCTTAATGAAACCCTTAGTTTTTCTTCTTTCCTATAGAATTTTCTATGGCCAGGACTGATCTTCTGTTTTAAGCATGTGTGTGGTTTCTTTGATTTTAATTGTTTTTATTTTTTCCAGTTTCTTCCACCTTCATGTCACTGATGGAGAATTTTCTGACCATGATTTTGATGTTTCCATCCCATCAGATTGAATCATTTACACCTATCAGCAAATCACTATAATCAATGTTATTGTTACCCATATTTTATAATATGCAATTGATGGTTGTATTATTATATATATCCTTTGCTATGTTAAATACAGCATTATTTATGTCATATGATCTTCATATCTGTCATTGTTGTTAGATTATGCAGTGTGTCGTTCCTATTGCCTTTAAGAATGTTTTGCCCATACATTTGATTCGTTTGTTATTTGGCATACAGTGGTCCTACACACATTAATTCCACATAATTGCTGCCTCCACTATACTTACGGCCGGTACGCGCCCTCTTCCGTGACTCTGGCATGCCTGGCGGTTCTCGGCGTCTTCCAGTGCCATGGTGATTGGTCACGTGACGTGACTTCACCAGGCACGTGACGCCGACGCCGTCAGGCGTCCCTGGTTGCCGGGACGATGGGCGCGTCATTGGAGGCCGGTCCAAACGCGCTCTGATGACGATCTTGTGCCTTGGATATTAATACATCCTAACTGCGGGCAGATGTGGAATTTTCAATGACAGTAAGCTGTGTGTATTTATGTGGGCATACATATGACCATTGATATTTGTTATTGCTGATTTTCGCTGGCTCCTAAGTGATATTATGACTCATGCTGTATTATGAGACAGGTGTGTGGTTCACACGTGATTGGTGGCAGGCTGCTTTTATACCCCTCACTTCCTCTTCCCCCCACCCCTTGAGAAAGGCACACTAGCCGAAACGCTCGTCGGGGCGGACGCACCTGGTGTTAGTCTCTTCACCTGAACAGGTATACCGTTACTTTTCATGGCACTAACTGCAAATTTTTGTGAGGTCCTATGTGTTTGGGTGGCAGATATGTCCTGGATACTATGATGCAATTTTATGCTTATAACTATGGTGATAAAACTATCACTTGGGACATCCTGACTGTCATATACAATTCTGTAGCCATATTAACATCTTCATGACTGGTTTTGCCAATATTTACATACTTATGCAATCTCTGCACTTGCGGATTTGTGATTATTTTTCATCTATGTAATTTGGTCTATTCACCTGTGTGCGTCCTATTCTTCTCACTAGTGCTTATTGGCATGAGCCCTTGTCACTGTTTCCCCTGCTCCTTTTTTATAAATTGATGTTTAATAAAAAATTTTGTACTTTATTTTGGGACTGTTTGATCGTTTTCTTTTCATTGATATCATTAATTCAGCGATTGTCCGTATATTAATATCCATCCTAATATGCCCTACTATTTTGATATACTTAATTAACAGTAATCTATATATGGGTATGTTGTTCAATAAGGTCATTTATTACCTGTGTTAATGGAGTAATCACTGAAAAGAGGTTAGCTGGTCCTTTTAAGGCAGGGCTGCAATGATGTTGAAATGTGTTTTGGGGGATAAAGTTCATTTTCTAGCCAAATATTGACTTTGCAAGTAATTGCTGTTAAGCTGATCACTCTTTATAACATTCTGGAGTATATGCAAATTGCCATTAGAAAAAGTGAAGCAGTAGACTTTGTAAAAATTAATATTTGTGTCATTCTCAAAACTTTTGGCCATGACTGTAGAGCATTATATGAGGCCCATTCTTTATGGAGCGCTATATGGGGCCCATTCTGTATGGAGCAATATATTGGACCCATCATATACTGTATGGAGCATTATTTGGGGCTCATTATTCTATATGGAGCATTATATGGGGTTCATTATTCTGTTTGGAGCAATATATTGGGCTCATTATTCTGAATAGAGCACTATGCGGTGCTCATAATATTGTATCGAGGACTATGTGGTGCCCACAATATGGTATGGAGGACCATACTGTCCAGTTTTTGAGCTATAGATATCACTCATGTAACGTAAGAAGTAAGTGAAATCTTTGGCATTGTACTATACCTATATTTCTCTGCTGTATCTGTGAATCATGAATCGTTGTATGTGTTAAAGGGGCTCACTGAGTCTCTTTCGCCCGGGGCCCACGAAAGCCTGGAACCGGCCCTGGTGGACCTGCAGTGAAATATAACATTCATTGTCAGATTCCCCCATAGATTGCAACTGCAGGTAAGGAAGTATTTGCAGTGGGCACTATGTAATCAGTCTATTGTAAATGGGCCATTGTAAAGCTGGCCATACACACTAGATGGCCGTCGACTAGTGTTGAGCATTCCGATACCGCAAGTATCGGGTATCGGCCGATATTCGCTGTATCGGAATTCCGATACTTAGTTCCGATATTTTTCCAATATCGTATACCGGAATCGGAAGTTCCCATAATTCTTTGAGAGGCAATGTGATTTTAGTCAGCCAATGAGGAATCTTATGAAGTGTGGGCACATCCTGTAATGCTGCGGTCATCTTAACTAATGGCATGGCTGTGATTGGCTGCTGAAATGATGTCAGAATGCACTATAAAAGGTGCCGCCGCCATTTTAGCGTCACTGTGCTGTGAACTCAGTTAGGGACAGAACGCTGCTGTGCTGACTCTGAGGGACAGTTAGAGATTGCGATTTAGTGTACTGTGCTGTAGGCAGGCTAGCACCAACCGCTGTGTAAAGCTTCCTTTTGCCTTGCAGTGTTGTTTTAACAGCTCTGTGCAAGGTGTGTGTGAGAGTGCAGGTGACACTGCAGTTTGCTCTGCATCCACCGCTGTTTGTAGGCATCTGCACGTGTCACTCACTGACTCTATTTTTTATTTTATTTTGTGGAATTGGTGCAGCTCCATTATATTTGAAAAAAATCTAATCTATTAGTGTGACGCGCTTCCATCCGTATACAATACATTGGTTGCAAACACTATAGAAGTACAGAAAGGAGCCTTTCACAGATAGTGAACAGTTGTGTTTCAGTGTTCACTGCAGTCTGTGAGGTTTTGATTTTTTGAGTGCAGATCACGCTCCAGTTAGTTCTTCAACCACTGCTGGTTGTAGTCTGCTGAGCGTGTGTCACTGCCTCATCCTTCACATTTTTCTCTAATTGGTGCTGCTCCATTATATTTGAAAAAAATCTAATCTATTAGTGTGACGCGCTTCCATCCGTATACAATACATTGGTTGCAAACACTATAGAAGTACACAAAGGGGCCTTTCACAGCTACTGAACAGTTGTCTGCAGTGTTCACTGTAGTCTGTGAGCTTTTCATTTTTTGAGTGCAGATTATGCTCCAGTTAGTTCTTCAACCACTGCTGGTTGTAGTCTGCTGAGCGTGTGTCACTGCCTCATCCTTCACATTTTTCTCTAATTGGTGCTGCTCCATTATATTTGAAAAAAATCTAATCTATTAGTGTGACGCGCTTCCATCCGTATACAATACATTGGTTGCAAACACTATAGAAGTACACAAAGGGGCCTTTCACAGCTACTGAACAGTTGTCTGCAGTGTTCACTGTAGTCTGTGAGCTTTTCATTTTTTGAGTGCAGATTACGCTCCAGTTAGTTCTTCAACCACTGCTGGTTGTAGTCTGCTGAGCGTGTGTCACTGCCTCATCCTTCACATTTTTCTCTAATTGGTGCTGCTCCATTATATTTGAAAAAAATCTAATCTATTAGTGTGACGCGCTTCCATCCGTTGTGAGACAGTGAGGGTATGTGTGATGAATGGGGTGTACATTTCACCTAGGTACTGTGCTGTATGGTATAAGGGAAATGTGTGGCTTTGTAAACCTAGTGGTAGAGAAAGGTCACTACACCTTACATTCAGTACACACTTGCAGCTCAGGCCTGAAACCATTCAGCTGTTAATTAGGAGACCAGAAGTAGGTGTCTGCGAACACAGTCAGAGAGCTCGCTTAGTCTGGACACAGGAGGGGTCCAGGCACAGAAGGTGTCTCCAGGAGTTTGAGCTATCTCAGTCTGGGTGCTCGATGTACCCCGGACACAGGAGTAGTCTCTGTGAGAATCCATGCGGATAGCTGCTGAATAGGAGGGGAGCTCTCTCAAGTCTGGACGTTGAAGGTGCCTTCAGACACAAGGAGGAGACTCTGTGAACCTCCATGCTGGTAAATGCTGAACATATGTGTTGTTTTGGCCCTGGCTGTTAGAGTCGGGACCCGATAGATAGGGAAATCTATCTAAGTGTAATTAGTGGCTGGACAAGCCCAGGTCTTATGTTTATGATTTGTTTTTATCTGTTTGCTGTGGACTTTAATAAAGCTGGTTGCGGCCAGTTTGCACCAGTACTGCTGTGAATGAACTGTTTCCGTGCCACTCTGTCTACCCAGACGGCGATCCCAGAGCTATATCCCCTGAAAAGCTTACACCGTATACAATACATTGGTTGCAAACACTATAGAAGTACACAAAGGGGCCTTTCACAGCTACTGAACAGTTGTCTGCAGTGTTCACTGTAGTCTGTGAGCTTTTCATTTTTTGAGTGCAGATTACGCTCCAGTTAGTTCTTCAACCACTGCTGGTTGTAGTCTGCTGAGCGTGTCACTGCCTCATCCTTCACATTTTTCTCTAATTGGTGCTGCTCCATTATATTTGAAAAAAATCTAATCTATTAGTGTGACGCGCTTCCATCCGTATACAATACATTGGTTGCAAACACTATAGAAGTACACAAAGGGGCCTTTCACAGATACTGAACAGTTGTCTGCAGTGTTCACTGTAGTCTGTGAGCTTTTCATTTTTTGAGTGCAGATTACGCTCCAGTTAGTTCTTCAACCACTGCTGGTTGTAGTCTGCTGAGCGTGTGTCACTGCCTCATCCTTCACATTTTTCTCTAATTGGTGCTGCTCCATTATATTTGAAAAAAATCTAATCTATTAGTGTGACGCGCTTCCATCCGTATACAATACATTGGTTGCAAACACTATAGAAGTACACAAAGGGACCTTTCACAGCTACTGAACAGTTGTCTGCAGTGTTCACTGTAGTCTGTGAGCTTTTCATTTTTTGAGTGCAGATTATGCTCCAGTTAGTTCTTCAACCACTGCTGGTTGTAGTCTGCTGAGCGTGTGTCACTGCCTCATCCTTCACATTTTTCTCTAATTGGTGCTGCTCCATTATATTTGAAAAAAATCTAATCTATTAGTGTGACGCGCTTCCATCCGTATACAATACATTGGTTGCAAACACTATAGAAGTACACAAAGGGGCCTTTCACAGCTACTGAACAGTTGTCTGCAGTGTTCACTGCAGTCTCTGAGGAATAACCACACTTAGGCCTTATAACTTTTCTGACTTTCTTTATCAATCTACCAAGATGAAGAAGGCAGGGAGTAAGGCACGTGGTCGTGGCCGTGGAGTTTCAGCAGGGAGAGGACGTGGGGATTCTGTGGCTGCTGCCGCACCCAGTGACACAGCATCCACCAGTTTTCCCCGTGAGCGTTCCTTTATGCGCACTTTTGTAGGAGCTCAGCGTACCCCCCTGCTGCGGGAAGAACAAATTGAAGCCGTTGTTGGTTGGATGGCAGCCAATGCATCGACTTCAATTGCTTCCACCTCCTCTCAGGACCACAGCACTGTTGAACAACCATCTGTCTCTTCACCGCCTGCCAAATTGCCCAGGCAGTCAGAGAGTTCTGAACTGGAGCCAGCTAGTCTCTGCTTCTGTTCTCAGAATCTGTTGGCTTGCAAACAGGGGCCCAGCCAAGCAGCATTCTGGAATGTGAAGAAGAGGCAGTATGCAGTGATGCGCAACAGCTGTGTCTCTCTGAATGTGAAGAGGCGGGTGAGCCAGTGCCGATGGTCAGCACACCGCAGAACGCATCTGATGATGATGAGACTCAGGTGCCAGTTTCTGTTGAGCATGGTGCTGGCCAGACCACCCAACAGCAGCAGGTGTTGGAAGAGGGTAGTGGAGATGATGAGGTCCAAGACCCAACATGGTGTGAGGAACAGGAAGGTGGTGGTAGCAGCTCTGAGGAAGAGATTGCCCCAACGGTCCAAACAGTAGGGAGAGGTAGGCTGCAGACTCGGTTGCCTGTAGCCTCCAGTTTGGCACCCGTTCGTAGCAGTTCTCTTCCAACAGCCAAAACGGGCGCTCCCAGGACTTGCACTGCGTGGTCCTTTTTTGACACACTTGCAGATGATATTTGCTATGTCAAATGCAAGCTGTGTAATCAAAAAGTAAAAAGAGGTAAAAGTGTCAGTAACCTTAGTACCACAAATATGTGGAAACACGTGCGGTCAAAGCACGTGGTTGAGTTACAAAGACACACTGGAGATGTAGGCCAACCTACAGCAGCACCTACATCTTCAGCTCGTGTTGGAGCCTCTTCCTCCAGCTCACACACAGTTGGTTCGGCTTCCTCACAGGATCGCCATGGAAGAACCTCTGTCACTGTTGTCCAGAGACCCAGTGTTATTCCACCCACAGCTGCAAGTTCCCTGTCATCCTCACACTCCCAGGCCACAAAACAGCCATCGGTAGCACAGGCATGGCATAAAAGACGGCCATACTCGGCAAACCATCCACGAGCACAGGCTCTGAATGCTGGCATTGCAAAACTCCTGTCCCTTGAAATGCTGTCATTCAGGCTGGTGGAGACTGACAGTTTCCGTAACTTAATGGCATTGGCAGTCCCACAATACAATGTGCCCAGCCGATTTTATTTCAGCAGGCAAGCCGTCCCTGGTCTGCAAAAGCATGTTGAGGGAAAAATTAAACATGCGCTACTAAACGCCGTCAGTAGCAAGGTCCACCTGACCACCGATGCGTGGACCAGTACCCATGGCCAGGGACGA
>JARQOD010000005.1:125663656-125715613 GCA_033576555.1 Oophaga sylvatica | reverse complement strand
ACACTTGCTCCTGTGTTACTGGGGTTCAGTAATGTCAGCTGTTCCCCTGCTGTGTGAACGGCAAAAAGTCCTGCTGCCTCCACCATGTTCTCTTCTCATCCTGGGCTACAACACCGCCAGTTGTTGCTCGGAAGTGCTGTTAGCACAGTCAACACTTGCTCCTGTGTTACTGGGGTTCAGTAATGTCAGCTGTTCCCCTGCTGTGTGAACGGCAAAAAGTCATGCTGCCTCCACCCTGTTGTCTTCTCATCCCTGGGCTTCAACACCGCCAGTTGTTGCTCGGAAGTGTCATTGGCACGGGTACTCACTCCTGCCCAGACTGGTTACAGCACGCCATCTGTTTCCTGTCAGTGTAAACGTCACTTAGCCTCCAATAAGTTGTCCTGTCGTGTTGCGGTCGGGTTAGCCGACTCTATGGTGCTTGGAGTTTAGGTGCTTCCTGTGTGTTCTGCGGGATATGCAAATAAAGGCTGTTTCCGTTGTGACAATAGGACAATCACCCACTGTAGTACTGTGGGATTCGGTAACTGCGGCCGGCTCGCGGCCTGTCAACTTAAATTTCCATGGGTACCTTCTGCTACCCGTCCGGGTTCCAGTACCGTCAGCTGGTTCTCCGCAGTGCCTTTGGCCTAGGTGCCTCCATCTCGGTATCCGAGTTCCAGCAACGTCTGCTGGTCCTTGGTAGTGCTTTGGAGCACAGGTACCTCCTGCTTAGTAACCGTGTCCCAGTAACGTCAGCTGGTCCTCGGTTGTGCCATTGGCTCTTTTCCTTCTGCTGCCCCTCCGGTTCCAGCACAGTCAGCTGGTCCTCGTTACTTGCATTGGCTCTTGTACCTTCTGCTACCCGTCCGGGTTCCAGTACCGTCAGCTGGTTCTCCGCAGTGCCTTTGGCCTAGGTGCCTCCATCTCGGTATCCGAGTTCCAGCAACATCTGCTGGTCCTTGGTAGTGCTTTGGAGCACAGGTACCTCCTGCTTAGTAACCGTGTCCCAGTAACGTCAGCTGGTCCTCGGTTGTGCCATTGGCTCTTTTCCTTCTGCTGCCCCTCCGGGTTCCAGCACAGTCAGCTGGTCCTCGTTACTTGCATTGACTCTTGTACCTTCTGCTACATTTACAAATTGAAGATTTTTTCAATGCTTTTTTGGGTAATCACTCTGGATCTCCATGTAATGTATGTAGTACAGTTCATAAGCGTCTTGTGCTTGGGTGCGATGAAAACACAGGAGTCACAGGTTTGATATAGAAAAGTCCTGTATTACTTCATACAAGTTGGCAGAAATAGTCACACAGTTTGCAGACACAGAAACAGGAGACACAGCAGGCCAGAGTAATCCAAGCTCAGCAATCACTCTCCAATACAGATTCAGGATCTTCTTCTCTGTTACCGTAAGTCCATGCAAACGTGGGTCTTTCAAAGAGCAGGGTTCAGAGTCCACAAGTGCTTCAGAGTTCCTCAGTAGGAATAGCTGGAGTACAAGGTCCAAGGCTTACAGGAGTCAAGTCACAGGTTCACTGCAGGCTAGATTCTGAAGCACTGATTGCTCAGCTGTGGCTGCTTAAGAAGCAAAGGAGAGAATCAGGGCGGGAACATGCAAGCTGGAAACTCCATTTTGACTGAGGGCAAGATAGCTGCAGCAAGACAGAAAGTAAAATGGCTGACGAACAAACTGAGTTTCAGGAATATATACATAGAACCTTACATTACTCCCCCCTTAAGGACAACCTCCGGATGACCTCAGACCAGGCTTGTGTGGGTACCTCTGATGAAACTGACGGAGCAAGCGAGGAGCATTAACGTTATTGACCGGTTCCCATGAGTTGTCCTCCACTGGGTAGCCCTGCCATTTAATCAGATATTGTAACTGATTTCTATACAACCTGGAATCTAAAATCCTTTCCACCACAAATTCTTCCTGACCATCGACTAGCACTGGGTCAGGGCAAGGAGAGGAACGTCCAGGAAACGTATTGGGTGTCGCAGCCTTTAGTAGGGATACATGAAAGACAGGGTGGATTCTCATAGTTCTGGGCAGTTGAAGACAACAAGCAACGGCACTTATAATTTTACTGATTTTATAGGGTCCAATGTACTTATGTCCCAACTTAGACGATGGAATCCTTAACTTAAGATTTCTGGTTGACAGCCAGACCAAGTCTCCTACCTTGAAAGCTGGTGCAGGTTTATGAAATTTATCTGCTGCTTTCTTGTACCTTTCTTGAGCCGATTCCAGATTTTCCTTTAGAAGATCCATATTCTTCTGTAAAGACGTGATTCTTTCAGCCACTGCTGGTAAAGGCGTTTCTATGGGAAATCGTGGTAGAATGTTAGGATGATAACCTAGATTAGAGTAAAAAGGAGACTGTTTAGTGGAGGCACTCTGAGAGTTGTTATACGAGAACTCAGCTAATGGAAGTAGATCCACCCAATCATCCTGTAGGTGGCAGATAAAGCAGCGGAGATACTGCTCCAGGGTTTGATTGGTTCGTTCGGTCTGTCCATTAGTCTGGGGATGAAAAGCAGAAGAAAGGTTTACTTTAATGTCCAATGCTGCACAGAAATTTTGCCAAAACCTAGAAGTGAATTGCACCCCTCGATCCGAAATAACCTCATCCGGTACTCCATGTAAGCGAAACACATCTTTAATCATCAAATCTGATGTCTGTTTTGCAGTGGGTAAGCTGACACAAGGGATAAAATGAGCTGCCTTTGTTAGACGGTCAACCACCACTAGAATGGTGTTCTTCCCCTGAGAGGTTGGTAACTCCACAATGAAGTCCATAGAAATGGATCCCCACGGGCGGGACGGGGTGGGAAGAGGCTGTAACAGACCAGTTGGTGAGGAGCGAGGTGTTTTGCATCTTGCACAGACCTCACATGAAGTGACATAATTCAAAACATCCTTCCTGCAAGTGGGCCACCAAAAGAAACGAGAAAGAAATTCCTGTGTCTTTAGAATTCCTCTATGCCTAGCTATCTTGGAATCGTGAATGAGTTGCAATACTCTTAATCTGACTGTTTCAGGAATATACAGACGTTGTCCCTGAATCCACACACCATTCTTAAAGACAAGACTTACGTCCCTTGGGGGTTGTGCCAAAAAGGAATCCGCATGGTATGCTTCCTTGATGTCCTTAAGTAGGTCTTGATTATGAATTACTCCTAGGAATCTAGAGTCAGGAAGAATAGTCTTAGGAGGAGTAATTGGACGTGTCTCTGCTGAGTAAATTCTAGAGAGTGCATCAGCCTTTCCATTGCGCGATCCTGGTCTATAAGAGATGATAAAATTAAATTGGTTTAAGAAAAGATTCCAGCGAGCCTGGCGAGGAGTCAGGCACTTAGCCGACCTGATAAACTCAAGGTTACGATGGTCTGTCAGGACGACTATTTGCTGTGCAGCTCCCTGAAGAAGGTGTCTCCATTCTTTGAAGGCGGCAATAATGGCCAACAACTCTCTATTGCCCACATCGTAGTTCCTCTCAGCCGAAGACAACTGCTGGGAAAAGAAGGCACAGGGATGCAAGACATTCTTCTCACCTGTTCTCTGAGAGAGTATAGCTCCAACGGCACAGTCTGAAGCATCCACCTCTATTATGAAGGCAAGCTCGGGGTTGGGATGTACTAGGATAGGTGCAGTGGTAAATTTATCTTTTAGACGGGAAAATGCTTCCTGGGCTTGGGGAGTCCAGGAAAACCTAGACTCTTTCCGGGTAAGTTGAGTGATAGGTGACACTACCTCAGAGAAATTTCTAATGAAACGTCTATAGAAGTTGGCAAACCCGATGAAGCGCTGTACCTCCTTCACATTTCTAGGACTTGGCCAATCCTTGATGGCTTGGGTTTTGCTTCCATCCATACTAATTCCTTGTGTAGACAGTACATACCCCAGAAATTGAATTTCGGTCCTATGGAATTCACACTTTTCAAGTTTGATGTAAAGATGATTTTGTCTTAGACGTTCCAAGACCATTCTCACATGTCCATGATGTTCCTCTGTGGAGTTAGAAAAAATTAGAATATCATCCAAATAAATTACCACGAATGTATCTAGGAGATCCCTGAAGATGTCATTCACCAAGTGTTGGAAAGTGGCTGGGGCGGTACTCAGACCAAAAGGCATAACTAGATATTCAAAGTGTCCATAGCGTGACCTGAATGCAGTCTTCCATTCATCCCCAGGTCTAATACGGACTAAGTTATAGGCCCCACGAAGATCTAGTTTAGAAAAAATTTTGGCATGTCGCACTCTCTCCAATAACTCAGGGATTAAAGGCAATGGATAACGGTTTCTAATAGTAACCTTATTGAGTTCCCTATAGTCTACGCATGGTCTCAGAGATCCATCTTTCTTCTTTACAAAGAAGATGGGTGCACCTGCAGGAGATGAAGAGGGGCGTATGAAGCCCTTGGCTAGATTTTCATCTATGTAATCCTTTAAAGCCTTTAGCTCGGGCCCCGCCAGGGGTAGATCTTACCAAAAGGTATCTCTGCTCCAGGCAATAATTCAATTGGACAATCATATGGACAGTGAGGAGGAAGCTGGTCAGCGTTCTTCTTGTCACATAAATCCACATAGTCCTGGTATACAGCTGGTAGTTCAGGGACTGACATGATTCGTTTAGGAACAGAGCAAGCTGAAACTTTTGGACTCATCTGTTTCTCTGGAAAGTGTAATTCCTTGGTCTCCCAGTTAATGGTAGGATTCTGAGCCTGCAGCCATGGTAGCCCTAGAATAATGGGAAAGTGGGGAGAAGAGATAAGCATAAAGGACAGTTTCTCTTGATGATCTTTACCCATAAGAACCCTCAAAGGCTCTGTTTCCTGATCCACTGGTCCAGAGGTCAGCAGGGAGCCATCCACAGTTTCCATCTGTACTGGAGTAGCCTTCTTCACTGAACGTATTCCCTGTTTCAGAGCAAAGGAGACATCCATAAAATTTCCACTTGCCCCTGAGTCGATCATAGCAGAGCTAGACACCCAAGCTGAGTCAACCCAGAGTTTGATGGAAAGAAAGCAATGAGAATTGTTTTTCTTACAACTCAGCTGGGACACCGCTGAGGAAACTTGAAAAATGGCAGCGTTTACACAGTCAACGTCCTCAGAGTAACGGAGTTTAAGTCCGAGAAATCAAGATCTGTTGCTGCAGATCTCTCTGGAGCCTGAGGCTCGGACCTGACAGATCCCCTCTCGCAACACTCACAATGAATGAGTGCTGCAGTAGTCTTACGAGAACGGCTGGGGCAGTTTATAATGAAGTGCCCTGACTTACCACAATAGAAACATTGATTCTCCTTAAAATGATGTTCCTTGCGTGCATCACTAACCCGTCGTTGTAAAGAGTCTACCTGCATGGGTTCAGGTTCAGGTTCCGTGTAATCCTACTCAAAGGTTCCTTAGCTGGAGAGGAAGGTAGGAAAAGGTTAGTACGATTGCTTTCGAACCATCTCTCTTGCCTGCGTTCAGTCAGACGAGTATCAATACGGATGCAGTAGTTAATAAAGTCACCTAACGCAGTGGGAGGGTCGGCACGAGCAAGTTCATCCTTAATCAGTGGAGATAACCCCTTTCGAAAAATAGATTTTTTGGCGGAACTGTCCCAGGTGGTATCAAGGGCCCATCTCCTGAAATCCAAGGCATATTCAGCTACCGAGTGCTTACCTTGGCGCAAAGCTAACATGGCTGCTTCAGCTGTTGCACCTCGATTGGGGTCATCAAACACCTGCCCCATGGCTGAAATAAAATCATCAAGGTGATTCAAACAATCATCCTCAGTCTCAATCAGAGGGTTTGCCCACATTAAAGCCTTGTTGGTAAGCAACATAATTATAGTAAGCACCTTAGATCGTTCAGTGGGAAATTGTGAAGCATGTGCAGAAAAAAAAAGATTGCATTGATTAATAAATCCCCTGAATTTCTCACGTTCACCGCCAAAACGAAAAGGGGGCAACTTGGGAATCCCAGCACTCGGGGCTACGGCAGGAGCCTGGACTCGCCCCTCTAGAACCTCAATCCTGGCTCGCAAATCCTGGGTAGTCTGTCCAACCACTTGCAAATTGTGATTATTGAGGTCCTGTAGATTTGTAAAACGGGTCTTTATATTCTGCAAATCTGAAAGGATATTATCAGTCACTCCGCAAAGTTCCTTTATGCGGGCCTCCATTTTCCAGATCTTTTAAGACAGGATTACTGGAAGAAGAGGAGAGAAAAAAAAACAATAGTGTTCACCTGTGGCAACACTGCAGAGAGAAAAAAAAATTAAGGGAACTGCTCACCTGGAATGGTTGTGAGAAGTCACAACCACTATCATCACAGAAAGTTTCAACCAGACATCTGATATCCAGAGTTACAGCAGACAAAAAAGAGAAAAGAAAGGAAAAAAAACAAAACAATATTGTTTACCTGTGGTAACACTGCAAAAAGAAAAAACTTAAGGGAATTGCTCACCTGGAATGGTTGTGAGAAGTCACAACCACTGTCATCACAGAAAGTACAACCGGACGTCTGATATCCACAGTACAGCAGACACAGCCTTCCAGACCCAGCAGACACTAACGTTTTGGCTTCAGAATCTTGTAATGTATGTAGTACAGTTCATATAGCGTCTTGTGCTTGGGTGCGATGAAAACACAGGAGTCACAGGTTTGATATAGAAAAGTCCTGTATTACTTCATACAAGTTGGCAGAAATAGTCACACAGTTTGCAGACACAGAAACAGGAGACACAGCAGGCCAGAGTAATCCAAGCTCAGCAATCACTCTCCAATACAGATTCAGGATCTTCTTCTCTGTTACCGTAAGTCCATGCAAACGTGGGTCTTTCAAAGAGCAGGGTTCAGAGTCCACAAGTGCTTCAGAGTTCCTCAGTAGGAATAGCTGGAGTACAAGGTCCAAGGCTTACAGGAGTCAAGTCACAGGTTCACTGCAGGCTAGATTCTGAAGCACTGATTGCTCAGCTGTGGCTGCTTAAGAAGCAAAGGAGAGAATCAGGGCGGGAACATGCAAGCTGGAAACTCCATTTTGACTGAGGGCAAGATAGCTGCAGCAAGACAGAAAGTAAAATGGCTGACGAACAGAGTTTCAGGAATATATACATAGAACCTTACACTCCAACAATTAAGACGACGACCCTGATGACCACCCCGAAGAAGATGACGACCACAAGGACGACGAGCATCAAGCCAACCAGCCTAAACACCATCACAAAGAAGAAATAAAAGATTACCAAACAGGACTAAGAAGGTTAAGACAAACTACAAGATACAGAACAAGAGTCTTAAGAACAATAAGCAGAAGATCAAAAAGCAGAAGAACATGAAGTATAAGACCAAAATGAAGAGCAAAATATATGCTCTAAATTATAAGCAGAAGAAGACTAAGCAGTGTATGGGGGTGAGTCCGTTCCTCCTCGTGGTGCCCCTGGAAAATGCCTGCTGCTGCAGGCTAAACTGAACACTGACAAATACTGTTGTAATTTAAATCTTTTGTGACAGCAAGAACGGAAGGATGAAAAATTCATACTTTGACAGATTACAAGTACAGGATTCTCTGTCACAAATAAGAATATGATGAAGAAGATGAAGTACAATATGAATAAGAATAATAGTTTAATAAGAAGAATATGAGTAATGTTAACAAAAAGATGAATAGCAAGAAGTTTAAGAAGAAGATAAAGAAGGTGAAGATGAAGAATAATTTGATGAAAAAGATGATGCTGCTGAAGATTATGAAGGAGAAAGTGTGTCAAAAGTTAAAAAGGTGAAGAGCATGGAAGTTGTGAAATATACATATTTGCCAAAATAGAAAAAACGTTAACAACACTGTCAATTTCTTCGTCAATCCGAACATCTTTAAAAAAAAAAAAATTTATGCTATTCCATTTGATTGGGTTAAACATCTATGCCTTTAATGTCTCCTCAACCTTCCCCAATACATTCTACATTACTCTTTGTTGTTTTCCTTCATGTACAATTAACCAACAAGGCAAGAATGGGGTTTTTTTAATTCCGATATTTTGTTCCCATAGACTTACATTGGATTTCCGGTATCGGTATCGGGTATCGCCGATATTTTTTGGGTATCGGCGATACCATTCCGATTCCGATACTTTTGGATATCGGAAAGTATCGCTCAACTCTACCGTCGACCAAACTATTCTTCAGCCGACAATCACATCACCTGGCAGTACCGTACATTGGAATGCTCGTTTTGCCCAGCGCTCTTGTGTTCTTTATGAGAATTACCCCAATAAATTGAGCTCTGGTAAATCTATATTAGATTATTAAACCTGGGGTTTATGAATTGAAAAGAAAGCTGGCTTGGGGTGATCTGCTCACTATGTTCAAATACATAAACGTACAGTACAAAGATCTGTCTAATAATGTTTTTACATGTAGGCCTGCAAGATTCATCATAAATCATAGATGTCAAACTCTGGTCCGAGGGTCAAATGTGGCAAGGCAATGGCAACCTTGCCCTTTGTAAGCACGTGCGCTGCCGGCGCGGGCAGCCCTATCATTGTTCAGGTCTCTCCTAGTTGGTGGTCCGGTTATGTGATTTGACTCCCGGGTCACTTGTATATCATATGCAGGCAGGGATTCGGGTCCCGTAAGCCACACGGTGATGTGTGCGCCCCTGAGCTGTCATCGCGCAGTGCGCCAATCAGGCGTATCTAGGCTTTCTGGCACCCGGGGCAAGAATTTGTTTCGGCGCACCCCCCCCCCTGCACACATGCGATTTGCACACTTAGTCATGTACCGACGAGCTGCTCTTCCTAATGCTCTCAATGTTCAGTGAAAAACTGAGAGAAGCAGGAAGAGAAGCTCGTTGTCACAGGACCATAAGTATGAAAATCGCATATGAGTGAAGTGTCCATGTGACGACTGCTGGAACCTGCAGAGCTGAATCCTGACATTGCACCTTCTGAATCCTCACAACTAGTGTTGAGCGATACTGCTCGATATCTAAAAATATCGGATCGGAATGGTATCGCCGATATCACTAAATATCGGCGATATCCGATTCCGATACCGGAAGTCCCATGTAAGTCTATGGGAACAAAATATCGCAACTAAAAAAAACCTTTATTTCCTTGTAAACACTAAATATACACACATAGAATACATATATATATATATATATATATATATATACATGTCATTGTGACATATATATATACATATATGTATAGTTTATACACTTCTACATAGTAAAATATCCTCTGATTCAATTGCCGGGTAAAGCCGACTTCTGTGAAAAGACAGAAGCACCCGACATGAAATGACACTTGGTGTACATAGGGTTAACCATGTCTTTTCATGTCGTTTGCAATCTGATTTGCACAAACAATTACATCAGTCTATGTGTGCAAAATTTCACACCTGTAGGGGTTAATTAAAGGTGTAAATTCGTTGTAAAAAAAACGGACTTTTTTGCTACGAATTTACACCTTTAACCCCTACAGGTGTGAAATTTTGCACACATAGACTGATGTAATTGTTTGTGCAAATCAGATAGCAAAGGACATGAAAAGACATGGTTAACCCTATGTACACCAAGTGTCATTTCATGTCGGGTTCTGCATTTTCACAAAAGCCGTCAATTGAATTAGCGGCTATTATACTATGTAGAAGTGTATGAACTATAAATATAAATATATATATATGTGTCACAAATTCAATGACATGTTATATATATATATATATATATATGAGGTGTAAAATTGTTTAAAAAAAATGCGTGGGCTCCCGCCCTATTTTCGCAACCAGACAAGCAAAGCCAGCGAATGGGGGCAGATAATAATAGCCCAGAGAGGGACCATTATTTTTGCCCCCCCCTGGCTACTAACATCTGCCCCCAGACACCCCAGAAAAGACAAATCTATAATTAGATTCGCCCTTTCTGGCACTTTGCCCGTCTATTCCCATTGCCCTGTAGCGGTGGCGAATGGGTTAATATGGGGTTAAAGCCACATTGCAATTGAAAGGTGACCTTAAGCCAGGTTAATAATTGAGAGCTGTCAATTAGACAACTATCAATTATTAATCCTATTGCATGAAATAAAAATAAAACACACACACTTTAATTAAAAATCATTTTAATGAAATAAAGACACATGTTTTTGACCATCTTTTATTTGACTGCAAAAACCATTTCCTGTAATAAAAATAAAATAAAAAAGCAAAATTATTCTTACCTATCCCATGCACAGTCAGGTACCACGGTGTCATCCTTCAGAAAGGGTTAATGTTTACTGCAGGGACCGCAGCTAATGCTGCAGCCTCACAGTAAACCCCCAAATGAATGAGTTCCTCTCCTGGCTGACAGGAGAGGAAGTGGAAAGCTTAATTGATTGCT
Organism: Oophaga sylvatica; assembly: GCA_033576555.1. Taxonomy (NCBI): domain Eukaryota; kingdom Metazoa; phylum Chordata; class Amphibia; order Anura; family Dendrobatidae; genus Oophaga; species Oophaga sylvatica. The sequence continues at coordinate 125,705,263 of JARQOD010000005.1, read as the reverse complement.
TTCCACTTTCACTTCAGGTCAGCCAGGGACACAATCAGTGACGTCAGAGGGAACTGATTAACAAAAATAGGGGTTCCCTTCGAATAAAAAATGGCGTCGGGTCCCCCCTATTTTTGTTAACCAGCCTGATGAAGCAGACCGCTGAGGCCTGGATTTTCAGGCTGTTAAGGAGCCAAGATCCATGGACCTTGCCAGCCTGATAATACCAGGCCACAGCAGTCTGCATATCTTGGCTGATTAACAAAAATAGGGGATCCCCTCGAAAAAAATTGGCGTGGGGTCCCCCCTATTTTTGTTAACCAGCCAGATGAAGCAGACCGCTGAGGCCTGGATTTTCAGGCTGTTAAGGAGCCAAGATCCATGGACCTTGCCAGCCTGATAATACCAGGCCACAGCAGTCTGCATATCTTGGCTGATTAACAAAAATAGGGGATCCCCTCGAAAAAAATTGGCGTGGGGTCCCCCCTATTTTTGTTAACCAGCCAGATGAAGCAGACCGCTGAGGCCTGGTTTTTCAGGCTGGTAAGGATCCAATATCCATGGACCTTGCAAGCCTGATAATACCAGGCCACAGCAGTCTGCTTAGCTTGGCTGGTTAACAAAAATAGGGGATCCCCTCGAAAAAAAAACGGCGTAGGGGTCCCCCTATTTTTGTTAACCAGCCAAGTAAAATGCAGACTGCTGCGGCCTGGTATTAAAAGACTGTCAAGGCCCATGGATTTTGGCCCTCAACAACCTGATAATACCAGGCTACAGCAGCCCCACATTTGGCGCATCAAAAGATGTGCCAATTGTGGCACTTTACCCGGCTCTTCCCACTGCCCTGTACCGGTGGCAAGTGGGGTAATAAGGGGTTAATGTCACCGTTGATTGCACGGTGACAATAAGCCCGGTTAATAATGGAGAGGTGTCAATAAGACACCGATCCATTATTAATCCCAAAGTTATTAAATGTATAAAAAAAAGACAAAGCAAGAAAAAAGTCTTTTAATGAAATAAAAGAGACAACACAGTTTTCATTAATTTTATTATACACTCATTCCTGCGACGCCATCGATCTCCTGTAAAAAAGAAAAAAAACAAACCAACAGTATACCACCTGTCCGACGCAGTCCATAGTAACGACAGTCCCACGACGATCCAGCTCTGCTACATCGCAATGCGCAGCACAGCTGATTACCTGCTTCCCCGGCGGTGACGTCATCGGACTGACTGCTTTACGGCCGGGATTACCCAGCAGTCACTGCAGTTATCGCGAGAAACTGCATGTGACCGCCGGGGAAAGATGATGGCGGCCATGAAGCAGTCCAGCCCGCGACCGCCGGAGATCTTCTGCCAGGTAAGTGCCGCTGACTCCTGACAGACCCGACCGACGGACACTGACAGTGACAGTGACAATCTCGATTTCGGTATCCGATAAGACGAAAATATCGGAACTAAGTATCGAAAGGCCGATAGAGCTAATATCGGCCGATACCCGATACTTGCGGTATCGTATCGCTCAACACTACTCACATCGAATGCTCTGCACACTTTTAGGATTCTCCATTACCGGTGGCAAGAGTGCACGGTCATGTCAGCACAAGCATGTGATTTATATACTTCTGGCCACATTCCGACTAGACGTGCTCGGCCTCGCTCTGTTCATTTTCATTGAGTGAGGCCACACGTCTAGTCAGCATGTGACCGCATGTATGTAAATCACCGGCATGAGAGAATCCTAACAGCGTGCAGTGCGCACTGTGAGAATTCAGAAATTGACTAATTCTCATGTTTTTATTTATGTTAGCGAGCATTAAAGGGGCTGTCCAGGTTTGTGCTGAGTCTGCAGTCATTCTATGTGACACAGACCTGGAGAACCCCTTTAATGCTCCTAACAAATAAAGACATGAGAATTAGTCAATTTCACAAATAATATTTACATCCAGGTACCTTATAGATGACGCTGTCTCTGGAGTCGTTCTCCTTTTCTTCATCTTGTCAAGACCCCATGATGATTTTCTCATCCACAGCCGTCTCTGCAGACCTCCATCTTCTCCGCTCTTCTGCACCAACTCTCCACACGATGCCCTTAAAGATAGAAGAGTCATTATAATGCCCCTAAATAAAAATATCTGCAATATACTGTCACCTCACACTATTCCCTCCCTCCTCACACTGTCTCCTCTCACATCCCCCCTGTTCAGCATACTGTCTCCTTATATATTTACCCCCTCACTATACTGTCTGCTCACACATACCCCTGACTCCCCATACTGTGTCCACATACATTCACCCGTTCACTCCCCACACTGTCTGCAACCATCCCCCATACTGTTTCCTCATACATACATACTCTTCAGTACCCTCAAATCCCCCACACATATTAAATACCCCCATCCCCACTCCAAATCCCCAGCCCCCACACATAAAATAGCCCCCCATCCCCACTCCAAATCCCCGGCCCCCACACATAAATAGCCCCCCATCTCCACTCCAAATCCCCGGCCCCCACACATAAAATAGCCCCCCATCTCCACTCCAAATCCCCGGCCGCCACACATAAAATAGCCCCCCATCCCCACTCCAAATCCCCCCACACATAAAATAGCCCCTCATACCCATTCCAAATCCCCCCACACATAAAATAGCCCCCCATCCCCACTCCAAATCCCCCCACACATAAAATAGCCCCTCATCCCTACTCCAAATCCCCCCACACATAAAATAGCCCCCCATCCCCACTCCAAATCCCCCCCACATAAAATAGCCCCTCATCCCCACTCCAAATCCCCCCACACATAAAATAGCCCCTCATCCCCACTCCAAATCCCCCCACACATAAAATAGCCCCCATCCCCCCACACATAAAATAGCCCCCATCCCCACTCCAAATCCCCCCACACATAAAATAGCCCCCCATCCCCACTCCAAATCCCCGGCCCCCACACATAAAATAGCCCTCCATCCCCAAATCCCCCCACACATAAAGTAACCCCCCATCCCCACTCTAAATTCACCCCCCCATACACACATTATGCCTCCCCCATCTTCGGTGGTATCTTCAGCTCCATATTGGAGCACACTTACCACCATCGTTCCCCCACCTTGCCGCCGCCGGCGAGTGACGTCAGCAGCGTGATCACATGACCTGATCACGCTGCTGGCGTCGCTCTGACCCACAGTCAGAGCTTCAATTGTGCTGGCGTCTGTATAGACGCCAGTGCAATTGATTCCTGGCTGGGAGCCGGCACGCAGCAGCTTCTCTGCGCCGGCTGTCAGCTTGACAGCCGGCACAGGGAACCGCCGACTCTCAGGCCGGGGGCGGCAGAACACAGCCGCGGGGGAGACATTGCGGACCGCCGCATTAGGCGGCCCGACTGCGCCCCCCTGCCGGCTGCGCCCGGGGCACCTGCCCCGGCTGCCCCCCCCTAGATATGCCCCTGGCGCCAATGAATGGGGCTTGTTCATCTAGGTTGACACTATAGTCTCTTACTATTGGCTGAAGCCCAGTCTGGCTCATGTGTCTCTGTTCTGCCTTTCTACTCTCCACCAATGAAGTGGACTGTTACATTCTCTATGGTGTTGAACTTATTCTCGATTAGTTGGTGACTGATATAAAGGGATCCTTTTGAAGGTTGATGGCACCTCCAGACGAAGGCAATGTGCTGAAATGCACATCGGGGTTAGGCACCACAGCAAGGAGGGACCTTACCTTATTTTGCTATTGTAATCACTTACTCCATGTCATTTGTGATCATATTCCCCCTCTTTTGAGGGCATGATTTATTCCCTGGGGTTCTTCTTTCAAATATTACAAAGCAGCAAACATATTCTGTATTATTTATTAATTTAAGTTTTTTTTTTTATCCTTGAATTACGTTCCTGTCCTGAGATAATCTAAACCTTCAAGGTTTTTTTTCATTAAGGTTTAGATTATCTCGGGACAGGAACATTGCTTTAATGACATTCAATTGTGGAACTTATTTTATTCTAACATCTATTAATTAAAATGTACTTTGTTTGTGGGACATCCTCTTTAAGTTGTTTCCATATGAAAAAATTCATTGTCATATTTGATAAGGAAAAACTTCCTCAATTTTAAACATTTTTTTAAAGAAATATCAAGGTTGGCCAACGACTTTGTCCAAGTTTTTACTTTTGGCCCTCTGTGTATTTGAGTCTGACGTCCTTGACATAGATGGTGACTCTTTACTGTAATGCTGGGATTACACACGTTGTCCGCAGCCTTTAAACGATGGCCAATCAGCTACATGGAATTAGCGATCATGTAATGGATGTGTTGACTACAAAGTTAATAAAATATTTTATCGGGGTATATATCCAGTTTACATGGTGCTTGTTGATTATTGGAACAAGTTCAAAAATGGATGAACGACTTTATTGAAAAATCTAATATTACAATTTATGAGTAGTAGAAGTATATTACAGAGGGTAAATATTTAAACATTAGTTTTTTTACCATTTAGTTCAGTATTTTCTTGTATAAAGCTGACTAAATATTGCTAAGACTCATAGACAAAGCCCCGGGGTCCTGTTTTCTCTACCCACAAAAAGAATTGATAGTTTTTTTTGCATGACTTTGTACATAGGATGAGCTGTCAATCACTATGTGCGGCTGGGAGAAGCAGGACTCACAGGATTTATTTTCAAATCCTTGCAGGATTTGAAGGGAATTGGTCACCAGGTTTTTGCTACCCCTTCTGTGAACAGCATGATGTGCGGACGGAGACCCTGATTCCAGGGGTGGGATTCAAATTTTTAACAACAGGTTCTTTGTTTGTGTGTAGGAAAACCACACCCATTTTTTATGCCACACCCATTTACACACACCTTTTCCTCAAACATATACAAGTAGGGGCGCAGTCAAATAGTTGAAAAAAAATAAATTGGAATGAGATCAGAACAGTGCACATTCTGGCCAGCGGCTCTCCTGACCCGAGTGTGACAGCTGCATATATTTCTATGCAGCTGTCTCACTTGACTGACCGGCTGGCCAGGCTGTGCATTACATTCTAATTCATACGACAGTATGTCTGAGTCCTAATGGTAATTAAAAGTAAAAATCACCACATACAAGGGACAAATATCATCATACCATGACCAGACCACATATTACCACCACATAGTGACCGAACAATACCACATACAAGGAACAAATACCGCCACACCTTGGCCAGAGCAAATATTACAACCACATAGTGACCGAATAATATCACATACAAGAAACAAATACCGCCGCACCATGGCCAGACCACATATTATCACCACATAGAGACTGAATACTACAATACTGATCATTAATTTTAAAAAACCACAATACTAAGTGCCATTGTATACAGGAACTCTGTATTTACTGTCAGTGTACAGGTAATACAGTGATCACTGGTGACACTATACACAGGAGCTCTGTATATAGTGTCAGTGTACAGGTAATACAGGGATCACCAGTGTCATTATACACAGGAGCTCTGTATATAGTGTCAGTGTACAGGTAATACAGGGATCACCAGTGACATTATGCACAGGACTGCTGTATATAGTATACAGTGGTGACAAGAAATATGTATATAGTACAAAATATTTATTAAACATATCAAAAAGTGACACAAGAATATATGAACAATGACAACACTTTAAAAGGACAAGTGCGAATACAAGGGGAGAAATCTCCCAGCAGTGAGGCAAAAATACATTTGTGGCAAAGATGGTAGTACAATACATTAGAGCTCATAACACATAGAGTATCTCCCCCACAAAGAAGGTATGAAAATAACAGAGCTACACATAGTATTGCCACATAGAATGGAGCATGCCTTTCATAAAACAGTGTACATAGGTAAAAACACCAGTAAAGATAAGTACAATGCTGGTCGGTCTGTCACAAAAGCATGCTCACCAAATAAAGTATAAAGCCACCCTGGGAGAAGTCACCCCCATAAGAGATGCGACCCCAACGCACGTTTCGTGGCACGCCTGCCACTTTCTCAAGGGGATAGCGATATCTGGTACAAAGGACCTTTAAATGCCTCCCACAGTCAAGTCACATGTCAGACATCAACGAATAGGAGCAGGTATAGCGGCGCATGCGCCGTTGGAGCCGAGGAGGCCCCCAGTGGCAGCGCGTCATGCACCCGGACACGCGCGCCGGTCAATAGCCAGAGCGCGGTCCGGGCACAGAAAGACGCCCCACCACACGGGGAAACGCCAGGGCAACAACGGGGCATGCGCACACCAAGCTCCGCATAAATACGTAACATCAGCAGGATATAAGAAGCAGTGACCATAAATGTAAAAAATACATAGTTGTAAAATAATATATACAATGAGGTCAAAATCAAAGCAGAGAAAGTAACAGATAGTACAAGCAACAAAGTCATACATATTAAATCATGTGATCCGTCGCTATTTTCTCGCTTTGTTTCTCCCAGCTTCTCACATCCACCAGTCCGTGGGGGTAAATTCAAAGGTTCCAATAAAATCAATGAAATAGACAGAAACTGTGAAAAAATAATACATAAAAAATAAATAAAAAATTAAATAAAAGAGAAGGCATCACATGGACCCAGTGAGGGAATATCAGAGACAAAATATTATAAAAAAGAGGCAAAATTTAGAGATTCGTTGAGGCCACTGGGCGCCATTGTGTCAAGTTGGACTATCCAACGCGCCTCCATTTGAGACAGTATTTTCTTATAATCCCCACCTCTAATGCCGAGGTGCAGGATATCAATGCCGCGTACCCTAAAAGATGTAGCATCACAGTTATGATAGCGTTTAAAGTGACGCGGGATTGTCTTAAGATCTGAGACGTCTGGAATGGTTCTTGCAGCGGAAATGTCCCTAACGTGTTCCCTGATACGTATTCGCAGCTCCCTGGTGGTTAAGCCAACGTATATCTTTGGGCAGCCACATGTAGCGTAATAAATAACATTCGAGCTGCCACAAGATATACGCTGGCGAATGTCATATATCTTATCACCACCAGAGGACGAGAAATTCAGGGCACGTAGGGCATTGGCGCACGCAAGGCAGTGGCCGCAAGGAAAGAAACCAACGGTGGGACCACGAGAACCAAAAGTATTTACAGAAGGTGGAATATAGTGACTGCGAACGAGAGTATCTCGTAAATTTTTGGATCGTCTAGATGTCATGGAGGGGTAGCTGCCCAGCGAGCGAGACAGGGCAGGCTCAGTTTTGAGAATGTCCCAATGTTTAGTGAGAATTCGTCGAATATCAAACCACTCATGATTGAATGTGGTAATAAATCTAATCAGACCCTCATCATTCCCCCGTCTAGCCGTACGAGTGGAGTAAAGAAGATCATCCCGTGGAGTTGTTCTTGCCCGATTGTATCCTTTCTTGATACATCGGTTACTATACCCGCGTGCCCTAAATCGATCGCCAAGGTCCCTGGCTTGGGCCTCAAAGGCATCATCAGTAGAGCAGTTACGTCGCATTCGAAGGAACTGTCCGACCGGGACGGCCCTAATGGTGGCTGGATGGTGAGCTGATTTAGCATGGATCAATGCGTTCACAGAGGTCGGTTTCCTGAACACATCCGTGCGAAGATGACGAGTGGTGTCAATCTCCATGGATATGTCCAGGAACTCGGCCCTCTCACAACTATGTTTGTAAGTTAGATGGATGTTAAGAGAATTCTGATTCAGCTCAGCCATAAAATCCTCGAGCTGCTGCACCGTCCCATCCCACAACATCAAGATATCATCAATATATCTAAACCAGTACAGCACATGGGAGGCGGCCTGTGCGCCCACATCGCCAAACAAGGATCTCTCCCAGGCACCCAGGAAGAGATTTGCGTAAGCAATGGGCAATACACTAGTGGAGACACTACCATCTTTTATTCGTGACACTAAGGACGTCCTGGCACGGGTGGATGGCATCCTTGTGGATGAGTCTACCATTTGGTGACAGCTGACGTGGAGTCTTTATACACGTGTATTGCCCATTCCGATGGCCTGGCTGCGGTTCGCCTGTTCCTGGGTGCCTCCGACCTGGACGGCCCTTTGTGTGAGCTAATCCTCGAGCTGCTCCACTATGTCCTTACCCACAACTTTTTTGTATTTAAGGACGTTTTCTATCTACAGAGACGTGGTACAGCCATGGGTGCGGCCTGTGCACCCGCTTACGCAAATCTCTTCCTGGGTGCCTGGGAGAGATCCATCTAACTTACAAACATAGTTGTGAGAGGGCCGAGTTCCTGGACATATCCATGGAGATTGACACCACTCGTCATCTTCGCACGGATGTGTTCAGGAAACCGACCTCTGTGAACGCATTGATCCATGCTAAATCAGCTCACCATCCAGCCACCATTAGGGCCGTCCCGGTCGGACAGTTCCTTCGAATGCGACGTAACTGCTCTACTGATGATGCCTTTGAGGCCCAAGCCAGGGACCTTGGCGATCGATTTAGGGCACGCGGGTATAGTAACCGATGTATCAAGAAAGGATACAATCGGGCAAGAACAACTCCACGGGATGATCTTCTTTACTCCACTCGTACGGCTAGACGGGGGAATGATGAGGGTCTGATTAGATTTATTACCACATTCAATCATGAGTGGTTTGATATTCGACGAATTCTCACTAAACATTGGGACATTCTCAAAACTGAGCCTGCCCTGTCTCGCTCGCTGGGCAGCTACCCCTCCATGACATCTAGACGATCCAAAAATTTACGAGATACTCTCGTTCGCAGTCACTATATTCCACCTTCTGTAAATACTTTTGGTTCTCGTGGTCCCACCGTTGGTTTCTTTCCTTGCGGCCACTGCCTTGCGTGCGCCAATGCCCTACGTGCCCTGAATTTCTCGTCCTCTGGTGGTGATAAGATATATGACATTCGCCAGCGTATATCTTGTGGCAGCTCGAATGTTATTTATTACGCTACATGTGGCTGCCCAAAGATATACGTTGGCTTAACCACCAGGGAGCTGCGAATACGTATCAGGGAACACGTTAGGGACATTTCCGCTGCAAGAACCATTCCAGACGTCTCAGATCTTAAGACAATCCCGCGTCACTTTAAACGCTATCATAACTGTGATGCTACATCTTTTAGGGTACCGGCATTGATATCCTGCACCTCGGCATTAGAGGTGGGGATTATAAGAAAATACTGTCTCAAATGGAGGCGCGTTGGATAGTCCAACTTGACACAATGGCGCCCAGTGGCCTCAACGAATCTCTAAATTTTGCCTCTTTTTTATAATATTTTGTCTCTGATATTCCCTCACTGGGTCCATGTGATGCCTTCTCTTTTATTTAATTTTTTATTTATTTTTTATGTATTATTTTTTCACAGTTTCTGTCTATTTCATTGATTTCATTGGAACCTTTGAATTTACCCCCACGGACTGGTGGATGTGAGAAGCTGGGAGAAACAAAGCGAGAAAATAGCGACGGATCACATGATTTAATATGTATGACTTTGTTGCTTGTACTATCTGTTACTTTCTCTGCTTTGATTTTGACCTCATTGTATATATTATTTTACAACTATGTATTTTTTACATTTATGGTCACTGCTTCTTATATCCTGCTGATGTTACGTATTTATGCGGAGCTTGGTGTGCGCATGCCCCGTTGTTGCCCTGGCGTTTCCCCGTGTGGTGGGGCGTCTTTCTGTGCCCGGACCGCGCTCTGGCTATTGACCGGCGCGCGTGTCCGGGTGCATGACGCCGCTGCCACTGGGGCCTCCTCGGCTCCAACGGCGCATGCGCCGCTATACCTGCTCCTATTCGTTGATGTCTGACATGTGACTTGACTGTGGGAGGCATTTAAAGGTCCTTTGTACCAGATATCGCTATCCCCTTGAGAAAGTGGCAGGCGTGCCACGAAACGTGCGTTGGGGTCGCATCTCTTATGGGGGTGACTTCTCCCAGGGTGGCTTTATACTTTATTTGGTGAGCATGCTTTTGTGACAGACCGACCAGCATTGTACTTATCTTTACTGGTGTTTTTACCTATGTACACTGTTTTATGAAAGGCATGCTCCATTCTATGTGGCAATACTATGTGTAGCTCTGTTATTTTCATACCTTCTTTGTGGGGGAGATACTCTATGTGTTATGAGCTCTAATGTATTGTACTACCATCTTTGCCACAAATGTATTTTTGCCTCACTGCTGGGAGATTTCTCCCCTTGTATTCGCACTTGTCCTTTTAAAGTGTTGTCATTGTTCATATATTCTTGTGTCACTTTTTGATATGTTTAATAAATATTTTGTACTATATACATATTTCTTGTCACCAGTGACTCTTCGTTTCCTCCTCCCTATTGTATCTATATGAGTGGTGATTTGGTCACACTTCTTTGTGTGACCCACTGTTTTTGATATACCCATGCAGCTGCATCTCCTCATATAGTATACAGTGTATAGTGTCAGTGTACAGGTAACACCAGTGACGTCTCTAGCTGAAGTCCTTCATCTTTGCTTTTCTTTTTCATCCAGTGCAGTCCGCCATCACTTCTTCCAGCCAGGACTCGTCTCTGCATAAAATAACACAGTTACCTAGAGCACCACTTCCAGAGCACATTCCCCACTTTTTCGCTTTCTTCTACACTACACATCTGATTACAGATATGCACCCATAATCAATATATAGTTTGTTATTATGCAACCCACCATTCCAAATATAAATGATAATTCACCACTGTGCACCCACTTACTATAAATAGCCACTTTCCCCATTTAATATATAAATTAGCACCTGTACTCTTTCCCCAAAATCATTACCAGGCACTTCATCCTCAACGCCCCCCACTATGTACCTCCCACTCTAACCCTAACCCCGATTCATTATATTTACATGCCCCTTCCGCCCCAATTCATTGTCATGTCTTTCTCTCCCACCCTCTATTTATTACCAACTGCTCTACCCTACATTCAATACATCATTTACTCCCCCACCCTCAAAATTCATTATTTGTTCTCCCCATAGATCCCCAGCTCCCACCTTCAATTCATCATTTGCTCTCCTCACCCCCCACCTTCAATTAAATTGCTGTGCTCCATCACTCACACTGAAATCATCATTTGCAGTCCCTCATCCTCTCCCCACTTCATCATTTGCAATCCCCCACTACAATTTGAAGCACCCTTACTTCATCCATTGCAGTCCCCTATCCACCCCCTCACTTCTGCACTGCCCCATTCATTTGCAGCCCCCTATCCCCCTTCTATTTCATCATGTGCAGTCCCCTTCCCCCACTTCATCATGTGCAGTCACCCTTACCCCCACTTCATGTACAGCCCCACTCCCCCATCATGTGCAGTCACTCTTACCCCATCATCATGTGCAGTCCCTCTTACCCCCACTTCATCATATGCAGCCCCACTCCCCCCACTTCATCATGTGCAGCCCAACTCCCCCCACTTCATCATGTGCAATCCCCCTTACCCTCCCAGTCATCATGTGCAGCCCCACTCCCCCTTCATCATGTGCAATCCCCCTTACCCCGTTATCAAGTGCAGCCCCACTCCATCATGTACAGCCCCACTCCCCCCCTCATCATGTCAGCCCCACTCCATCATGTGCAGCCCCACTACCCCCCTCCATCATGTACAGCCCCATTCCCCCTCATCATGTACAGCCCCATTCACCCCTCATCATGTACAGCACCATTCACCCCCTCATCATGTACAGCCCCATTCACCCCTTCATCATGTACAGCCCCATTCACCCCTCCATCATGTACAGCCCATTCACCCCTCATCATGTACAGCCCCATTCACCCCTTCATCATGTACAGCCCCATTCACCCCCTCCATCATGTCAGCCCCATCACCCCCCATCATGTACAGCCCCATTCACCCCTCATCATGTACAGCCCCCACCCCCCTCCATCATGTGCAGCCCCCATTCACCCCCCTCCATCATGTACAGCCCCATTCACCCCCTCCGTCATGTACAGGCTAGCCCCATTCACCCCTCATCATGTACAGCCCTCCCAACCTTCGTCAGTCATAGCCCCATTCACCCCTCATCATGTACAGCCCCATCCCTCCACATGTACACCCCCGAAGCCCCTCCATCATGTAGCAGCCCCCGCAGCCCCCTCCATCATGTCAGCCCCCCACATGTGCAACCCCCCAAGCCCCCTCCACCATGTGCAGCCCCCAAGATGTCAGCCCCTCCACCATGTTAGCCCCGCCACCATGTGCAGCCCCCTCCACCATGTGTAGACCCCTCCACCATGTGCAGCCCCCTCCACCATGTAGCCCCCTCCACCATGTGTAGCCCCCTCCACAGTGCAGCCCCCTCCACCATGTCGCCCTCAGCGCCCCTCCACCATGTGTAGCCCCCTCCACCATGTGCAGCCCCCTCCACCATGTGTAGCCCCCTCCACCAGTCAGCCCCCTCCACCATGTGCACCCTCCACCATGTACCCCCTCCACCATGTGCAGCCCCCTCCACCATGTGTAGCCCCCTCCACCATGTGCAGTCCCCGCAGCCCCTCAATTCATTTTATAAACAAAAAAAAAAAGTTTCCCATAATTACCTCAGACTCCTCACAGCCGCTCCCCAGCAACGCCTCTCCGCTTCCAGCATCCCGTACATGTCAGGCCTGTGCGATGACTTTATCGCGCAGGCCCGACACCAGGAAGTAGAGAGGGAGGAAGAAGGAGCTGCGCAGCCATCAAGGTGACGGCCGTGCACAGCTCCCGGGCTCCGGCTTGAACACTGTGACGCGGTCGGCTGTGTCTGCTGCCGGCCGCGTCACAGTACAGCAGGCACGGCTGCACACAATTTGCTGTGCGGCCGGCCCTGTACATGTGCTGGGGCTGTGGGGCCAGTACCAGATTGCGGCTCTGAATCTCCCCGGTTCGGGGAATCGGCTACTTTTTTAACAAGCGGTTCCATCGAACCGGGGAAAACCGGCTGAATCCCACCCCTGCCTGATTCCACTGAAGTGTCACTTGCTGGGCTACTTGCTGTCATTTTGATAAAACCACTGTTTCCTCTGCTGCAGATCTAGCAGTTCTCTGAATGCTAAGCTCTGTATAACCCTGCCCACACCACTGATTGGCCACTTTCTGCCCATGTGCAGAATATACAGTAAGCTGCCAATCAATGGTGGGGACCGGGATATGCAGAGCTCATGAATATGCTTGACAATCTGGCAGCAGGTTTACTAGCCCTCTAATGATAATTCCTGCTGGTAAAATAGTGATTTTAGCACAACTACAGCAAGCAGCCCAGTAAGTAACACTGGAATGAGGGTCTCTGTCTCAACTCTCAGATCAGGTGGCAAAACTTGGTGATAGATTCTCTTTAAGCAGCATTTAACACAAAAACACTGACTCAACCCACAGAAAATGATATATCACAAAGATCAGCATCTCCACTCTGCTCTCAGATAGGATACATGACAGATCCACTTTACCACGACATCATATTGCAGCAGACATCAGGTTAGCCTTCTGAGCTTGTAACATTCAGGATCATGATGTCCGCTGTTATAAAAACATAATACTATAGATGGAGCTCTGTCATACAGTGAGGGATAAGCTTAAGCTGATAAAGGCAACCTATAGCCTAAATAGGAGACACCATCCTGATCACTGTGGGGCTGTCTTCCCAAACCATGATTATTTGATTGGGCGAGTCTCATCTGATTTAAGGAAAAAAATGGCTGAGATTTTTTCATGAGCAGACTCAGTCAGTGAAATAATCGCTCATCTGCACTGCCCCATTGAATAACATGGATCTGAGGGCTGTCCGAAAATACTGTCGTGTGAGTGAGCTCTAAATATGTGTAAGGTCCTGTGGTTAAGTAGAGATGGGGCAATCAGTAACGCATATATTCTTTTATACATTACATTCAAACATTGCACAAAAATTCTCTGTTTTAAAATGGTTTGTGAAAGACATGAAGCTTATAAGCGATGATAATGTTAGAACTTTTTTTTTTAAAGTAAAACATGATTTCAGATTTCTGATGTAAAACAAATAGTTTATACAAATATAAAATGAATTAATAACATATAAAAACAATTATTGCACTTTTTTTCTTGATAATATTGATAAGATTGAGCTTGCATGACTATAAATTAGAGATTTTATTTTCGAGTATCTGTTCATCTGATCAATGATAAGCAGGTAATATAAAACTGACCAAAAGATGGCAGCATTGGGTCTGTGTTCTGCATGGTACAAGTAGAGTATTTCTCCTGGATTTATCAATGAATATATCTGCCTTCCATGTGTGGGAACAATACTGATCAAATATTTAGAAATTAGCTGTTCTACATAGATAAGTAATGCTGGTTTCTTCAAAAGCTGTTAGGGTACGTTTCCACGGTCAGGAAACAGTCCGGATTAGCTGCGTGTTTGACGCTGTGCGTTGGCGCAGCGTCAAACACGCAGCGTCCAGATGTTACAGCATAGTGGAGGGGATTTCAAGAAATCCCGTCTCCACTATGCTTCAAAACACGCAGGCGGAAGACCTTCGTTTCCGGACATGCGGCGCATCTTTTTAGACCGCAGCATGTCCTATTCCCTTGCGGCGACGCTGCGTCGCCGCAAGGTAAATAACACAGGGCTATGCAGCCCTGCGGTCATTCCGCATGTGTTCCGGATGTGTTCCATGAGCACATCCGGAATGAACGCGCGTTCAGAAGGGGGCGGGGCTTTGGGCGGAGCGGACTTTCCGCTCCATCCAAAGCGCTGTGTTTCCGGACCATGGAAACACAGCCTAAAAGAACAAAGGCTGACAATCTAAAGGCTGGGTTACCCATATATATGGTGCCTCCCCGAGGCACTGTGTTCCCCCCTAGAAATGATTATTTATTATGCATTGCTTATACAGCGTGATCTTATTCCTCAGTGCTTTACAGATGTCACTGTCCCCATTGGGGCTCACAATCTACATTCCCTATCACTATGTCTTTGGGTTGTGGAAGGAAACTGTAGAACCCAGAGGATTTGACCCCAGGACCCCAGCGCAGCAAAGAATAAGTACTACCCACTGAGCCACCATGCTATTCTCCTTCCTTAATCTGAAATTATGTATAGTATGAAAGTACAAAGTGTAACAATGTGACAAAGAGCAGTGATCGGAATTGTATCAGCAAAGAAAAGGGACCTACAGTATTTATAGCATGGATCTTTTGGAGAAGCGGGCAGAGCTCCGGCAGGACCGGGCGAGACCAAGTGCGCCTGACAGATTCATCGTAATTTATGCTACCAAAATTGGTGTAAATTATGACAAAAATCTACATCATCCCGAGTGGAGTAACAGTTCTGTCAGTGGGGCACAGCAGAAGAAAGATGTTACAAATTTATTAAAGCACCACTCCAGCCTTTTTTTTTCTAGCGCTGGAGTGGTGCCACTAACGCAGCCCATTGCTCAATATGCGTGTATGGAGCGAGGTCGCGTCCACTAGTCGGGCTCTGCCCGGGAGTATGTATAATGCATACATCACTGCCGGTCCCAGCTCAGAAACCGGCGAATCTTCACAGTGCACAGTGCTCGCGTTGGGGGATTCATACAGAGTGACTGCGGACTTATCAGTTTAGACCGACAACCCTTTAATACTGGGGATCCTTCTACATGTAAACTGTAAAATGGTGTTTAAGGGTGGAGATTCGCCTTGATGTGTGCTGATCATGGCTGTACACACTGTTCTGTAAGGTTGTGTAATGTAGTAAATGTAGTGTGCATAATGACTCTCCAGCGCTGATTCGGTTAGTCATACAGAGGGAGAGCTGAGGATCGGCCCATCATTACAAGCCTTTCATACGTTGCACTCTGTACTTCAGATTCTTGGAAAGGCTGATAACTTCTTACAATTCTTCTTCAACAGTACATTACCACTTCCTTGGAACTAATTAGCAGTAATAGTACAAAGTAACAATGTGAAATAGGAGGTATGTGTAAAAATGATAGAAAAAACAGGTTCAAGGGATTTTCCCAAACTCAGAAGAAAAGTCTGCACTCTATGTGACTGCAGAATCATGACTGTCACTATTTCCCTGTGACGGGGCAGTGATGTAACCTCCCGTATGTGATGTGCATACTTGTGGTCACATGCAGACAAGACTCTCCTGCACTTCTCTTAATGTACTGTTCAAAGAATAGTCTCACATGACAGCGATTATGCTAATTAGCTAAATGCGGTCACATGATTGCCCCTTCGCATTGGGAACCCAAGAACCTAGTGACAGTTGGCGTATCGCGCACTGTCAGGTTTTGGCAGTCTGTAGTCACATCGAGAGACTGGAGACTTTTCTTCTCAGCCTGGAAAGCCCCTTAAAACTTTAAATGTAAGGGACACATTTCCACACAGGTCTGGTGTGTGAACACATTGTGGTAGATAGAAACCAGGTTATTTCATATAACAATATCAGTTTCAAGGGTTGTGGCATAAGGACAAGCCCTGTTCATATTCTTAAGGCCGGGGTCACACTTGTGAGTGGAATGTGGGAAACTCGCACGAGTCTCTCGCATCAACCCCCGGCACTGCCGCCGGCACTCGGACCGGAGCGTGCGGCTGCATAGAAATACATGTAGCCACACACTCCGGTCCCGAGTGCCAACGGCAGTGCCGGGTATTGAGGTGCGAGACTCGTGCAAGTTCTCACAAGTGTGACCCCGGCCTTATAGTCTGAGTCACAGATCAAAACGCGCCAACGCAAGTCTAATGTAACACAGCACGAAGATGGTGGAGATAAACTGCTGGCAGGGTGTCCTGCAGACACTTACGGCCCCCATTAGAGAGCTGTCGGATGAACGATGGCTCGACCAGTCGTTTGGTAGCAGCTATCTCGCCCTACTGTCCTGTGTTCTCTTTAAGAGAGCCGCTGCCAGACCGTTCTGGCGGCAGCTAATCACTTTTAGAACAGAAGGATTGGCAGTCTGAGATCGGCCGTGCTGGATTCCTTCCCTCTCTCCCAACAATCAACTTCACTGACGTCAGACAGACTCCATATACATATTTTAAACACTCGCACTTTTGCCAAAATGCCTTCAATACTGACAGGTTCAGACGAAGTTTACTCTAAATGTGTATTGGACCTCTACTACACTTTCTGTCCGTAAGTACAAGCTTCAGCAAACATGAATATAGATTATAAGGGGAGCTATGATCAATGCAACAATTTTCTGACGTGCAGTCTAAGAGTACGGCTAGCCTCCAATATAGAGGTAGCAAATGATGAAATTACAACCCCAAAGTTCTGATTTGGGGGATTAAGACTTTAGTGGGGGAGGGGGAGACTTTATTTTTCAGCCGACCCAGTGCTGCCAACTTGACTTATAATTTTTTCTGGACAGCTTATGAAACAATCACGGACAGACGATTTTTCATGGACACATTGAAAACCTTAATAAACCCTTATAAGTGATACATGACTACTGACCATAATTATATGAGACATCAGCTGTGTTCACTGTAACCTGTAAAATGATGGTAATTACCGGCAAAATAGTCTGTAGAAGTGTCTTCAGCTTCAAGAAAAATCAGATGCCTGAAATTTTTTTTTTTTACAGACAGATCAAAAAAGTGCCGTATTTTTACGGACTGTCTTGGAATTTCTGGACGATTGTCAAACCTGGTCCAGCCTAGAGTTGGCATGTATGGCTGGCCATGTGCAGAGCAGTTTGTGGCCACCTATAGTCTATGCCCCAATATCAGCACAGATACAATGTAACATCCTCCCAAGGCTTGTATGTTATGTTTCGGTAGCTGAGGAGTGCAGGTAAAAAAGGCAATACACCAGAGCAGTTGGAATCTATGGGATTGCAGTACCCTGACTAACCACCACAACTAGAGGCAGCCGTGGAGCGTTCCTACGTTGGTCCTAGACGCCTCGTCACAGCCTGAGAAACTAACTACACCTAAAGATAGAAATAGGAAAGCTATCTGCCCCGGAGCAGAACCCCAAAGATAATAGAAAGCCCCCAAACATGTAATGGCGGTTAGACAAGAGGAAATACTGACACAGAAAGAAAATAGAATGAGCAAACGCTGGGGCCCAAACTATCTAAATAGAAAAGGACAGGAAGGGTACTTACTGCAATCCCAGAAAACCCTGAAAAACACCAACTCTACTAATTTCAAAATCACCTGAGATCACACGACCTCTACCACCTAAATTAGCTCTCTGGTGTAACAAAATCAAAACAGCAGCCACTGAAAAAACTGGAAAAAGCAAAAGAACAAAACTCAGTGGCTGAACTAAACTGAGAAGGCAGAAGCCCCCGGAGGGGACCCAGAAGGCCCCCAAAGAAGTGCAGGACAAAATGCAAAAATATAGCAACAACACAAAAGAAGAAAAATTCTTATCTGGTAGCAGGAGATGCAGACACGACACAGCAGGCTACAAGGGAAACTGGAATGAAGGATTCAGACCAGAACAATTGATCACCGGCAACCCTGATGGGAAAATGACTCCCTTATATAAGACCAGTCAGTAACACCTGATTCCCAGTCCTCACAATCTTCACTAGTACCGCTTGTAACCACCAGAGGGAGCCTCTGCTCAGAACTCATCTCAGACCCATTCACAACAGTACCCCCCCCTTGAGGAGGGGTCACCGAACCCTCATTTGAGCAACCAGGTCAGTCAGGATGAGTTCTATGATACGCACGGATAAGTCTCCTAGCATGGATGTCCGAAGCAAACACCCAAGAATTGTCTTCCTGACCATAACCTCTCCATTTAACCAAATACTGGAGTCTTCGTCTAGAAAAACGAGAATCCAATATTTTCTCAACCACATACTCCAGATTGCCCTCAACCAAAACAGGGTCAGGAGGCACAGTAGCAGGAACCACTGGCTCAACAAACCTCTTCAACAAGGACTTGTGGAACACGTTATGGATCTTAAATGTCCCTGGAAGAAGCAAACGAAAAAGAAACAGGATTAATAATCTCCATGATCTTATAAGGTCCAATGAACCTAGGCTTAAATTTAGGAGATGCTACTCTCATAGGAATATTCTTTGAGGACAACCAGACCAAGTCCCCCACTTTAAACCGAGGACCATCAGTCCTATGCCGGTTAGCAAACCGCTGGGCCTTCTCCTGAGAGAGGGACAACCTCTCCACTACCTGGTCCCAAATCTGTTGCATACGCTCAACAACAGAGTCAACACCTGGACAGACAGAAGCTTCCGTCTGTCCTGAAGAAAATCGAGGGTGAAAACCAGAATTACAGAAAAACGGAGACATCAAAGTGGCAGAGCTAGCCCTATTATTAAGAGCAAACTCAGCCAAAGGCAAAAAAGAGACCCAGTCATCCTGATCAGCAGACACAAAGCATCTTAAATAAGTCTCTAATGTCTGGTTTGTTCTCTCAGTTTGACCATTGGTCTGAGGATGAAATGCCAGGAGAAAGACAATTGAACACCCAGTTTAGAACAAAAAGTCCTCCAAAATCTGGAAACAAACTGGACTCCTCTGTCAGACACAATGTTCTCAGGAATGCCGTGTAAACGAACCACGTGCTGAAGAAACAACGGCACCAATTCAGAGGAGGAAGGCAACTTAGGTAATGGCACAAGATGTATCATTTTGGAAAACCTATCACAAATTACCCAGATGGTGGTCATTCTCTGAGAAACAGGAAGATCGGAAATGAAATCCATAGAGATATGGGTCCATGGTCTCTTGGGCACAGGCAATGGCATCAACAAACCACTAGAGCGAGAGCAAGGCTTGGAGCGAGAGCAAGTCCCGCAGGACTGCACAAATTCCCTGACATCGCGAGACAAGGTAGACCACCAAAAGGACCGACTAACCAAGTCTCTGGTACCAAAAATTCCGGGATGCCCAGCCAATGCGGAACAATGAATCTCAGACATCACACTCTTTTTCCATTGGTCCGGGACAAACAATTTTCCAACAGGGCAGCGCTCGGGCCTATCCTCCTGACACCCCTCCAGAGCAAGTCTCAAATTGGGCGAGATGGCGGAAAGAACTACACCCTCTTTCAAGATAACAGAAGGATCAGATAACTCAGGAGAGTCCGCAAGGAAACTCCTGAGAGGGCATCCGCCTTAACATTCTTAGTGCCAGGAAGAAAGGAAACCACAAAATTAAAACGTGTGAAAAACAAGGCCCACCTGGCCTGTCTAGGATTGAGTCGCTTGGCAGATTCCAGATAGACCAGATTCCTATGGTCCGTAAGGACCACCACCTGATGTTTGGCTCCCTCCAGCCAATGTCTCCACTCTTCAAAAGCCCACTTCATGGCCAATAACTCCCGATTACCCACGTCATAATTACGTTCAGTAGGAGAAAATTTTCGAGAGAAAAAGGCACAAGGGTTACTTTTAGAGGTCTCTGGATCTTTTTGGACAAAACGGCACCTACCCCAATTTCAGAGGCATCAACCTCCACCTGAAATGGCAGAGAAACATCAGGCTGCCGTAGAACAGGAGCAGAAGTGAATCTCTGCTTAAGTTCCTGAAATGCAGAGACTGCCTCAGGAGGCCAATTCACCACATCAGAACCCTTTCTGGTCAAATCAGTTAATGGTTTAACAATAACCGAGAAATTACCAATAAATTTACGATAAAAATTGGCAAAACCCAAAAATCTCTGAAGAGCCTTTAATGAAGTAGGTTGGACCCAATCACAGATGGCCTGAACCTTGACCGGGTCCATTTCAATAACAGATGGGGACAAAATGAATCCCAGAAATGAGATCTTCTGTACGCCAAAAAGACACTTTGATCCCTTCACATACAGAGCATTATCCCTCAAAATCTGGAACACAGTCCGAACATGTTTCACATGAGAGTCCCAGTCATTAGAAAAAATCAAGATATCATCCAAATAAACAATCAGAAATTTGTCCACAAAATCCCTGAAAATGTCATTCATGAAGGACTGGAAGACGGAAGGGGCATTAGTGAGCCCAAAGGGCATCACTAGGTACTCAAAATGCCCTTCAGGGGTATTGAATGCCGTCTTCCATTCATCCCCGTGCTTAATGCGAATAAGGTTATACGCCCCCTGAGGTCAAGCTTGGTAAACCAAGTAGCGTTTTTCACCCTGGAAAACAGGTCAGAAATCAAGGGTAACGGGTATTGATATTTCACAGTAATATTGTTCAAGAGACGATAATCAATACACGGCCTTAATGAACCATCTTTTTTGGCCACAAAGAAAAAACCGGCACCTAAGGGTGAAGAGGATGGTCTGATATGACCCTTCTCCAATGATTCCTTGATATAAGACCGCATAGCGTCATGTTCAGGTACAGACAAGTTAAAAAGGCGACCTTCAGGGAATTTACTACCCGGCACTAATTCAATAGCGCAGTCATAGCTCCTATGGGGAGGTAAGGATGCAGATTTACTTTCGCTAAACACATCAGAAAAATCAAACAAAAAGTCAGGAACATCCTGAGCTTGGGGGGAGGCAGAAAAAACAGGAGTGTTGGTATTAACACATTGGCAGCCCCAACTGGTTACAGACACAGATTTCCAATCCAAAACAGGATTATGAGACTGTAACCAAGGGAAACCCAGCACGATAATGTCATGCAGATTATATAGAACCAAAAATTTGCAGCACTCCTGGTGATCAGGTTCAACCCTCATTATCACCTGAGTAGAAAACTGGGGTTTATTCTCAGCCAAAGGGGTAGAATCGATCCCCAGTAGGGGAATAGACTTCTGTAGGGGTATCAAGGGAAACCCACAACGTTTAGCAAAATCATAATCCATCAGGTTAATAGCTGCTCCAGAATCAACGAAAGCCTGAGCAGAAAATGAGGACAGAGAGCATATCAGAGTGACAGTTAATAAAAACTTAGTCTGAACACTACCCAAGACAACTGAGCGTGCAAAACGTCTTCCCCGCTTAGGGCAGACTGAAATAGCATGAGAGGCATCACCACAGTAGAAACATAACCTATTGCGCTTTCGAAACTCATGACGCTGTGCCCCAGACACCACTCCATCACACTGCATGGGCTCAGAAGCTGGCTCACAAGGCAACACCACTCCACGCATACTTCTCCGCTCACTGCAAACGTCTGTCAATTTGAATCGCTAATGACATAGAATCATTGAGACCAGAGGGGACAGGGAATCCCACCATAACATCCTTTACATTATCCGACAGACCCTTCCGGAAAAGGGCCGCCAAAGCGTCGTCATTCCATTTGGTCAGGACTGCCCACCTACGGAATCTCTGACAGTACAACTCAGCGTCATCAAGCCCCTGATTTAATGCCAACAAGGCTTTTTCAGCTTGATCAGTGACATTAAGCTCATCGTACAATAACCCCAAAGCCTGAAAAAACGCATCAACATCACTCAAAACAGGATCCCCAGGTATCAGGGAAAAAGCCCAATCCTGAGGATCGCCGCGCAGGAGAGAGATGATAATTTGAACCTGCTGCGCTGCGTTTCCTGAGGACTTAGATTTTAAGGCAAAAAACAATTTACAATTATTTTTGAAATTCTGAAACTTAGCTCGATCCCCTAAAAACAAATCTGGCATGGGGATCCTAGGTTCCACAACAGGCAACCCAGCAAGATAGATAGCAATACTCCGAACCTCAGTGGCAAGCTGATCCACACGGCCAGACAACTGTGCAAACTCCATTGGGAGAAAAGATCCTCCCCAGCACCCAGAGATACAGAGGGAAAAAAAAAAAAAAATGCAACAAACAGAAAAATATCTCTGACAACTCTGACAACCTTTTTTCTATCACAATATTTTTTCCCTTCTGTGAGTACCATACAATTTTCAATTTTTTGGCCGGTGATACTGTTATGTTTCGGTAGCTGAGGAGTGCAGGTAAAAAAGGCAATACACCAGAGCAGTTGGAATCTATGGGATTGCAGTACCCTGACTAACCACCACAACTAGAGGCAGCCGTGGAGCGTTCCTACGTTGGTCCTAGACGCCTCGTCACAGCCTGAGAAACTAACTACACCTAAAGATAGAAATAGGAAAGCTATCTGCCCCGGAGCAGAACCCCAAAGATAATAGAAAGCCCCCAAACATGTAATGGCGGTTAGACAAGAGGAAATACTGACACAGAAAGAAAATAGAATGAGCAAACGCTGGGGCCCAAACTATCTAAATAGAAAAGGACAGGAAGGGTACTTACTGCAATCCCAGAAAACCCTGAAAAACACCAACTCTACTAATTTCAAAATCACCTGAGATCACACGACCTCTACCACCTAAATTAGCTCTCTGGTGTAACAAAATCAAAACAGCAGCCACTGAAAAAACTGGAAAAAGCAAAAGAACAAAACTCAGTGGCTGAACTAAACTGAGAAGGCAGAAGCCCCCGGAGGGGACCCAGAAGGCCCCCAAAGAAGTGCAGGACAAAATGCAAAAATATAGCAACAACACAAAAGAAGAAAAATTCTTATCTGGTAGCAGGAGATGCAGACACGACACAGCAGGCTACAAGGGAAACTGGAATGAAGGATTCAGACCAGAACAATTGATCACCGGCAACCCTGATGGGAAAATGACTCCCTTATATAAGACCAGTCAGTAACACCTGATTCCCAGTCCTCACAATCTTCACTAGTACCGCTTGTAACCACCAGAGGGAGCCTCTGCTCAGAACTCATCTCAAACCCATTCACAAGACTTGTAGACATAGAAGAATTGTCCTGTAAGGTCCTCTGTGACTAGTGTTGAGCGATACTGCTCGATATCTAAAAATATCGGATCGGAATGGTATCGCCGATATCACTAAATATCGTCGATATCCGATTCCTATACCGGAAGTCCCATGTAAGTCTATGGGAACAAAATATCGCAACTAAAAAAACACTTTCTTTCGTTGTAAACACAAAATATACACACATAGAATACATATATATATATATATATACATGTCATTGTGACATATATATTGTGAGACAGTGAGGGAATATGTGTTGAATGGGGTGTACATTTCACCTAGGTACTGTGCTGTATGGTATAAGGGAAATGTGTGGCTTTGTAAACCTAGTGGTAGAGAAAGGTCACTACACCTCACATTCAGCGCACACTTTCAGCTCAGGCCTGAAACCATTCAGCTGTTAATTAGGAGACCAGAAGTAGGTGTCTGCAAACACAGTCAGAGAGCTGGCTTAGTCTGGACACAGTAAGGTGTCCCGGCACAAGAAGCAGTCTCCAGGAGTGGGAGCTGGCTTAGTCTGGACACAGAAGGTGTCCCGGCACAAGAAGCAGTCTCCAGGAGCGGAAGCTCGCTTAGTCTGGACAGGGAGTCCAGGCACAAGAAGCAGTCTCCAGGAGTTTGAGCTATCTCAGTCTGGTGCCAGATGTACCCCGGACACAGGAGTAGTCTCAGTGAGAATCTGTGCGAATAGCGGCTGAATAGGAGTGGAGCTCTCTCAAGTCTGGATGCTGAAGGGGCCTTCAGACACAAGGAGGAGACTCTGTGAACCTACATGCTGGTAAATGCTGGTAAATGCTGACCATATGTGTTGTTTTGGGCACAGACTGGTAGAGTCTGGACCCGGATAGATAGGGAAATCTATCTATGTGTAATTAGTGGCTAGACAAGCCTAGGTTTTCTGTTTATGCTTTATTTTTATCTGTTTGCTGTGGACTTTAATAAAGCTGGTTGCGGCCAGTTTTCACCAGAACTGCTGTCTGAATGAACTGTTTTCGTGTCACTCTGTCTACCCAGACAGCGATCCTAGAGCTAAATCCCCTGGAAATGTTACAATTGGCGGAGAATGCTGGGGCAGCACAGTGGCTGATACAATTGGTGCTGGAATGTGCGTGCGGCACAGTGGCTTAGAGACAGCAAGAAGGGTGAAGTCTGTTGAAATAGCAGCAGAGAAAAAAAAAGTGTGTCAAGAGAGACGTCTGATTGGAGCAGTCTTAAAGAGACAGTAGACCTAATAGAGTTTGCAGAGAAAAGAAAAAAAAAAAAAAGTGTCTGCACAGCAGAGCTGAATTTTTTCTGTGGAAAAGACTGTGGAGTGTGTATGTCTTGAGTGAAGACTGCTGTTGTTGAGACAGAGAAGTCTGACAGCATGGATGACAGCATGGAGGCGCTGTTTGAACAAATGGCGCAAGTTAATGTGCAACATAAGACTGCCGTGGTTGAGACAGATAAGTCCGGCAGTATGAAGGGGCTCGTTGAGTACCTGGTCCAGGCCCAGCGGACCATGGAGCAGCAGCGCCTGCAGCACCAGCAGCGCATGCAGCAGGCCCAGCGGAGCATGGAGCAGCAGCGCCTGCAGCACCAGCAGCGCATGCAGCAGGCCCAGCAGCAATTCCTGCAGCAGCAGCAGGAGAATAACCGGTTGTTGGAGCAGATTGCAGCTCTCAGCACCTCGTCCCAGAGTAATGTTGTGAAGGCACCTGCCTTGTCCGCTGTAAAGAAGGCAGTAAGACGGTCCCTGAAAAAGATGACACCTCGTGATGATGTGGAGGTATATCTCACTAGGTTTGAGGGACTGGCAGAGAAGGAGAATCTGCCCCTATCTGAATGGGCCATGATGGTCGCACCCTATCTGATTGGAGTGCCCCAGGTGGCCTATGCTGACCTGAGCGAGCAGGACAGCCAAGACTATGCCAAGCTGAAAGCGGAGATTCTTACCCGGCTGGGTGTTACGGTGACAGCCCGTGCCAGGGGAGTTCATGACTGGAGATGCAGTTGGGAGTCTGCAGTCAGCAAACCTGATTAGGAGTTGAAAAGGTGATAGTGGACCGCTACACCCGAGCACTTCCTCCTGAGGTACAGAGAGAAAGGTACTTTGGCCCCAAAGACTGCCTCCGTGACCAGCCGTCTGAGCGGTCGTCACTTCAGAGTTCCCGGACGCCGAACTCTCCCGGTAAGAGCGTTCCAGCTGTTGGGGACATGGGGTATGCTGATAAGCGGGTTCAGGCCCGAGGGGACATATGGGAGGGTGATTGTGGTGGACAGTGTTGGAGATGTTGTGAAATTGCAGCCGGCTGTTCACTAGAGGGGGAGCCTATGTGCCGTGATGTTGGCAGGTCCCTCTCTCTCTCTGCGCAGAACCTGTGTTGTGACCACCGTAGCCGAAGAGACTGGACCACAGGTGTCCCCGGTGGTTGTAAATGACTGCCCAGCACAGGCCCTCTTGGACTCAGAGAGTCCAGTGACTTCGTATGTGACAGCCTGATTGATAGGGACTTCATCCCTGATAAGCACCTGAGTGTGGTGTGCATCCATGGAGACACCAAGGTCTGCCCAGAGACTGCCGTGGACTTGGTCCCCAAACTCGGGGAGGTTTCATATGAAGTGGGGGTAGTGAAGAACCTGGTGCACCCCGTTATATTGGGTAATGACTTTCCCCGATCTAAGGATCTCTGGGGGAAAAATGTTTCTGATGGACAGTGTGATGAAGCTCCTACTGAGGGTGCGCAGTCCCGAGGGGCGGAACACAATGCTAGTGGGCCGTTAAACTTATGTGATGATAATGATAATGATGATGATGATGATGATGATCATGATAATGATGATGACCATGATAATGATGCTGATAATGATAATGACTATGATAGTGATGAAATTCCTTTGCAGGTGATGTTAGGAGACGAGGATGGTGGTTCTCGGGAACCGAGTGTCCCTGACTTGCCTGTGTCCTGTGACAATTTTGAGAGTGAGCAGTGGCGAGACCCCACTCTTAGGACGGCACAGGAAAATATGATTGTTCTAAATGAGGTTTCCCAGGAGCCTGGCTCTGAGGAGAGGTTTCCTCATGCTGCCATGGACAATAGCCTATTGTATAGGGACACTGAAGTCCAGGGAGAGGTCGTGAGTCAGCTCCTAGTACCTGAGCTATATAGAAGTATAGTGCTGGGGTTGTCACATAGTCACATACTTGAGGGACCAGATGGTGAAGTTAATGTTGTGGATGACATGTTAACTAAGGTTCCAGATCAGGATGTGAATGAAAAAGAATTGTATAACCCTGACAGTGAGCAGGATGTGAATGAAAATGAATTGTATAACCCTGACAGTGAGCAGGATGTGAATGAAAATGAATTGTATAACCCTGACAGTGAGCAGGATGTGAATGAAAATGAAGTGTATAGCCCTGACAGTGAGCCAGATGTGGCTGAGAGAAGGGGGTCAGACAGGGATAGTGATAGTGATAGATCATCTGATGACCATAAAGCAACCAGTGCAAATGAGGAAGGCATGGTAGCAGAGGAGGTTGAGAGTCCTGAGAAGAAAGCTGATGCTGACCTTACAGCCAGACAAAAGATGGCATCTGAAGAGGTTTTACAGTTGGCCGGTTCCCTGGCGAAGACTAAGGTGACTGAAGAAGTAGAGTGTAGGACTGACGGTAGGGCTTCTGGGCATGTCCTGCCAGAAGAGCCTGAAGGAGGGGAACTGGAGAAAGGTGAAAACCCCCTATACCTTCTGTGATAGTTGGTGACACATGGTCAGTGCACCAGGGACAGGAGGTACGTGAGTTTCTGAGGAAGAGTCAGCAGAGGTGTTCTGATGTGCCGGGTCGTACTTCTCTGGCCAGGCACTATATCGAAACTGAGCCCGGCCCTAAGGTCAAGATGAAACCGTGCAGGATACCCGAGGCCCGCAGAGAGCATAGGCCTGGGAGGGTACAGGGTAGTGCGGATGCTTCAGATGAAGAGAAAGCTGATGTTGGCAATGACAGTGGTGAGGATGAAGCTGATGAGGGCCATGACTGGTCCAGAGTTCACTGTCTCTGTTGGATTGTTGACCAGCCCTCCGGTCTGGATGACCAGCCCTCCGGTCTGGAGAAGAGGGAGGGGATATGTGAGACAGTGAGGGAATATGTGTCGAATGGGGTGTACATTTCACCTAGGTACTGTGCTGTATGGTATAAGGGAAATGTGTGGCTTTGTAAACCTAGTGGTAGAGAAAGGTCACTACACCTCTACATTCAGCCACACTTGCAGCTCAGGCCTGAAACCATTCAGCTGTTAATTAGGAGACCAGAAGTAGGTGTCTGCAAACACAGTCAGAGAGCTGGCTTAGTCTGGACACAGGAAGGTGTCCCGGCACAAGAAGCAGTCTCCAGGAGTGGGAGCTGGCTTAGTCTGGACACAGGAAGGTGTCCCGGCACAAGAAGCAGTCTCCAGGAGCGGGAGCTCGCTTAATCTGGACAGGGAGTCCAGGCACAAGAAGCAGTATCCAGGAGTTTGAGCTATCTCAGTCTGGTGCCAGATGTACCCCGGACACAGGAGTAGTCTCAGTGAGAATCTGTGCGAATAGCGGCTGAATAGGAGTGGAGCTCTCTCAAGTCTGGACGCTGAAGGGGCCTTCAGACACAAGGAGGAGACTCTGTGAACCTACATGCTGGTAAATGCTGGTAAATGCTGACCATATGTGTTGTTTTGGGCACAGACTGGTAGAGTCTGGACCCGGATAGATAGGGAAATCTATCTATGTGTAATTAGTGGCTAGACAAGCCTAGGTTTTCTGTTTATGCTTTATTTTATCTGTTTGCTGTGGACTTTAATAAAGCTGGTTGCGGCCAGTTTTCACCAGAACTGCTGTCTGAATGAACTGTTTTCGTGTCACTCTGTCTACCCAGACAGCGATCCTAGAGCTAAATCCCCTGGAAATGTTACAATATATACATATATTTATAGTTTATACACTTCTACATAGTAAAATAGACTCTGATTCAATTGCCGGGTAAAGCCGTGACATACCCATAGAAGTCGACGGGCTGGTGCCGAGTACCCCCAAAACCTCTGGCTCTGTGCGACTCAACTTGGGCGTCACGAACAGGATTCTGTAGCTCGCTATAAGCGAGTCCTGTGTGCCTGAATTGAACTGGTTTTGTGCTTGAGAATTGCTAAAATCATCAGAGAATGTATTTGCCATTTTTCCGCCATATCTGCGTCACGACGAGGCACTGGTGAAGAAGGGCGTGCTCTTCGTGGGTGTACACTCACTCAGTGGCGCGAAAACGATGGCCGACCACTCTAAATGGTACTGCAATGTAAGATCGTGCCCCACAGCTCTTGAGTTCCGCCTCCTCATCCTCCTCAGTGTGCGGAAACTAACACGAAGGTCCCGCCTCACTACAAAAGAGGGGCCCTCTCCAGATGCTAATGACACATGTGACTTGGCAGAGATGGCTAATGGACACGAGTAGAAGTGTGAAGGGATGGAGCAGTCAGAGCTCTCCCCCCACGGAAGCGACCCGATCGCCACGGAACCACCGTTGGCACCCGGCCTGGAAACCCTCCTACGCTGCAAGAAGCGGAGGATACCCTAAGAGGCCTGGCCCGGCACCGGGAGGAGGTCGCCAGGATGGAAGCCAGCTGGCGTGCCCTAAAACTAAACTTGGAGCGGCGCCAATCCCTCTTACCTGAAGTGTCTGTACCGGAAGGTGAGGCACCCGTTCTAGTAGAGGAGTCCGTGCGGGCATCCCAGCCCTTGCAATGTGATCCGGTTGACGTTGTCGCAGTGGAGGCACCCGTTCCTGCAAAAAATGCTGCACCGGCAGCACCCCAGATCCCGCTGTCTGCCCCCGTCGCTGAGACAGAAGCGACACCCGTCCTCATGAGGAGGCCGCGCAGGCACCAGAGGTCTACCTGTCTGTACCGGAGCCCCGACTGTCATCTGTTCCAGAGCCGGCTGCTTCCTCCGCAGGTGAGCGCCGCCAGGACTGTCGGGCGCCAGGAGAGCTGCCGCAAACCGGACATCGTAAGCTGCAGTTTGATGGTGGAGACATGGAGATGCTGGTGGAGGAGAATTACAACCGGCGTCAGGAGGAAGAGTGTAGACGTCGGGAGAGAGAAGCCGAGCGACAAAGGGAGCAGCGCGAATCCCAGAAGCTTCGCCAACGTCACATCGAGAAGGACCGGGCAGATAAGGACCGGATGAGAAAAGATAAAGGAACCCTGAGGGAGCTGCGGCGTAAGGGTGCAGTACGGAGCTTTAAATTGAAAGCTGGTTGTGGCTTCATCCAGGAGCCTGGACTTTATTTAGAAGTGTTTGTGACCCGGCGGGACGTGGAGACTCACCTCCCAGAAGGACACCCGGGGAGGGACCTGTTGCCAGGAGACTTGGTAACTTACACCCGACACTGGGGTTACAATGGATGGTATGCCCTAAATGTCACCAGGTGTGACCCCTGGTCCCCAGAGTGTCAGGAACCTGTGAGACCCTCGGAGCCTTCAGCCTCCCACATCCAGGCCTCTGCACAAGTGCCCACCCCACGCCGTAAATCTCCCCAGCCTCCTCAGTGGTCTCCTCAGCAGCCCCAGCTATGGACATGATAATGATAGCTGGCCCGTACCCGGCGCCTGTTAGGCCCCCTGGGGTTCGTTCAGTCCGGGACATAGGGCTCCAGACCCGGAGGGAGATGAAAGAGGTGGCCACACAGACACAGATAGCGGGTCACGACTTGACTGTACAGGACACACGACGTCATCAGGTCCTGGTGGTCCTTGGTGTCTCGGATGTTTGGCAAGCATCAGAAGAGTACCAGGTGGTACCTGGAACACCCCTGCCAAAGAATTATAAATAACCCGGACAGGGTCCCTATATGTAAATAGTTAAATTGTTGATGTACCCGGACGGGTGAATGTTCATAAAAAAGTTTTTTAATTTAATAAAAAAAACAACACAGTTTTCATTACTTTTATTACAGTCTCATCCTGCGACGCCATCGATCTCCTGTAAAAAAATGAAAAAAAAAACCCAGCAGTATACCACCTGTCCGACGCAGTCCATAGTAACGAGTGTCCACGACGATCCAGCTCTGCTACATCAGAATGACATCAGAGGCAGGCAGGCAGGCAGAGCCTGTCATCCCGGCGCAGCACAGCTGATTACCTGCTTCCCCGGCGGTGACGTCATCGGACTGGTTTACGGCCGGGATTACCCTGCAGTCACTGCAGTTATCGCGAAAAAACTGCATGTGACCGCCAGGGAGAAGATAATGGCGGCCATCAAGCAGTCCAGGACGTGACCACCGGAGATCTTCTGCCAGGTAAGTGCCGCTGACTCCTGACAGACCCGACCGACGGACACTCACAGTGACAGTGACAAATCCGATTCCGGTATCCGATATGACGAAAATATCGGTACTCGGAATCGAAAGCCCGATACAGCTAATATCGGCCGATACCCGATATTTGCAGTATCGTATCGCTCAACACTATCTGTGACGCATACTGTGCTGCCGGGCAACGTTCCATCATACACAGTAGATGTTCTTGGTGCCTTCAGACTGACCATAATCCTATATCTATGAGGACACATTCACTTTGGGAATTTGGTTTGGATTTTATGGGTGGATTGTAAACAGGTAAAATCTGCAGCATTTTTCAGTACCAACCTAGTGGGTGACTTTTAATCTCATCAACATGCTGTGCTCGGGTGTGTATCCAGGAACTGTGCGGAAACTGGCTTTTGTTGGGTTTTTAACCCCTTACAGATTTATGACATGATAGTACGTCATATGTCAGGTTCAGGGCTTGAGCCTGCACCTTTGTTGGCAGATAATAGCTGTGTTATTTATCCGTCATTTTCCTCCAACAGCCACGAATGGAGCGGAGCTTGCAGCTGGGGGCGCAATGCTCTTACTGCCCATCAGCACCTTTGGCATCCATGGGTTGTCATGAGCTGAAGACCCCTATGTCATGGCGGTACTGTGATGGAGAGGTGACTCTGAATTTTGGTATATTGCATGTATATAGCACAAGCAATCAGACGATCGCAGGTTCAAGTGCCCGACAAAGTACAGTGAAAAGTATAGAAAATGGTTTTAAAAATATTAAAAAAATATATATATGTAAAACTAGTGTCGGACTGGGTGCCGAGGGCCCACCAGTCACACTGACTTTGGGGGGGTTTCACTTTTTACCTGAAAGCAAATATTACACGACCCTTGTTCAAACATTTACCTCTATCTCTATATAATAATAAACTGGGTAGTTTGGTTAATTAATGAGATGCTGTTTTTTTCTGTATAGAGTGAATCAAGTGAATTATGCCAAGTATTGCCCATATAGTGGGGTTGGGGGCCCAAATCTATACAGGTGCTCACCGGAGTATTCCCGTTTCGTGTAAAGCCTTGATTCAACCCTCTTTTCCCCCATTAAAAAAATAAACAAAATTCAAAAAAGACTCATATGTGGTATCACTACGCCCATAAACGTCCGGTCTATTAAAATATAATTAATCTGATCGGTAAATGACATGATAAAAAAAATCTTAATCCTAGAATAAGGTTTTTTCAGCAGCAAAATGGAAAAAATGCAATCAAAGCATCATATCCACCCCAAAATACTATCAATTAGGGCGTCAGTTTAGGACACAAAAAACAAGCCCCATTGATCGAAAATTCAAAACGGTCTCAAAAAATAGTGACAAAAGCGGAATTTTCTTGCCAAGTTTCCATTTTTTTTTCACCATGTGAATAGCAAACCCCGTGAATGTTTGGCATCGCTGTAATTACACTGACCCGAGAATCATTTTTATCAAATAATGAACATAAAAGCAAAACCTTAACAATGATGGTGGAATTGCGCTTTTTTATCACAATTTTGGCACACTTGGAATTCTTTTCTTCCGGCTTTCCGGTGCATCATGTAATAAAGTAAATGGGGTCATGTAAGAGTCCGTCGCTCCCTGCCTGAGACGGCCACGCGGAAAGAAAAACACAAAAAAGTTACAGCTCTCGGAAGAAAACAAAAGCTCCAAAATGGAAGAAGGCCCTGTAGGGAAGGGGTTAATGCCGGGAAACGCAGCTTTTGGAGCGGATTTTACCCATTCCTTTCACCAAAGACCCAAAATCTCAGGTTACGCAGCTGACAGCATTGCTTTCTACAGCAAAGAACACAGGAGAGGAGTGAATGCGGAAAATCTGCAGGGTTTACATGTAAAAACGCTTGGAGTTTAGTTTAGAAATCAGTGCATAAAATCCCAGTGTGAACAGAACCAAACGGTGTAATATGCGCCACCGCGTGGATACAACACATGATATAAAGCAGTGATTCGCTTCACTCGTGGGCTGACACGACTGCGTGTCCTCAGTGCACACGGCGCAGAGGAGCAGCAGCAGGGCACGCCAGCACACCGCGCTATAGACGCTCACTTTTCATAACAGGGACCTGAATGGCGTTTACGCCTTTTTTTTACTACGCCACGCCTCAACCAAACTAATATTTAGAATAGAGGTGATAGACAGATAACAGCGGCCAATGACGTCGCGGGATTGTGCTCCAACGCCTCCTGGCCGCTACATAGTGTAACGCTCAGAGGGCGTGGCTTTAGCGCACTGCGGGCAGCAGGCTAGGTTGTCCCTGGCGGCGGCTTCTGCCGCACGCAGTGTGTGTGTGGTGCTGCTGCTGCTGCTGTTGGAGCGGTCACGTGTGGCTGAGAGGGAGACGGAGGCGGTGGGAGCTGAGGGAGGGGGCGGGGCTGCGCTCCCGGGAACTCAGACACAGACACAGCTTGTTTTGGTTTATTTTGCAAGGAGAGGCGGGGGGAGAGGACGCCTGGCGGAAACTCCGGCAACTCCTGCACCGAGCTCTCCCCGGAGCACTCATCAGCGCAGCCGCCGCAGTCCGGCCGTGCTCCCCGGAGTCAGTGAGTGAGGGAGGGGGACAGTCTCCAGTTGGCAGGCGGGGGGGAGAGCGGCTACCTGCCTTCCTCCTGTCAGCAGATGCCACTTTCTGCACCGCGATGGGACTGAATGGGGACAGGCACAGACAGTGACCCCCTCCCGGCAGTGACATTGGCTGCAGCCCACGGGCAGGAGCTCATTGCCCGCAGTGCCGCCACATGCAGCCCACGATGAGCTCCCCGGGAGTGGACGCGGCTCCCTGCGCAGGATCACGGGGTTCTCGCTGCTGCTGGGCTCTGCTACTCTGTGGATGTCTTGATCCAAGGGACCTACAACTCTGCCGAGTGGCCGTTACCGCTGCACGCTGCTGCAGGCTCTGCTACCCTGGTGCTGAATGAGCTGGGAAGCTGCACACTGACTTTATTTTAAGGACTACATACATTTTTTTTTTTCATTTTGTCCAATTATTTATACTTTGGTACCATGGCCAGCCCCACGGATCCTGCACCTCAAGAGAACAACTTCTCTGATGTCAAGAAGGTCGGCTACCTGAGGAAACCCAAGAGCATGCACAAAAGATTCTTCGTGCTCCGGGCTGCCAGTGAGTCGGGTTCAGCCCGTCTGGAGTATTATGAGAACGAGAAAAAGTGGCGGCACAAATCTGGGGCCCCAAAAAGGTCCATTCCACTGGAAAGCTGCTTCAATATCAACAAGAGGGCGGATTCAAAGAACAAACATTTAGTCGCCCTGTACACGAAAGACGAGTGTTTTGCCATTGCTGCTGACTGTGAACAAGAACAGGAGGGATGGTATCAAGCTTTAGTGGATCTGCATAACCGGGGAAAAGTCACCACCACCGTCATTACAGTGAAGGAGCTGCCAATGGGGTGCATGACGGAGTTAATGGAGAGGATGTCTATGGAGATGTGTCCCCCCCTGGTCTGGCCTTTAAGGAAGTGTGGCAAGTGATCATGAAGCCCAAGGGTTTAGGGCAGCTTAAAAATCTTGTTGGAATCTACCGCCTGTGCCTGACCCATCGAACAATCAGTTTGGTCAAACTCAACTCTGATGCGGCAGCCGTGGTGTTGCAGCTTATGAACATCCGGCGATGTGGTCATTCAGAAAATTTCTTCTTCATCGAAGTTGGTCGCTCTGCCGTGACAGGGGCTGGTGAATTCTGGATGCAGGTGGATGACTCTGTGGTGGCGCAAAATATGCACGAGACAATCCTCGAAGCCATGAAAGCGTTGAGCGATGAATTTCGACCTCGTAGCAAGAGTCAGTCTTCTTCTAATTGCTCCAACCCAATATCTGTGCCGCTCAGAAGGCATCACATTAACCATCCTCCTCCAAGCCAAGTAGGGCTAAATCGGAGAGCTCGTACAGAAAGTGTTACAGCCACCTCTCCTGCTGGAGGAACCGGTAAACATGGGTCTTCTTCCTCATTCAGGGTTCGGGCTTCAAGTGATGGAGAGGGTACAATGTCAAGACCCGCCTCAATGGATGGCAGCCCCGTTAGCCCGAGTGCCAGCCGGGCCCAGTCGCATCGACATAGGGGCAGTTCTCGACTTCACCCACCTCTAAACCATAGTCGCTCCATTCCCATGCCGACAAGTCGCTGCTCTCCCCTCAGCTACAAGTCCAGTGAGTTTGTCCTCCAGCAGCACCAGTGGACATGGATCCACTTCTGACTGCTTGTGTCCACGAAGATCCAGTGCCTCAGTTTCAGGTTCCCCCAGTGATGGTGGATTTATTTCATCTGATGAGTATGGATCCAGTCCGTGTGATTTCAGAAGCTCCTTCCGCAGCGTGACACCAGATTCTTTGGGCCATACGCCTCCAGCTCGAGAAGAAGACTTGAGCAACTACATCAGCATGGGCAAATCCAACAATCTAATCCAGAGAAGCACACCGCAAAGGTACCAGTTAAATAGGGGTGAAGAGAATAGCGACCTTGACAAAGTGTTCAGAAAGAGGACTCATTCCTCAGGTACTTCCCCACCTACTGTTTCCCATCAGAAGACCCCCTCACAGTCATCTATAGAGGAATACACTGAGATGATGCCTTCCTATCCTCTGCGCCTCTCATCATTTAGACACTCAGCTTTTGTGCCCACTTACTCATATCCTGAAGAGTGCCTAGATCTCCACCTGGAAAACAGACCAGACCACAGTGATGATGGCTATATGCCAATGTCACCAGGTGTTGCTCCTGTGCCTACTAAAAATGGTGACTACATGCCCATGAGTCCTAAGAGTGTGTCAGCACCGCAGCAGATTATTAACCCAAGACGACATACACAAGTAGACTCCAATGGCTATATGATGATGTCTCCTAGCGGTAGCTGTTCTCCAGACAGCTGTAACTACAGCAAAATTTGGACAAATGGTGTCAACCCAAAGTTGTCCATAGAGAGTAATGATGGCAAATTGGCTTGCAGTGATTACATAAATATGTCACCAGCTAGTGGTTCAACTACTAGCACTCCACCCGATTGCTATCTGAATTCTGTCGAGGAGCCATCCAAACCTGTCTATTCTTACTTTTCTTTGCCAAGGTCCTTCAAGCACGTTCACCGGAAGAATGATGATGGCCACTCGCGCTCATCTGTAAGCTCAGGTCATCCTTTATATACCGAGGAATCCTCCTCTTCTTCTACAAGCAGTGATAGTCTTGGGGACAAGACACCCAGCAGAGTCGGAAAAGTGAAATTTGTCTCCATGGAAGAAGCAGCAGATTGAGCAGGCCCACACGGTTGTCCTTAGAAAGTAGTAGTAAGGCCAGCACGTTGCCAAGGGCTCGGGAACCTGCATTACCTCCAGAGCCAAAGAGTCCTGGGGAGTATGTGAACATAGAGTTCAATGAAAAGATATTCCCTGGGGGATTAATTTCTTCAGTACATTCACCATCCTATGTGCAGAGTAGAGTGGTTCCTCAGAGAGAGAACTTGTCTGAATACATGAACATGGAC
Source organism: Oophaga sylvatica (assembly GCA_033576555.1). Lineage (NCBI taxonomy): Eukaryota > Metazoa > Chordata > Amphibia > Anura > Dendrobatidae > Oophaga > Oophaga sylvatica. Next base: position 125,668,765 of record JARQOD010000005.1, on the reverse strand, counting down.
CTCAAGCACTGGAGGGCAAAAAATGCTTACACTTCATGTAAACCTGTCAGCACCGTGTGCTCAACAGACCTGTGTAGTGGTCTTCCGCCTGTTCGAGGAAAGCCTGTTCAGCGGGACTATATGAGTATGCAACTTGGTTCCCTTTGTTCAGACTACAGTCAATTACCACCTGCCCGGACCACTCCCAAACCAATCTCGCCATCTTGTAACAGCAATTATGCAGAAATGACAATTGGCGTAGTCCATGATGATTTGCCTGCTCCCCCACCATCTAGTAACACAAGCCTAGTGGAAACTTCCTGCCCTCTTCTGGGCCAGGGCTCTGGCCCCAGTGCATTTACCCGTGTTAGTCTAAGCCCAAATCGCAACCAGAGTGCCAAAGTTGTCAGGGCAGGTGACCCACAAGGTAGGAGGCGACACAGCTCGGAGACCTTTTCTTCTACCCCTACCACAGCCCGAGTTGGTGCTGGACCTGTTTCTGGAGATGATGTAAAGAGACACAGTTCTGCTTCATTTGAGAATGTTTGGCTCAGGCCTGGAGACTCTGTAAGGAGAGAGTCTCAGCACCCTTTAGACCACCATCAAAATGGCCTCAATTACATTGATTTGGATCTGGTTAAAGATTTGACTGGCCTGGAACATTGTAACCCACATCAGACTGGGATCACCCACCCCTCAGATGATTTGAGTGCTTATGCTAGCATCACTTTCCACAAGTTGGATGAACGCAGGAGCCAGGCAGAGACAGAAGGTAGGTTACAAAATTGTTCTTCATATATCCTTAGCTCTTCTGAAGATCCTTGTGTGCATGCATATTAGGTCATTGGCTCTAACCTTGTTGCCAGCAGACCAGACCATAAAACTAGTTGTTACTTCTTGCATCCATACTTCACCATCATCACCATGTGTCAGGTGTAGCAGAGATATACAGTGTAGAAATGGTGTAAACTGATCATTTGTTTTTCTCCCCTCACTAAAAGACCCTTATCAGATGTTGCCCAATTCTTTGTTTTTGTCTTTTGCAGGTAGACCTCTGTATACTGATCAGTAGTGGGACAGGTTACACAAGCTTCTCTGTTGTACATGTGGTGACAGAGGTCAATAAAGGTGGGGCGCAATTGTCCAATTCCTGCAACTGATCTTTTAGGTCCCTGTAGCTGCCTGGCTTGAAGTTAGCTTTTACTTTTTTATTTTCTTTTCCATGTTTACACTTTCTCTTATTTTTGTAACGGAGTGAATTTGAAACATAATTGTTGCATTATGCTCACTCGTCTTCCTTAGAGAAATGCTGGCGATGTAAAGCTTATCTTCATAATGTGATGTTGAAAGTTATTGTACTGCAGCCACGTGTTTTATTTTGCCAGGGTGAGGCATGTGCAGCACTGCGGAGGTCAGGGATCTTGGTGGCATGTTGCCCTCATGATGTCTTCTGTTGGCGATTGCAAATGTCAGTGTTGTGCCATGTGCTAATACTTTGTAGCTCCTCATGGGGCTGATATAGCAAGGAGCAGTCATTAGAGTCTTAAGTGCTCCTTTTGTTTCACGTCTTTGTGTCTGCCCGAGAGCCCCTTACCCATGACAAGTCAGTCCTAAAATATTTGCCTCTGTCCCTTTGATACGCTCTGGTTTTACACGGCTGGATGTATTGTGCACTTTTGGCTGTGTGATAGCGCAGTCTAGACTGCTTTCTTTCACGCACTTTACAGCGGTCCCTTAAGATTGCGCTTGTTGATGCTTCGCGAGTTTATTAAAAAATGAAATCCTAATGGGTTTAGCTTGAAATCATATCCTTTCTCTTCCCAGCTTAATTGCACGGTGAAAACCCAATTAGAGGAAATTCCATTACTAATGTGATTGTTTTTTATTCTCCGCAGTAGTCAATTATTCTCTGTAATTAATTGCAGCTTTTCCACTATATGATTAGAATATCCAAGCACAGAACTCTACTTTCTGTTCATCCTAATGTTACTCAAGTTCATGTGTACTGTCTAATGGTGTACTCGTCGTCAGGCTGGGTTCACACCGTGACTTGTAGCAGTTTTGTTGGCATTTTCTAACTTTTTAGGTTTAGTGCTGAAGTCAGATATTATAAAGGCGTTAGAACATTATTGAAAATTACATATTCAGCATTTATTGTGACACTTGGAGGTTTGGGGAGTTTGTTACAACATGCAGCATGGCCTGAGTGTAGTGTTTTTTTTTTTTTGGCTTTTTTTATTTCATGTTTTTTTTGTGTGTGTTTTAAAGTGACAGTGTGCATAAATGGGGTATGTGCTGTACATGTCTGATGACACGTTAGGTAATGAGTTGATGATGAGGTTGTAATCCTGCACTTTTCTTTAGTGGCCCAGAAAAGCTTCATGAATGAAGAAATTAGAGCGTGGGAATCTGTCATTTCTTGGGCTCATTGCTCCCATCCCGCCCTCTCTTCCTTCTTATTAGCACACATCCGCTTAACCCCCAAGCCTCTCTAACCATTTGGCAGCGGCATGCTCTTCTGTGTGTGTCAACTTGTTTACCCTTCCTCCTCCTGGATGGGATCACACTGTGCTCCTTGTTTTTTTATGCCTTAAGTCATTACATTGTCTTGAGCAGCCATCATTTGCCATGACTTCCTTTACCCATTCTTAGCTCTTTTGGCCGCCCTGGTTGGATAAACAATCCTCCACATCTGTTTCCATGTGCATCTTATTGCAGCTCCTCCTGATGATGGTTTTTGCAGAACACCAGAGAGCCTGCAGCCATTGAGATCCCATTCTTAACTCATTCACTGCATTGTCTGGTGGTAGCCTGACACTTTTTTTTTTTTTTTTTTTAGTTTTTGTTTCCATTGGCCTTCTGTCTATCAAACACTGTTTTTAGAATGGAAAAACCAGGCATGTGCAGGGGCTGGCGGCGGCAGGTGTGCGCTTTACAGTGTGCGCGCAGGAGACACCCTGTCTGCTTTTTGTGTCTGATATGGAGGGAATTGCTGTTTACTGGTGCACAGTCTGAGCTAAACTCCTGCATCAGCGAAACGTTTCACAGGGCTTGCGACTCTTGCTTCTGCTTAAGTGGCCTTTTCTTGTTTTCATTGTTTTTTGTTTTTTAGATTGATGTAAATACTTTTATGCCCAACGATAACAAAAGTATTCTCGGAGTGATACCTTAATTGGCTAACCAGAAAAAAACATGTTTGCAATATAGCAATATAATTTGTTATTGTACATCTTGTTTTTAGATTAAAATGTAACACGTCAGGAGTAAAGGTGACTGGCGTGTTTGTCGTCTCAGCGTCCTCAGTAGTTACACAGTTTCGTGTTTGTGTCCAGGTCGTAACGGTCTGGACCTGGCTTTGAAAATTGTGATCCAGCAAACCGCAATCTTTTAGAGTTTGGACTCGTTGTTAATGTGTCAATATTTATCTCGCGTGAAATGCCCTTTATAACTATTGATAACTTATCTTGGCAAATTCTGCTTGGACGCTCGCTTCACAATCTGCGTTGGGTAAACAGATGTACCGCCATATGAAATAATGTGCCATCGATAGAAAGAACCGTGCTTAATGAGCTAAGGTCACGTAAGGTAATATGATCTCAGACGCTGTATGGAGCACATTGCCGGAGAGGATAGTGAGTGCAGCAGGACGGATATTTAGAAAGAAGTGCTCCTGCAAGAGAGGTCCGCTTAGTGATGTAGCATCGGATGGTAACGGTAGATATTATACGGAGTGGGGGTAGTCATGTTAGTGACTGATCTGACGCACCTGCTAGTACGTTATTACAGTATCACAACTATTGTTATGAATACATGATCTGCCACGTTTTCTATTTGTCAGTGGTCTTCATTTAAAGGGATATTCCCAAGTGGGATGTTTATGGAATATCCACAGCACAGCAGCGCAGAGCTTTGTACGGCCACCTCTAATTATTCACAGACCAGGCTGATTGGATGACCCCCCACTCATCATACACGTGCAGGTTCCCGAAGTAGGATCTACAGCCATCCTTCATATTGTAGGTGTTGATGCCATGAATTCCCATGTTAAGATTACCATCCAAGGACACACAGACACATTTTTTATTGTTTTAAACAGTTATAATGCCGTAAATACTTTCAGCTTGGACTAATTTGTGCTGTGCATTGCAGTATTTTCTCATTCACTAAAATTGTCATAATCCGCAGTACAGAAAGCCACTAAGTCACACGTCCACAATCACCTTTAAGGGCCCGGGGCCCACAAACGGAACTACAGCACTTTGGATCCAGATACGTTCGGCTGCGCCAAAGCACTGCCACTAATTTAAAACCCGGTGAATCCCCGCTGTTTCACAAATTTCGGGTTACGCACCAATACTTCTATTTATGTAATTTCTATTGCAGAGACTCCTCTCCCCAAGAGGGAAATTACATGCTGCGGGATTGAAAGACGCCCGCATGCCGTGTTCAGTTGATCACAGGCGACATCACACCACTATGCTGTAACATCGGCCGCGTGGTTTAATCGCATAAATATTCAAGTCAAATGCACAATCATTGATCATGGACACTGCCCTTAGAACTGACCACAGCAACCATTGACAAAATATTTAAAAAAACAAGGGGAAAAAAAGTATTGTATTTATAAAAATATTTTTAAAAACCCCCCCCCCTCTCTAAAAAAAGATTACATTTTTTTTGGTCAGCCAATAGTTATTACTTCTAAAAACTTTTTGGGCATAAGTATTTGCAGGATTTGTCTGGCTAACACAGTAGCGCAGTATAATATGTTTTTATTTGCATTGTGAAGATTAATTTAAGCAATGTTCTGGCAAAACTTCTTAATAAAACCATAGTCAAACAAAGGGTTGGAAAATGTCCAATTGGGGCTGATGGTCCCGATGTTATGTTCGAGACTGTCAAGAGCCCATTATAAGAATACTGACATATTTAGAAAATAGTGGCAAAAGGTGACTGTGGGTACTTTTGCCTTTTTTCTTGTAAAGGTTAGTTGTGGAGTGTGAATCGAAAAGTTTAGGATTGATCTTTTTCATTTTCGTTACCCCCCCAAAGGTTTTTTAATGAATCCCAGTCACACATGGGGCAGCTGCACAAGTAAAACCCTAGTTTAAATTTGTTTTATTTTTTTGT
>JARQOD010000005.1:125608703-125663556 GCA_033576555.1 Oophaga sylvatica | reverse complement strand
TACCATTATTCGTGTGATTTTTTCTACTGCGCATTTCCTTAACCTCATGCGCACACAACCTCTCGGCCAATCACCCCTTTCCAGACACCCCGGGGGAAAATTTAAAATAGGCAAAAAAAATAAACTTCCGTGGACGCCCCCACTGTAACTTTCTTATTCTTCCTGCACTTGCGCCCATGCTAATTGCTATAGCGCCAAAAAATAAACCCATTAACCCAAAAAAATTCCATTTCTTAGACTATTAAAATTTTTCCAAAAAATTTTCTATATAAAGGGGTGCATCACATTTTAAAAAAAACCACCTGGAAACCAAGGGGCCCCCTTATTCGGTGACCTCCAAACCTTTAAAAGGTTTCCTCGGGTGACCCTCTCCCAAAATAATGCTAAAAACCAAGGCCATAAGTGGATTGTAAACAATAACCCCAAAAAAAGGCCAAAAGAAAAAAAATTAATGAAATAAGATCTCCTTTTCATCTTTTCATAAGATAGATAATTTATCATCATCCCATACTATCTATCACACCCTATCTATCAACTTTAATAGATATTACAAGATATGTGGCACCCCAGGATTCGGTTGCCACAGTGACCTTGCCTCCCTCCAGGGGAGATGCCACCCCTGAAAAAATTAAGGCCCCCTTTAACAGAACCACACATACAACACCTTTCATACTCCAGACCAAAGGGGGACTCTAACCCGATTTCAGGGGGCTTCCCGGAAATTTTTCTGGCTGTGGGAGGATTATTTTTGGGCGGGAGAGTTGGGGGAAGGACCTGGGAGAAAAACGGGAGTACTGGAGCTAAAGCTGACCCCCCAAGGCTGAGCCCAAAAAATGCCCCCCGATCTGAGCAGGGTAAACTAAAGCCCCAGCAGCAAAATCGGGGGGCAAAGAACGGGGTTTCTCCCCAAAAAAAAAATTTTGACTACCAGCGCACGTTTAGCCAGAGACGCCATACGGAGCATTTTTTAAGCAGGCTACAGCTGCCTTCAATAGTGAATTTTCCACTAATAAAGGAGAAAGGGGTACTGAACAGAGTTTACAACGCAAGTACCTCAATAAAAGCGCTAGAATAGCCTAATGAGGAGATTCCAAATTGCCTTTTCAGGCTCCCCGACTCCAGCACCATCTGTAACCGAGCCCGGGACACTTTGCCTGCGAACCGGATTAAAGCTTTTAAACTGCATCGCGTGTACCCAAAAGTTTTTCCGCGACACTCACTCAGCACGCTACACCCTTGCCAAATACAAATCTTTACCATCCACCTTATATAATTCTGCCCCTTGGGACATAGCCGCCTTAAAACTAACCAACCTCGCACACACCATCAGTCCCGGGATCGCATGCACGCGGTCACCCTGACCAAAACCACAGTGGCGTCACAACACCTTATCACAAACTCTATTTACCCTTGTAAACCCCCCCCTTTTTTTAAACTGGACCCCCGGGGCCACGAACTGGGTCATGCCCTTAAAAAACGCCCCTTTAAAAGAACGGCCCAGTCCCCCGAGACCCCCCCGCCCTGGCGGGCGATCCAGATAAATAGATAGTAATAGATAATAATAGAAGATAGATAGATAATATAAAAGTAGTTTAGAGCACACAAAAGCAAAAAATAGAGAGCCAGGTAAAAAAACCGCTCCCAAAGCAAATACCAAACCTTAGATACAGCAACCAAAAAAAAGGAACACACCGTTTTTTTTGGAAAAAAGAGCTATTTTTTTAGCCCTAATGACGATGTTTAGCCCCCAAAAAATGAACCTTTCTCAAAAATGAAAAAGTGCAAACATAGATATTTAAAGGGGGTACAAATTACAATAACCAGATAAATATAGTAAAAAAGCACGATTTCTCAGAAAAATGTACAAACATGAAGGTTCATATGAAAAGTGTAAAACACAAAAGTGCATGCAGAAAGTGAAGACAATTGACAATAAAATCACAATGCATATCATTTAAAAAAACATAAGGTCGACCCAGAATATTTATATTAACTACAGAGGATAACCATTTTGCCTGGAAGCTGTGACATTACCCCTTTGGTAAATTAGAAAAAATTGGGAAATGATTAAATGTATGGGTTTTTTTAAACATTCAACTCCAAACAGTTTTGTTTAGTCACACCCCCCCCTTGAGGTCATATTTTTTTTGGTTATGCTTTGGTGTCCCTCTGTATGATGATAGTGATATACACACAGTCTTTTTGATTGGTGGACTGTGTTGTAACCTGCATGTTAATAATATAATTATGGCATATGATATTGGAATTTTAACTCTGTATTTTGGATCTTTTCTGTTTTGGTTATGTACCTTAAGTGTTTTTAAAAAGTTTTTTATTGTGGGTTTCTTTTTTGTCTTGAAATAAATTTTGCATTGATTACTCAATTTCTTTGGTGATCCGTATATATCATGATCTTTTCCCCTTTTTTTGTTAGTAACAAATTCCAAGCGCCATCTTGGTTTTAGCAGGAGATAGAAACGATTGCACAGGCATAAGGCGGTGATGCAATACCGCCCTGCGCAAAAGAAAATATGGATACCACAGCGCCCTTAAAAACCATTTGGGAGACAGTGGAGCAAGCACACGTGTCAAAAAACTCACACTCCAAAAAAGGGGGGAATTTTTGCAATCAAATATCAACGCACACAATCAAAAATTTATAATGTGGAATAAGGATCGATTTCATATACCGTTTTAAAGCCATAAATAAAACCCTATAATGCGGATGTAAACAGGAAGGGCACACCAAATGGTGTGAACACCCCCCATTACTGGCTGGTAACCCCCAAAGAGAAAAAGGGAGACACAAACCTCTCACGAACATGTATCCAAAGTCAAATCCCAACTGGGGGCATGCTTCCCTTTCAACGCCAAACAATCAGCACCATGAAAAGGGAAATGGCTTCCACTTGATTGCGTAAAAATGTTCCAAAAATTTGCATTTCAGATAGTGGGAACACTGGTTTTTTTCTAAAAATTCTTGCAGATTTTAATGGAGCAATCATGTCAAAATTCAAAAACCTAAAAATAAAAAAAACAACAACAATAGATAATCTATAGATAGAAAATGATAATCTATACAAAATAATATTAATCTATAGATAGACTAAAATACATAGAAATTACAACCATTATCTATCAAAAACCCTATCTATCCATATATCTATCTAAAACTATCTATCTATAGATAAAACACATCAAAAAAAGTTCAAAACCCAGAAAAAAAATAATAATAAAAAATCAATTTTTTTATACACATAATAAAAAACAGTACATTAAAAAATAGTAAAACGGCCTTAACATAGTTTAATGACAAAAAAACTATAAAAAGTAAAAAAAATTACGTACTTAAGGAAGACAGGCTAACATATAATGTTTTTTAAATTTAATAACAATAATAAGATACTGCAGCTTGCAGTAAATACCAATATATATCTTTCAAAGGTAACGAACAATAGGTGAATCAATAAAAAAAATTACAAATATTAAAGGAATAAAAAATCCCTTAAAAAAGTAAAACCTAATGTGCTAAATACTTAGGTAATACGAGACAATAGCTGCAATTGGGTAAGTCTGCATAAAGCACGTCACAAGGTGAACACAAAAAAAAAAAACCCCAAATATCCAATTAAAATATATATAAATAATAAAACAATCATTACCAGAGAGTCCAGGCGTCCACCACACCCAACGGCAACGTTTCGCAAAGAAATATTACTCCAGGAGATCTATAGATTAACATCTCCCCAAAAGAGCGTCCCATCACAGATGTGACCGCTCTATATGCCTCCGATGAAACACTGACCGAGAAAACCCCCCCCCACAGTGTGTCATCGGAGTTAAGCCCTGCTTTTCGGCACTACACGTGAGAATTTTTCCACGCGTATGCCGCAAAGTGACAGGTGAACTCCTGACCTTCGGCGGCGGAGTGAAACAATGCTTAGGATTACTCCATAAATTGATAAACCGAGCCCCTGGAGAGCGCGCATCTGCTGATTTTGCAGCTCTCCACGAGAGAATTGTCGTGGACAATCGTATTAATTGGATTAACGGCGACCAAGGATTTATAGTGTTTGTTTTTTTTTTTTAATTTTTTTGCAGATGAGCAGGGCTTCGGGGATTAGGTGGGATGGTGTGTATGAAACTATAATTGTGGTAATGTGGTTTTTTTTTTACATTCAACACATACCGGGATGATGGGACTACTACTGTCCCATCATGGCTAATGGCACTGTCCTGTACAAGGCATACCGGATGGGACACACAACAGCCCCACAGACCCCCGTACAGCCCTTAGACCCCCCTGGCACCCAAGACCCCCCACAGCCCCTGGCAGACCCCCACAACAGCCCCGCGACCCCGCCAGACTACCTGAAAAAGCCCCGCAGACCTTCGCACAGCCCCACAGACCCCCCACACCCGCAGACCCCCGCCACCCCGGCAGACCCCTGAGCTAAAGCTGCAAATCATTAAGGTGTCAGGTAATGAGATATTGATGACCAATCCAAATCTTGATATTTTATACCCTGACAAACATCTTTTTAGTTTCAAAAAGTTGTACAGGAAAGGGAAGAAACGTGGTTTAATGGTCTTTCTTCTGAATATTTTGATTTACAATATAGGAAAAAGCACTAACCCGTTTTATGGCAGAGTTACTAAAATAGCCGATAAAAGAATGCACAAGTTTTCATTTTCAAGACACAGTTTAAAAATCTGAGTCTCTGCTACATTTCCAATTGAAAGCACTTTTCGTGTAGCAGTTTAAAATTTTGTTTAAAAAGGATGATCTTGTTTAGTCAGATCCTGAGATACTTTTGCTCAAAAGTTTGCATACCCTTGCAGAATTTTTTTCTTTTTTTGGCTTTTTTTTAGAGAAAAAAGAATGATAACAACCAAAACATTTTCCCACCAGGTTAGTGGTTTTTGGTGAACCATTTTTGTCAAACAAAATGTTTCTCTTTTTAAATCATTAATGACAACCCAAAACATCCAAATGAACCTGACAAAAGTTTACAACCTTGGTGATTTTGGGCTTGAAACATGCACAAAGTTGACACAGATGGGTTGAAGCTACTAAAGGTAACATACTCACCTGGTTTGCTAGAAAACATTGTGGAGCATAAAAGCTGAGTGAGTTTTCTAATCCAGCCACTGATGTTTCTGGGGTTTGATCATGGGGAAAGCAAAAAAAATTTCAAAGGATCACGGGAAAAGGGGAGTTGAACGGTATAAAATAGGAAAAGGGATATAAAAAGAACCAAGGAATTGATAATTCATTGGCAGGCGTTTAAACTTGTTTAACAAACGAAAAATCCAGGGGCTCTGTAAAAAACAAAACCACAATTAATAACCAACAAAAATTTTGTCCACAACTGCCAGGAAAATTTTGTCGGGATTCCAGGAAAAACCCACAAATAATATCAGCTGAAATATGGACTCTCTGAAAACTAGCATGTGGCTGTTTCAAGATGCACAATAAGGAGGCACTTTAGAAAAATGGTCTGCATGGTCGAATCCCAAAAAAACCATTAACTGCGCAAATCCACAAAGTATCCCCTACGAACAATAAAAAACGCACAGAGACAAGCCTCAAAACTTCTGGAACAAGGAAATTTGGTGTGATGAGTATGTTGAGCGATAACGATTTCCGCAAGTATCGGTATCGGCCATATTAGCTCTATCGACTTCGATACAGTTCCGATATTTTCGTCTTAATCGATACCGAATCGGATTTTCACGTCACTGTCAGTGTCCCCGTCGGGTCTGTCAGGATCAGCGGCATTTACCTGGCAAAGATCTCCGGCGGCCCACGGGCGACGGTTTGATGGCCCCATCACCCCCCAGCGGCCACATGCAGTTTTTTCCGCGAAAACTGCAGTGACTGCGGGTAACCCCCGTCAAAGCAGTCAGTCCGATGACGTCACCACCGGGGAAGCAGGTAATCAGCGTGCTGCGTCGCGATGACAGGCTCGCCTGTCATTGCGATGTAGCAGAGCTGGATCGTCGTGGACACTCTTTACTATGGACTGCGTCGGACAGGGTATACTGTTTTGTTTTGTTTTTTTTCTTTTTTTAACAGGAGATCGATGGCGTCGCAGGAATGAAGTATAATAAAATTAATGAAAACTGTGTTGTCTCTTTATTTCAATAAAATACTTTTTTCTTGCGTGTCCTTTTTTTTTAAACAATTTAAAAACTTTGGGATTAATAATGGATCGGTGTCTATTGACACCTCTCCATATTAACCGGGCTTATCTCACCATGCAATCAACGGTGACATTTAACCCCTTATTACCCCGCTTGCCACCGCTACAGGGCAAGTGGGAAGAGCCGGGTAAAGTGCCACAATTTGGCACATCTTTTGATGCGCCAAATGTGGGGTGCTGTAGCCTGTATTATCAGGCTGTTGAGGGCCAAAATCCATGGGCCTTGACAGTCTTTTAATACCAGGCCGCAGCATTCTGCATTTTACTTGGCTGGTTAACAAAAATAGGGGGACCCCTACGCCGTTTTTTTTTTTTGAGGGGATCCCCTATTTTTGTTAACCACCAAGATATGCAGACTGCTGTGGCCTGGTATTATCAGGCTGGCAAGGTCCATGGATATTGGATCCTTACCAGCCTGAAAAACCAGGCCTCAGCAGTCTGCTTCATCTGGCTGGTTAACAAAAAATAGGGGGGACCCCACCCCAAAATTTTTTTTTCGAGGGGATCCCCTATTTTTTATAACCCCCAAGATATGCAGACTGCTGTGGCCTGGTATTATCAGGCTGGCAAGCAGGGTCGGACTGAGGCACCGGGACACCGGAAAACCTACGGTGGGCCCCACTCCTGCGTGGTGGGCCCGATTTGAAAGGATAGGTCGCGGGGCAGAGGGGGCGGTGGCCCCGGGCCCCTCGCTCTGAGGGGGCCCACCCGGAGCTAACGATACAGTTACATTCTGCGGCAAGCAGGAGAATCGCTCTCCCCTGCTCTGCCGCCCGGAAGCTTGGGGCCTGAACAGGCTTGGGGGGGCCCGTGCCAGCAGTGGGCCCCCCCACCCGTCATCGGAGGGTCAGCTGTATCGGCATCCAGCCGATAAAGCTGACCGCATGGAGAGAGAAGGACGAGCGCTCCTTCTCTCCCATAATCCCCCTCTCAGCGTATGACAGCGGGCGCAAAACATCACCTGCCGGCGCCCGCTGTCAGACGCTGAGAGGAGAACAGTGAGCAGCACAGAGCCGGGAGGTGAGTTTTTTTTTTATTTTTTTTTTTAATGGGGGTGCAGTCGAGTCCTGCTGGAGAATCGTCATGTCGGTTGGGCCAGATGGAAAAGACATGAAAAGTGAACAATTCCATTAAAAGAACATCAGCGGTAATCATTATCTGTACCTGTGCTGTAATCAATTATATGTTCTGTAGGACTGGTATTATTTAACACAGACCATATGGCGGTAATAATCAATATTGGTCTTTTTATATATAGATTATTTTGGCCAACAGCGCGGTCATTTGCTGAGGTTCTCTGATGATGGGCCCACCAGAAGTTTTGCCCCCACTAAACCAAAACCCTAGCTAACGCCTATGGCTCTCTCTCTAGTCTTTCTTTCTCGCTCTCTGTTCTTTCCTTCTCGCTCTCTGTTCTTTTTTCTCTCTGTTTCTTTCTTTCTCTCCTTCTTTTTCTTTCTTTCCTCTCTTTCTTTCTCTGTTTGTTCTTTCTCTCTCGCTGCTCTTTCTTTCTTTTCCTCAGTACCACCACTGTGGCCCTCATTACCAGTCAGTGTGATCAGCAGTGCTAAATGGTTAACGCTTGGGCGAGGATATGGGTGTGATTAGCTGTGGAAATGGGTGTTGTCGGGGCGTGGCCTAAAATTTTCACGCGGCGCGCAACCACGCCCAGCCTTTAATCCTCTTTCCTGTCTTCCCAAATTTTGGGGTTGCTGTAATGACCTCCCTACAACTTCTGGCCATGCTCCTGATGAGCGCGACGGATGGTCTCGTGAGGGTCTCCCCCACACCTGGAATAAAGCATCCACCAACTCCTGACATCTGTGGTGCAAACGTGGCATGGCCTAAAATTTTCTGCAGCATGCACAGCGTGCCACAGCCTTGTCCCTCTTTCCCTTCTTCAAAGGTGGGAAATGATGAGGTGGGCCCCAAGAATAATTTTTTCTCTGTGGGCCCAAGGTACCCAGTTCCGACGCTGCTGGCAAGGTCCATGGATATTGGCTCCTTAACAGCCTTAAATACCAAGCCTCAGCAGCAGGGGCGTACATATAAATCATGGGGCCCCATAGCAAAAGTCGAATGTTCCCCACCCCCCCCAAAAAAAAAAAAACCCAGAGGCATTGTAAATGTAAAGTGCCAGCACAGAGGGGAAGTTGAGTCGCACAGAGACAGGGGTTTTGGTGGTACCTCCCGGCACCGATCACGTCGACTTCTATGGGATGTCACGAGTAGCACAGCTCGGTCCGTGACCTGGGTGATCACTGGAATGTGGGATATTCCAGGGGATGATAGAATGTTCGTGTATTTGTCGTGACGCCACCTGTAGTACCTGGTCAGGGTGTCCAGCGCTGCTGTGCAGGTCCTCTGGAAGGGATGGTGTAGTGCAGTAGTAAAAGTCTTCTACAGTAACACCTATCCTTCCAGGGCAGATAGATGTGAGATAGAGCAATGGTGCAAAGTGATGTAGCAGGGTGGACTATGCGACGTAGTAAGAAAGCAGGAAACACTTCAAGTTAAACGTGCATAGTAAAAATTTTAATAATAACATTACAAAAAGTGCAAATGGCTTAATTATGTACAGTTTTGTTACGTTCATACCCTTGATATGTGTTATACATGTGTGTTAATAAATACATATTTCAACAAAAGTGCAAATAGCATTAGTGCCGAAGTTCGTGGAGACTTCTTAGGACTACAACCCCACCGGGGTAAACTTCACAGTGTCCTTTACTTGTGCTTGTGGAGGACCCGCTCCAAACCTCCAACTGTGGTCTTGGGTGGGCTGCAAGACTTTCCTTGAGCAGACCTCACTTCGGCCACACCAAACGGGTTTTTAGTTTCTGAGGTAGTTGAAAATAGTGCACAGTAAAGTTTTTTGTAAAACCAAGATGGAGCACCGAAGTTGCCAACTATTTACAAAAAGTTTGTGAGCCAGTAACAGTTCAGGCTTCAAAGTTCAACATTTTCATTACAGTGAAACACCATTACCCAACCTGGTATATTAAGGCAGCATAAACTTTCTTCTGAACATTCACCCGTCCGGGTACATCAAACCATTACCCAACCTGGGTATATTAAGGCAACAATAAACTTCTTTTTATGAACATTCCACCCGTCCGGGTACATCAATAATTTAACTATTTACATACAGAGACCCTGTCCGGGTTATTTAGACTTCTTTGGCTGCCTCTTACAGGTACCACCTGGTACTGTTCTGGAGCTGGTAGCCCTGGTACACAATACCAGGAGGATGAGTGGAGAGGTAAAAGGTTAAGGGCTCCACATGACATCACATACACTTAGACACACCCACAGGGAGTGTTCAGATTGGGTAGTGATTCAGCAGTCTAAGCCTGGACCTGTGGGGAGAAGGAGCAAGTCTAGCTCGGTGGCTCAGTACTGATTCACCCCACCTGTGTCAGTTCAGAGAATGGAGGCCAGTAAAGGGAGCCAGATCACCTCAGCCTGTCAGAGCTGTGCCCCTCTGGCAGACGGACTGAGACAGCTATTGAGAGTGTGAGCAAGTCGAAAGGCATAGTGGAAGGAAATCAGAAGTGCTTAGGATTAAAGTATCCTGCACATTGTCACCGGTCACTGGAGACCGAAGCATCACTATAGCTTCACGCATAGTGGTAAAAGAACCAGAGGCTTACTGGACCTTGTAACAGAAAGCAGCCCTTTAAGTGTCATACGTAACAGGGGTCAGGTGGAATAGGAACTTTGAGCAGGCCAAGCATAGAAGAACCTAGTTTCATCACTGAAGGCTCCACCACAAAACTGACCGGGCAGTACAGCTTTGAAATAGCTGAAGTTTCAGAGTGAACTACGCTTTATGCTGGTTGGACTCATCATCATTGGAAAGTAAAGAGGCCCCTCCTTGCTCAGCCATTGCCTCAAAACCATCCTCCATCAACCCCATCACCTCCCTGGGACCTGCCTTACCATCTTACAAGTAAAAGGTAATGGAAAGACGCTGACGGTGTGAGACTGAGTTTATTTAATTGCATGCCTGCACAACCCCACCATAACCATCGACCTGAGGGAAGAGTCCCACCTATAGGGACCCGACATCTAGCTGCCTCACCATCCCTCAGAGATCTACAGCAGCGCTGGTACAAATTACCAGAGACTACAGGTGGCGTCACGAACTGTATATAAATCTATCCCCTGTAAATATCCCCCCAACATACGCCAGACCGCCAGGGCCACAGACCGAGCCACCGCTACCTGTGACAACCCCCATAGACTTCCATGGGCTCGGCTCTGAGTACCCCATTGCCCTGGTAATCCACAATTGTGGTGGCGGGTCGACACAAAACTTTGGCGTCACGAACAGATGCGAAACTCGCAAAATTGCGAGCCCTGTGCCTGTGGAGGTTTTTTTTTGTGAAAAAGGACTGTTTTCTGTTTTTTTTTTGCGCTAAAATCCGCCATTTTGCCGCCAAATTCGCGCCCTCAGGCGCTGGAGAAGAAAGGTGGGCGTGGATTCGTGGGCGTGTGCCCTCCTGTGGCGCGAAGAGAAATGCCTGCCCTCTCAAAGTGCTACTACAACATGCGATCCTGCCCTACAGCAAAGGAGGTCCGCCTCCTCTTCACCTTCCCTGCGAAGAGGAGGAGACGCAAACCCCCGCGTCCACGGAAGAGACCGGACTGTTCTGGTAGAAGATGAGAGAGTGTTCTGGAACATCATGGAAGCAGGACGTGTGCAGCCGAGCAGGGAAGCGAGGAAGGCAGGCCCCGCTCCCCAGCCAAGCTGCCACTAAGAACCGGAACCATCCGTGGTCCTCACCTGCAGCAAGCATTGCTGGAAATTAAAGAAGAGAATGCCAACTGAGAAAGATGATTTTGCCACAACCTGGCATGGAGGAGATCGAGAGACGCCGGCGTACCCTGATGCAGCGCGCTGTGGGACCGCGGTGATCTCTCCCTTCATGACCCCTCACGACTGGAACTTCCAAAACTTCTGCTGCCCAAGGCTAAGGAGCAACCGGAGCTGCCCCCGAAAGTACCGACCCTGATCCCACCGGTGAAGCGGTGGAGGCGAAGGAGGTTGAGGAGACCCCGCCAGTTCCGGAACGCCCGCCCGGCCAGGAGGCCGCAGCAGAGGATCGATCCCCGATAGGGACACCGGAGGGTCCTGTCCGTCATTACCAGACGTCGACTGGGATGAGATGGCGCGCCTGGATGACGTCGCCTACACCGCCCAGTGGGAACGTGAGTGGCAGCGTCGCGAAGAGAAACAGCAACGCCGGCAGGAGGAAGAACAGGAGGCTCAGCGCAACCGACAGCGGCAGCATGCAGAGCTGATCGCGGACAAGGAAAGTGTCCGCAGAGAAAAAGGTACTCTGAGGAACCGCGGCGGCAGGGGTGTGTGACAGAGTTCCAGCTCCGAAAGGGCTGGGGCTTCATCAGAGAACCGGGCCTCTACCCAGGGGTCTTTGTTAGTCGCAGGGACGTAGAATCCCACCTACCGCAAGGCCATCCCGGAGGGACCTAGTAAATGGAGACATTGTCACCTATACACGACACTGGGGTATGAAGGGATGGTATGCCCTTAATGTCACAATCGTCCGTGGCCCCCGTCCCCGACGCAGTAACGTCACCACTACCGCAGCGTCCCCGTCTCCAGCTCAAACAGCACCAGGCCGTGCCCCAGCACGCCCCTGCAGGCCTCCTCGCAAATGGAAGCAACATCTGCATACTCTTCATTATCTTGTCTTACTGCATCGCAACCTGCGACCCAGACCACATCTCAATCAGCAGTTTACACGACGACGCGCACAGCGACTATTTCTGCATCGCGAGAGCAAGTGGCCATTTCAGTAACGCAAACAGCGTCTCATAAAGTGAAAGCACCCGTTGCGCCCCTAGAGGTTCGTACGAGAACTGTATGCGACTCAAACCCCAATAGCAGGTCACGACTTGTTAGTCATGGGATCTAGGGACCATCGCATTGTTCCAGCCCCCGGGATGGAAAGTGTAACCGAAGTTAACAAAGAAATGTGAAGAACGGTAGACCCAGACAGGGTTTACCCGCAACTAAGAAGATGTATATAAGTTTTTATAAAAGTGAAATAGTTTGCACAGTCGATATGAATATATAATGTTTATAATAATTGAATAGAATGCCCGGCTGGTAACAATAAAGAGTTTTTTGCACTTTATTGTGATGTGATATAAATATGTGTATTTTTCTTATTATGGACTCAGAGGCTGAGGACTGAGCCAGCCCAAGAACTTATCCTGTAAATAGTTGCGCTTCGGTGCATAATATTGGTTTTACATAAAACCACCACAACACCTCTGAATAATAAAACCCGTGTGGTGAGGCACTGAGTGAGGTCTGCATCCAGATGTCCTGCAGCCCACCCAGGACCCACGTTGAAGTTTGGTGCGGGTCCTTCACAAGAATTTTGTCGTCTATGTATATGAGAATGTATATTTAATATTTTGTATTTTTTCTATATTTGGTGTTTTTGTTTGCAACGTTCAAGAAATCCTTACCTCCCGGATGGGACGAGTTAATGTTAATGTTTAATGCATAAACAAAATTGTCTCTTTGTATTTCACAGCCCGGGAGTGCTGTCGTTTACCATGGGGAATGTGTACCCTGGTACACAATACCAGAGGATGAGTGGAGAGGTAAAGGTTAAGGGCTCCTCATGACATCACACTTAGACACACCCACAGGAGTGTTCAGATTGGGTAGTGATTCAGCAGTCTAGCCTGGACCTGTGAGGAGGAAGAGCAAGAGTCTAGCTCGGGTGGCTCAGTACTGAGTCATCCCACCTGTGTGCAGTTCAAGAATGGGGCCAGTAAAGGGAGCCAGATCACCTCAGCCTGGTCAGAGCTGTGCCCCTCTGGCAGACGGACTGAGACAGCTATTGAGAGTGTGAGCAAGTCGAAAGGCATAGGGGAAAAGGAAATCAGAAGTGCTTTAGGATTAAAGTATCCTGCACATTGTCACCGGTCACTGGAGACCGAAGCATCACTATAGCTTCACGCATAGTGGTAAAAGAACCAGAGGCTTACTGGACCTTAGGTAACAGAAAGCAGCCCTTGAAGTGTCAGTACGTAAACAGGGTCAGGTGGAATAGGAACTTTGAGCTAGGCCAAGCATAGAAGAACCTAGTTTCATCACTGGAAGGCTCCACCACAAAACTGACCGGGCAGTACAGCTTTGAAATAGCTGAAGTTTCAGGAGTGAACTAAAGCTTTATGCTGGTTTGGGCTCATCATCATTGAAATAAAGGAGGCCCCTGCCTTGCTCAGCCGTTGCCTCAAAACTCATCCTCCATCAACCCCATCAGCCTCCCTGGACCTGCCTTACCAATCTTACAAGTAAAAGGTATGGAAAGACGCTGACGGTGTGAGACTGAGTATTTAATTGCATGCCTGCACAACCCCACCATAACCATCGACCTGAGGAAGAGTCCCACCTGTAGGGGACCCGACATCTAGCTGCCTCACCATCCCCTCAGAGATTACAGCAGCGCTGGTACAAATTACCAGAGACTACAGGTGGCGTCACGAACTGTATATAAATCTATCCCCTGTAAATATTTCCCCCCAACATACGCCAGACCGCCAGGGCCACAGACCGAGCCACCGCTACCTGTGACAACCCCCATAGACTTCCATGGGCTCGGCTCTGAGTACCCCATTGCCCTGGTAATCCACAATTGTGGTGGCGGGTCGACACAGAGCTAGCCAAACATCCGTGACAGGAGGGTCCACCCAGACCTGATGACATCGGTGGCCTGTACAGTGACGTCGTGACCCGCTATCTGGGTCTGTGTGCCACCTCATTCGTCTCCCTCCGGGTTTTGGAACCCTATGTCCCGGACTGTACGAACCCCAGGGGGCCTAACAGGCACCGGGTACGGGCCAGCTATCATTATCATGTCCATAGCTGGGCTGCTGAGGGAGACCACTGAGGAGGCTGTGGAGATTTACGGCGTGGGGTGGGCACTTGTGCAGAGGCCTGGTTGGGGAGGCTGTAAGGCTCGTAGGGTCTGTCAATTTCCTGACACTCTGGGAGTAGGGTCGCACCTGGTAACATTTAGGGCGTACCATCCATTGTAACCCCAGTGTCGGTGTAAGTCACCAAGTCTCCTGGCAACAGGTCCCTCCCCGGGTGTCCTTCTGGAGGTGAGCCTCCACGTCCCGCCGGTTACAAAAACTTCTAAATAAAGTCCAGGCTCCTGGATGAAGCCCCAACCACCTTTTAACTTAAAGTTCCGTACTGCACCCTTACGCCGCGGCTCCCTCACCGTACTTTTATCCTTTCTCATACGTGCCTTCTCTGCCAGGTCCTTCTCCAGGTGACGTTGCCGAAGCTTTTGGGATTCTCGCTGCTCCCTTTGTCGCTCTGCTTCCCGCTCCCGACGTCTCCACTCTTCCTCCTGACGCCGTTGTAATTCTCCTCCACCAGCAGCTCCATGTCTCCAACATCAAACGCCAGCTTACGATGTCCGGTTTGCGGCAGCTCTCCTGGCGCCCGCCAGTCCTGGCGGCGCTCACCTGTGGCGGAAGCAGCCGCTCTGGAACAGATGACGGTCGGGGCTCCGGTACAGGCAGGTAGAGCTCTGGTGCCTGCGCGGCCTCCTCCATGAGGACGGGTGTCGCTTCTTCTGCCTCAGCGACGGGGGCAGACAGCGGGATCTGGGTGCTGGTGCGGCGTTTCAGCAGGAACGGGTGCCTCCACTGTGATACTGCAACCGTTTCAGATTGCAAGGGCTGGGATGCCCGCACGGCCTCCTCTACTGGAACGGGTGCCTGCACTGAGATACTGGCAACCGGTTCAGATTGCAAGGGCTGGGATGCCCGCACGGCCTCCTCTACTGGAACGGTGCCCCACCTTCCGGTACAGACACTTCAGGGGGTAAGAGGGATTGGCGCCGCTCCAATTGTAGTTTTTAGGGCCCGCCAGCTCGCTTCCATCCTGGCGACCTCCTCCCGGTGCCGGGCCAGGTCTCTCAGGTATCCTCCGCTTCTTCCAGCGTAGGAGGGTTTCCAGGCCGGGTGCCAAACGGTGGCTCCGTGGCGATCGGGTCGCTTCCGTGGGGGGAGAGCTCTGACTCCTCCATCCCTTCCCACTTCTGCTCACGTCCATTCGCCATCTCTGCCAAGTCACATGTGTCATTAGCATCAGGAGAGGCGACATCTTTTGTAGGGAGGCGGGACCTTCGCGTTCGTTTCCGCCCACTGAGGAGGATGAGGAGGGGGAACTCCAGAGCTGTGGGGCACGATCTTACATTGCAGTAACATTTAGAGTGTGCGGACATCGTTTTCGCGCCACGGAGTGAGTGTACGCCCACGAGAGCACGCCCTTATTCTTCACCTGTGCCTCGTGGCGCAGATATGACGGAAAAATGGCAAATACAGTCTATGATGATTTTTGCAATTCTCAAGCAAAAAAACAGTTCAATTAAGGCACACAGGACTCGCTTATAGCGAGCTTCTGAATCCTGTTCGTGACGCCAATATTGAGTCGCACAGAGCCACAGGTTTTGGGGGTACTCGGCACCAAGCCCGTCGACTTCTATGGGGGATGTGACGGGTAGCACAGCTATGTCCGTGCCCTGGTCGCTCACTGGAATGTGGATATTTCCAGGGGATGATAGAATGTTTGTGTAGTTTGTCGTGACGCCACCTGTAGTACCTGATCGGGGTGACCAGCGCTGCTGTGCAGGTCCTCTGGCAGGGATGGTGTAGTGCAGCTAGGTGATAAGTCTTGTACAGGTAAGACGGTATCCTTCCAGGGCAGATAGATGTGAGATAGAGCAATGGTGCAGAGTGATGTAGCAGAGTGGAGTATGCGACGTAGTAAGAAAGCAGGAAAGGAAACAATTCTTACTACAAAGACATGCAGCATAAGGCTGCCTCAACCCCTCCCATCCAACTAGCTACACCCTGTTCTAACCACCTGAGCTAGACCATCCCATTGGGTCCGCCTACACTCAGCTGGCATAGTGTACTGTTGAATGCAGTGGTTGGAGTCAATGGGGTGTTTCCTCCTTACCTGAGAGTAAGTTGTCACACCGCTGGGTGCGATGCAACATCTCTGTGGCGACTGGACCCTCGGGTGCTTCTGTCTTTTCACAAATGCCGCTTTACCCGGCAATTGAATCAGAGGTAGTGTTGAGCGATACGATAATGCAAATATCGGCTATCGGCCGATATTAGCTCTATCGGCCTTTCGATAATTCGTTTCGATATTTTCGTCTTATCGAATACCGGAATCGGATTTGTCACTGTCACTGTGAGTGTCCGTCGGTCGGGTCTGTCAGGAGTCAGCGGCACTTACCTGGCAGAAGATCTCCGGCGGTCACGTCCTGGACTGCTTGATGGCCGCCATTATCTTCTCCCTGGCGGTCACATGCAGTTTTTCGCGATAACTGCAGTGACTGCAGGGTAATCCCGGCCATAAAGCAGTCAGTCCGATGACGTCACCGCCGGGGAAGCAGGTAATCAGCTGTGCTGCGCCGGGATGACAGGCTCTGCCTGTCATTCTGATGTAGCAGAGCTGGATCGTCGTGGGACACTCGTTACTATGGACTGCGTCGGTCAGGTGGTATACTTTTTTTTTTTTTTTCATTTTTTTACAGGAGATCGATGGCGTCGCAGAATGAGACAGTAATAAAAGAAATGAAAACTGTGTTGTTTTTTTTTTATTAAATTAAAAAACTTTTTTAGGAACATTCACCCGTCCGGGTACATAAACAATTTAACTATTTACATACAGGACCCTGTCCGGTTATTTAGACTTCTTTGGCTGGCCTCTTCCAGGTACCACCTGGTACTCTTCTTGAAATTGCCAAACATCCGAGGCACCAAGGACCACCAGGACCTGATGACGTCGTGTGGCCTGTACAGTGACGTTGCGACCCGCTATCTGGGTCTGTGTGGCCACCTCTTTCATCTCCCTCCGGGTCTGGAACCCTATGTCACGGACTGAACGAACCCCAGGGGGCCTAACAGGCGCCGGGTTCGGGCCACGTATCGATATCATGTCCATGGTGGGTCTGCTGAGGAGACCACTGAGGGAGGCTGGGAGATTTACGGCGTGGGGTGGGCACTTTTGCAGAGGCCTGGATTTTGGGAGGCTGAAGGCTTCGAGGGTCTCACAGGTTCCTCACACACTGGGGAGTAGGGGTCGCACCTGGTAACATTTAGGGCGTACCACCCATTGTAACCCCAGTGTCGGGTGTAAGTTACCAAGTCTCCTGGCAACAGGTCCCTCCCCGGGTGTCCTTCGGGGAGGTGAGCCTCCACGTCCCGCCGGGTCACAAAGACTTCTAAATAAAGTCCAGGCTCCTGGATGAAGCCCCAACCAACCTTTCAATTTAAGTTCCGTACTGCACCCTTACGCCGCGGCTCACTCAGGGTTCCTTTATCCTTTTCTCACCGGTCCTTATCTGCCCGGTCCTTCTCCAGGTGACGTTGGCGAAGTTTTAGGGTTTCTCGCTGCTCCCTTTGTCGCTCTGCTTCCTTCTCCCAACGTCTCCACTCTTCCTCCTGACGCCGGTTGAAATTCTCCTCCCACCAGCTGCTCCATGTCTCCACCACTCCACTGCAGCTTACAGTGTCCGGTTTGCGGCAGCTCTCCTGTCGCCCCCCAGTCCTGGCGGCGCTCCCCTGCGGAGGAAGCAGACGGCTCTAAATCAGATGACAGTCGGGGCTCCGGTACAGGCATGTAGTGCTCTGGTGCCTGCGCGGCCTCCTCCATGAGGACGGGGTGTCGCTTCTTCTGTCTCAGCGACGGGGCAGACAGCGGATCTGGGGTGCTGCTGACGGTGCTGCGGTTTTTGCAGGAACGGGTGCCTCCACTGCGACAACGTCAACCGGATCACATTGCAAGGACTCCTCTACTAGAACGGGTGCCTCACCTTCCGGTACAGACACTTCAGGTAAGAGGGATTGGCGCCGCTCCAAGTTTATTTTTAGGGCACGCCACTGGCTTCCATCCTGGCGACCTCCTCCCGGTGCCGGGCCAGGCCACTTAGGGTATCCTCCGCTTCTTGCAGCGTAGGAGGGTTTACAGGCCGGGTGCCCAAACGGTGATTTCTGTGGCGATCGGGTCGCTTCCGTGGGGGGAGAGCTCTGACTGCTCCATCCTTCCCACTTCTGCTCGTGTCCATTAGCCATCTCTGCCAATTCACATGTGTCATTAGCATCTGAGAGGGCCCCTCTTTTGTAGTGAGGCGGGACCTTCGTGTTAGTTTCCGCACACTGAGGAGGATGAGGAGGCGGAACTGAAGAGCTGTGGGGCACGATCTTACATTGCAGTACCATTTAGAGTGGTCGGCCATCGTTTTCACGCCACTGAGTGAGTGACACCCACGAAGAGCACGCCCTTCTTCTTCACCAGTGCCTCGTCGTGACGCAGATATGGCGGAAAAAATGGCAAATACATTCTCTGATGATTTTAGCAATTCTCAAGCACAAAACCAGTGCAATTCAGGCACACAGGACTCGCTTATAGCGAGCTACAGAATCCTGTTCATGACGCCCAAGTTGAGTCGCACAGAGCCAGAGGTTTTCGGGGTACTCGGCACCGAGCCCGTCGACTTCTATGGGGTATGTCACGTCTTTACCCGGCAATTGAATTAGAGTCGATTTTACTATGTAGAAGTGTATAAACTATAAATATATGTATATATATATATATGTCACAATGACATGTGTATTATATATATATATATGTATTCTATGTGTGTATATTTAGTGTTTACAAGGAATAAAGGTTTTTTTTAATTTCGATATTTTGTTCCCATAGACTTACATGGGACTTCCGCTATCGAAATCGGAATATCGACGATATTTAGTGCTATCGGCGATACAATTTCGATACGATATTTTTAGATATCGAGCAATATTTGCTCAACACTAATCAGAGGCTATTTTTACTATGTAGAAGTGAATAAACTATAAATATATGTATATATATATGTCACAATGACATGTATATATATATATATATATGTATTCTAAGTGTGTATATTTTGTGTTTACAAGGAAAGAAAGTGTTTTTTTAGTTGCGATATTTTGTTCCCATAGACTGACATGGGACTTCCGGTATCGGAATCGGATATCGCCGATATTTAGTGATATCGGCGATGCCATTCCGATCCGATATTTTTAGATATCGAGCAGTTATCGCTCAACACTAGTGATGAGACCAAAATTTTAACTTTTTGGCCACAACCATAAACGTTATATTTGGAGAGAGGTCAACAAGGCTATGATGAAAGGAACACCATTCCTGCTGTAAAGCACGGAGGTGGATCGCTGATGTTTTGGGGATGTGTGAGCTACAAAGGCAAACTAGATCAAAGTTAAAGGAAAGATGAATGCAGCATGTTTTCAGCAAATACTGGAGGCAAATTTGCAATCATCAGCCCGGAAGCTGCGCATGGAACGTACTTGGACTTTCCAACATGGCAACAATTCAAAACACAAGGCCAGTTGACCTGTCATTGGCTACAGCAGAACAAAGTGAAGGTTCTGGAGTGTCCATTTCAGTCTGCTGTCCTCAATATAATTGAGCCACTCTGGGAGTTCTCAAGCGTTGCAGTTCATGCTAGACAGCCCAGGAATTTACAGGAACTGGAGGCTTTTTGTCAAGAACAGTGGGCATCTTTACCATCTGAGAAAATAAAGAACTTCATCCACAACGACCACAAAAGACTTTAAGCTGTCATTGATGTTAGAGGGGGAAATACACGGTATTAATAATAATAATCTTTATTTATATAGCGCCAACATATTCCGCAGCGCTTTATAGTTTAACAGTTTCAAAACACAAGTCATAAGTAACAACGTTAACAATACAATAATTAAAGCAAAATAAGATGGACACTGCTCGTGAGAGCTTACAATCTGCAAACCCGTTTACCCCCAAGGGTGGTTTGCATGTTAATGACCGGGTCAATTTTTACAATTCAGACCACTGTCCTTTTATGAGGTAATAACTCTGGAATGCTTCCATGGATCCCGGTGATTCAGACAATGTTTTCTCGTGACATGTAGTACTTCATGATAGTGGTAAAATTTCTTTGATATGACTTGCGTTATTTGTGAAAAAAATGGAAATTTGGCAAAAATTTAGAAAATGTTGCATTTTCCAACTTTGAATTTTCATGGCCTTAAATCAAAAGAGATATGTCACACAAAATACTTAAAAGAAACATTTTCCACATGTTTACTTTACATCAGCACAATTTTTGAACAAACATTTTTTTTTTGCTAGAAGTTACAAGGGTTAAAATTTAACCCCTTCACCCCCAAGGGTGGTTTGCACGTTAATGACAGGGCCAATTTTACAATTCTGACCACTGTCTCTTTATGAGGTTATTACTCTGGAACGCTTCAACGGATCTTCGCGATTTGAGATTGTTTTTCTGTGACATATTGTACTTCACGTTAGAAGTAAAATTTCTTCGATATAACTTGCGTTTATTTTGAAAAAAAACGCAAATATGGCGAAAATTTTTAAAATTTTGCAATTTTCAAACTTGAATTTTTATTCCTTAAAACAGAGAAATATGTCACATAAAATAGTTAAGAAATAACATTTCCCACATGTCTACTTTACATCAGCACAATTTTGGAACCAAAATTTTTTTTTGTTAGGAAGTTATAAGGGTTAAAAGTTGACCAGCGATTTCTCATTTTTACAACAAAATTTACAAAGCCATTTTTTTTTAGGGACCACCTCTCATTTGAAGTCACTTTGAGGGGTCTATATGGCAGAAAATACCCAAAAGTGACACCATTCTAAAAACTGCACCCCTCAAGGTACTCAAAACCACATTCAAGAAGATTGTTAACCCTTCAGGTGCTTCACAGGAACTAAAGCAACGTGGAAGGAAAAAATGAATATTTAACTTTTTAGCCACAAAAATGATCTTTTACAAACTTTTTTTTTATTTTCACAAGGGTAAAAGGAGAAAATGGACAGATAAGGTTGTTATGCAATTTCTCCTGAGTACGCCAATACCCAATATGTGGGGGAAAACCACTGTTTGGGCACACGGCAGAGCTCGTAAGGGAAGGAGCGCCGTTTGACTTTTTCAAACTAAAATTGGCTGGAATTGAGATTGGACGCCATGTCGTGTTTGGAGAGCCCCTGATGCGCCTAAACAGTGGAAACCCCCACAAGTGACACCATTTTGGAAACTAGACCCCCCTAAGGTACTTATCTAGATCTGTTGTGAGCCTTTAAACCCCCAAGTGGTTTCACAAAAGCTTATAATGCCTGGGTGTGAAAAAAAAAAAAAAACAATTTTCCCACAAAATGATTTTTAGTCCCAAATTTTTGAATTTTCCCAGGAAATTGGACCCCAAAAGTTGTTGTCCAATTTGTCCTGAGTACGCTGATACCCCATATGTGGGGGGGGGGAAACTGTTTGGGTGCACGGCAGGGCTTGGAAAGGAAGTAGTAACGTTTTGGAATGCAGACGTTGATGGGGTCATGTTCCGTTTGCAGTGCCCCAGATGAGCCTAAATAGTGGAAAACCCCCACAAGTGACCCCATTTTGGAAACTAGACCCCCTAAGGAACTTATCTAGATCTTTGGTGAGCACTTTGAACCCCAAAATGCTTCACACAAGTTTATAATGCCCGGCATGAAAATAAAAAATCCTATTTTTTTCCCAAAAAAAATTATCTTTTAGTCACTAATTTTTTATTTTCCCAAGGGTAACAGGAGAAATTGGACCACATAAGTTGTTGTCCAATTTGTCCTGAGTACGCTGATACCCCATATGTGGGGGGGAACCACTGTTTGGGCTCACGGCAGAGCTCGGAATGGAAGGAGCACCATTTGACTTTTTCCAACCAAAATTGGCTGGAATTGAGATTTGATGCCATGTTGCATTTGGAGAGCCCCTGATGTGCCTAAACAGTGGAAACCCCCCACAAATGACCCCATTTGGGAAACTAAGACCCCTAAGGAACTTTTCTAGATCTTTGGTGAGCAATTTGAACCCCAAGTGCTTCACACAAGTTTATAATGTAGAGCCGTAAAATTTTAAAATCTATATTTTTTCCACAAAAATGATCTTTTCACCCCAATTTTTATTTTTCCCAAGGTAACAAGACTCCAAAAGTTATTGTGCAATTTGTCCTGAGTGCGCTGATACCCCATATGTGGGGGTAAACCACTGTTTGGGTGCATGGCAGAGTTTGGAAGGGAAGGAGCGCCGTCTGACTTTTTCAACGCAGAATTGGCTGGACGCCATGTCGGTTTGGAGAGCTCCTGATCTGCCTAAACAGTGGAAACCCCCATAAATGACACCATTTTGGAAACTAGACCCCTCAAGGAACTTATCTAGATGTGTGGTGAGAACTTTTAACCCCCAGGTGTTTCACTAAGTTTATAACGTACAGCCGTAAAAATAAAAAATCATTTTTTTTTTTACAAAATGATTTTTTCGCCCCCAATATTTTTTTTCACAAGGGTAACAGAAGAAATTGGAACCCAAAAGTTGTTGTCCAATTTGTCCTGAGTACGCTGATACCCAATATGTGGGAGAAAACTACTGTATGGGCGCACGTCAGGGCTCGGAAAGGAAGTAGTGACGTTTGTGGATTGCAGACTTTGATGGGAATTGTCTGGAGGCGTCATGTCACATTTGGAGAGCCCCTGATGCACCTATACAGTGGAAACCCCCCACAAGTGACCCCATTTTGGCAAATAGACCCCACAAGGAACTTATCTAGATGTGTGGTGAGCACTTTGAACCCCGAAGTGCTTCACAGAAGTTTATAATGTACAGCCGTAAAAATAAAAAATCCTTTTTTTTTACAAAAATGATTTTTTTCGGCCCCCAATATTTTATTTTCACAAGGGTAACAGGAAAATTGGACCCCAAAAGTTGTTGTCCAATTTGTCCTGAGTACGCTGATACCCAATATGTGGGAGAAAACTACTGTATGGGCGCACGTCAGGGCTCGGAAGGGAAGTTAAGTGACGTTTTGGATTGCAGACTTGATGGAATGGTCTGGGGGCGTCATGTCACATTTGGAGAGCCCCTGATGCACCTATACAGTGGAAACCCCCCACAAGTGACCCATTTTGGCAAATAGACCCACAAGGAACTTATCTAGATGTGTGGTGACTCACCCCGAAGTGCTTCACAGAAGTTTATAACGTACAGCCGTAAAAACAAAAAAAAATATTTTTTTTTGAAACAAAAATGATTTTTTCGCCCCCAATATTTTATTTTTCCCAAGGGTAACAGAAGAAATAGGACAAATTGCACAATAACTCTTGGGGTCAAGAGTACGCTGATACCCCATATGTGGGGATAAAACCCCTGTTTGGACGCATGGCAGAGCTGAGAAGTGAAGGAGCACCGTTTGACTTTTTTCAACGCAGAATTGGCTGGAATTGAGGTCAGACGCCATGTCACATTTGGAGAGCCCCTGATGTGCCTAAACAGCGGAAACCCCCCAATTCTTAAACTCCAACCCTAACCCCAACACACCCTAACCCTAGTCCCAACCCTAACCACAACCTAACCCTAACACACCCCTAATCCCAAACCTAACCCTAATCCTAACTTTAGCGCCAACCCTAACCCTAACTTTAGCCGCAACCCTAACCCTAACCCTAATGGGAAAATGGAAATAAATACTTTTTTTTAATTTTATTATTTTTCCCCTTTAAACTAAGGGGTGATAAAGGGGGGTTGATTTACTATTATAGCGGGTTTTTATGATTGGCAGCTGTCACGCTAAAAGACGCTTTTTATTGCAAAAATAGTTTTTGCATCATCACATTTTGAGAGCTATAATTTTTGCATATTTTGGCGCACAGGTCATGTGAGGTCTTATTTTTTGCGGACGAGTTGACGTTTTTATTGGTACCATTTTTGAGCATGTGACTTTTTTTTGATCGCTTTTTTATTTCGATTTTTGGGAGGTTAGAATGAACAAAAATCAGCATTTCATGAATTTCTTTTGGGGGAGGCGTTTATACCGTTCCGCTGTTGGTAAAAATTGATAAAGCAGTTTTATTCTTCGGATCAGTACGATTATGGCGATACCTCATTTATATCATTTTTTTATGTTTTGGCGCTTTTATAGAATAAAAACAATTTTATATAAAAAAAAATTTATTTTTGCATTCTTTATTCTGGAGCTATAACTTTTTTATTTTTTCACTGATGATGCTGTATGACAGCTCGTTTTTTGCGGGACAAGATGACGTTTTCAGCGGTACCATGTTCTTTTAATCGGTCTTTTTGATCGCGTGTTATTCCACTTTTTGTTCGGCGGTATGATGATAAAGCATTGATTTTTGGCTTCGTTTTTTTTTTTTTTTTTTAAGGGGGTTCACTAAAGGGGTTAACTAGTGGGACAATTTTATAGGGGGGTCGTTACGGACGCGGCGATACCAAATATGTGTACTTTTATTGCTTTGTTTTTTTTATTTACAGGAAGAAGTGAATTTATTGGGGAATATTTTTTTTTTTTTTTTTATTTATTTTGGTTTTTTTTTTAAAACATGTTTTTTTTTTTTTTTTAACTTTTTTTTCTTTGTCCCAGGGTGGGACATCACTGTATTTTGTCAGATTGCGGGTGTGACAGTGGCACAGCACTCTGTCACACCAGCGATCGCTCAGGCAGTGCAGCAGGCTTCTCAGTGCCTGCTTCAGCAGGCACTGAGGAAGCCGCCTCCCTCCAGGACCCCGGCGCCATCTTGGATCCGGGTCCTGGGAGGGAGGAAGCCCTAAGAACAGCGCGATCACACGCGTGCTCTGAGGGTCTCAGGGGGCGCGCAGGGAGCCCCCACCCTGCGCGATCCTCCCCCGTGCCCCCAGTACACCCCGATCATGTTTGACGCGGTGTCAAGGGGTTAATGGGGCCCGGGGGCGGTCCGTGACCGCTCCTGACACACAGTCATGGGTGTCAGCTGTGATTATCAGCTAACACCCGGCCGCGATCGGTGCGCTCCCCCCGGGAGCGCGTCCGATCGCACGAGACGTACTATCCCGTCCATGGTCATACGGGCCCGGTACCATGGACGGGGTAGTACGTCCGATGGCAGTAAGGGGTTTAAACAGCGATTTCTCATTTTTTGACATCTTTTTTTTTAGGGACCACATCACATTTGAAGTCACTTTGAGGGTCTACAGTCATGGCCAAAAGTTTTGAGAATGAACAAAATATTAATTTTTACAAAGTCTACTGCTTCACTTTTTCTAATGGTAAATTTGCATATACTCCAGAATGTTATAAAGAGTGAATCAGCTTAACAGCAATTACTTGCAAAGTCAATATTTGGCTAGAAAAAAGAACTTTATCCCCCCAAAACACATTTCAAACATCTTGCCAGCCCTGCCTTAAAAGGACAGCTAACCTCTTTTCAGTGATTGCTCCTTAACACAGGTGTGGGTGTTGATGAGGACATGGCTGGAGATTTAATCTGTCATAATTAAGTAAGAATGACACCAATGGACACTTTAAAAGGAGGCTGGTGATTGGCATCATTGTTTCTCTTTGTTAACCATGGTTATCTCTAAAAACACGTGCAGTCATCATTGCAATGCACAAATAATGGCCTACCAGGGAAGAGATCGCAGCTAGAAAGATTGCCCTCAGTCAACAATCTATCGCATCATCAAGAACTTCAAGGAGAGAGGTTCCTTGTTGCCAAAAAGGCTCCAGGGCGCTCAAGAAAGACCAGCAAGCGCCGTACCATCTCTTAAAAGTGTTTCAGCTGCGGGATCGGGTACAGCATGCAGAGCTTGCTCAGGAATGGCAGCAGGAGGTGTGAGTGCATCTGCAGCACTGTGACCGGAGACTCTTGTAGCAAGGCCTGGTCTCAAGGAGGGCAGCAAAGAAGCCACTTCTCTCCAGAAAAACATCATGGACAGACTATATTCTGCAAAAGGTACAGGCAGTGGACTGCGAGGATGGGGTAAAGTTATTTTCTCGATGAATCCCCCCTTTTTTGATTTTGGGGGCATCAGGAAAACGCCTCATTCGGAGAAGACAAGGTGAGCGTACCACCGTCTTGTCTCATGCAAACTGTTAAGCATCCTGAAACCATTCATGTGTGGGATTGCTTCTCAGCCAAGGCAATCGGCTCTCTCACAGTCTTTGCTAAAAACACAGCCATGAATAAAGAATGGTACCAAATGTCCTTTAAGAGCAAACTACTCCAAACCTACAAGAGCAGTTTGGCGATCAACATGCTTTTCCAGCATGATGGAGCACCTTGCCATAAAGCAAAGGTGATAAAACTAAATGGCTCAGGGAACAAAACATAGGATTTTGGGTCCATTGCCTGGAAAAATCCCCAGATTTAATCCATTTGAGAACTTGTGGTCAATCATCAAGAGACGGGTGGACAAAACAAAAACCTAAAAATATTGACTGCTGCATTAACTCATTCTAACTGTCAATATAAGCTTTTGTTACATAATTGTTTGCATTTATTTTGTCTGTGATAAAAACATCTGTCAAACACACATAAAACCAGGGGCAGCAGATCATGTGAAAATATAATATTTGTGTCATTCTCAAAACTTTGGCCATGGACTGTATATGATAGAAAATACCTAAAAAGTGACACCATTCTAAGAACTGCCACCCCTCAAGGTGCTCAAAAACCACACTCAAGAAGTTTATTAACCCTTCTGGAGCTTCACAGGAATTTTTGGAATGTTTAAAAAACCATGAAAAATTGACCTTTTTTTTCACAAAAAATTTACTTCAGATCCAAATTTTTTTATTTTCCCAATGGTAACAGGAAAAAATTGGACCCCAAAAAGTTATTGTGCAATTTGTCCTGAGTACGGTGATACCCAATATGTGGGGTAAAACCCCTGTTTGGGTGCATGGCAGAGCTCTGAAGGGAAGGAGCGCCGTTTGAATTTTTAAACCAAAATTGGTGGAATTGAGATCGGACGCCATGTCGCGTTTTGAAGAGCCCCTGCTGTGCCTACACAGAGGAAACCCCCACAAGTGACTGCATTTTGGAAACTAGACCCCCAAAGGAACTTTTCTAGATTTGCGGTGAGAACTTTGAACCCAGGTGTTTCCACTAAAGTTTATAATTTCCGGCCGTGAAAAAACAAAATCATTTTTTTCCCACAAAAATGACTCTTAGTCCCAAATTTTTCATTTTCCCAAGAGTAACAGGAGAAATTTGACCCTAAAAATTGTTGTCCAATTTGTCCTGAGTACGCTGTTACCCATATGTGGGAGAAAATACTGTTTGGGCACACGTCGGGGCTCGGAAGGGAAGTAGTGACGTTTTGGAATATAGAGTTTGATGGAATGGTCTGTGGGCGTCATGTCGCGTTTGGAGAGCCCCTGATGTGCATAAAACAGAGGAAACCCCCACAAATTGACCCCATTTTGGAAACTAGACCCCCAAGGAAACTTATCTAGATGTGTCTTAACAGTGGCAATGCCAACAAGTGCCCCCTTTTTGGAACTAATTACTGTTTCTGGTATTGTGAATTTTTATAATGACCCCGGATCTCACCACGCTCCAGCCCGGCTGGAGACAGAGCGGGACTGGATTTAACTGTGTTGACTTCGTGAGATCCCCGCTAGCAACCGTGAGCGCTCATGATGCTAGCGGGGATCTCACGGGATCTCACCGCAGCTCAGCCGGCTGGGCACGGGGCCCAATAGTCGGAGGTAACTTCTATGATGTCACCCCGGTACTGACGCTGTGTTCCAGCAGCTCAGTCACCAGTGGTTCTCAGCGTGGACGGTCGCATCTTGGCACCATCCATGTTGAAAAGTAATGTTTTTTGTTTGGCTGCTGTCACACGATAAAGAAGCTTTTTATTGCAAAAAATAGTTTTTTGCATCACCACATTTTGAGAGCTATAATTTTTCATATTTTGGCCACAGAGTCATGTGAGGTCTTGTTTTTTGCGGGACGAGATGACGTTTTTATTGGTACCATTTTTGGGCACAAGATATTTTTTGATCGCTTTCTATTCCGTTTTTTGTGAGACAGAATGAGCAAAAACCTGCAATTCATGAATTTCTTTTGGGGTGGGTTTTACACCGTTCCGTGTGTGGTAAAAAATTTATAAGGCACTTTTACGATGTACGATGACAGCGATACCTATTTATATTTTTTTATGTTTTGGATCTTTTATATTATAAAAACTATTTTATAGAAAAAATAATTGTTTTTGCATCACTTTTTTCTGAGAGCTATAACTTTTTTATTTTTTCGCTGATGGAGCTGTATAGCGGCTCGTTTTTGTGGGACAAAATTGATGTTTTTCCGCGATACCATGGTTATTTATATCCGTTTTTTTGATCGTGTGTTTTCCACTGTTGTTCGGCGGTATGATGGTAAAGATTGTTTTTTGCCTTTTTTTTTTATGGTGTTCACTAAAGGGTTAATAGTGGGACAGTTTTAGAGGTTGGTCGTTGCGGACACGGCGACACCAAATATGTGTACTTTTATGTTTATATTTTTTCATTCAAATATTTATTTATGATAGAATATACAGTGCCTTGCGAAAGTATTTGACTCCTGGAAACTTTTCAACCTTTTCCCACAACATGCTTCAAAACATAAGATACCAAATGTAAATTTTTGGTGAAGAATCCACAACAAGTGGGACACAATTGTGCAGTTGAAGGAAAATGTATTGGTTATTTTAAATTTTTGTGGAAATACAAAAACTTAAAAGTGGGGTGTGCAATATTATTCGGCCCTTTTACTTTCAGTGCAGCAAAAACTCACTCCAGAAGTTCATTGTGGATCTCTGAATGATCCAATGTTGTCCTAAATGAATAATGATGATAAATATAATCCACCTGGGTGTAATCAAGTCTCCATATAACGGCACCTGCTCTGTGATAGTTCAGGGTTCTGTTTGAAAGCACAAAGAGCATCATGAAGAACCAAGGAACACAGCAGGCAGGTTCGTGATATGTTGTGGAGAAGTTTAAAGCCAGATTTGGATTACAAATGATTTCCAAAACTTTATACATCCAATTGAGCACTGTGCAAGTGATCATATTGAAATGGAAGGAGTATCATACCACTGCAAATCTACCAGACCTGGCCGTCCCTCTAAACTTTCTTCTCAAACAAGAAGAAGACTGTTCAGAGATGCAGTCAAGAGGCTCATGATCACTCTGGATGAACTTCAGAGATCTACAGATGAGGTGGGACAGTCTGTCCATACTGTAGGACAACAATCAGTCATACACTGCAAAATCTGTTCCTTTATGGAAGAGTGGCAAGAAGAAAGTCATTTCTCAATGATATCCATAAAAAGTGTAGTTTAAAGTTTGCCAATAAGCCACCTGGGAGACAAACCAAACATGGGGAAAAAAGGTGCTCTGGTCAGATGAAACCAAAATCGAACTTTTTGGCAACAATGCCAAACGATATGTTTGGCGTAAAGGCAACACAGCTCATCACCCTGAACACACCATCCCCACTGTCAAACATGGCGGTGTGTTGTGAATGTTTTAGAAATGATTCTGAGCAGAAGCTCCCTCTGGTGGTTACAAACAGTACTGAACCATTCAATTAGGATTGGCAATCAGAATCACAGACTGGCTGGATATAAGGGAGGGTTCCCCCATCATGGATCCCGGTGATCAATTGTTCTTGTCTCAACGTTGTTTCCTGGTTCACTTGGAAGCTTGCTGAGTCTTGCCTCTTCTCCTGCTCTCAGAAAGATATTTTCTGTTTTTTGTTTTGTGCTTGCCGTTTGCATATTTCTCTGCATTTCTGTGAGGTTGGCCAGGTTCCCTCCTGGGGGGCTTGGGCTCCTCTCGGTTCCTCTGGAGCCACTGTTGTTTGTTCAATTGCCTTTTCAAATTTTTGTTTCAGGGGCTGCGGCTTAGTTTTGTTACACCAGAGAACTAATTTGGTGGTAGAGGTCGTGTGATCTCAGGTGTTTTTGCAATTAGTAGCGTTGGCTTTTTTTAGGTTTTTTTGGATTGCAGTAAGTATCCTTCCTATCCTTTTCTGTCTAGGCAGATGGGCCCCATGGTTTGCTCATACTATTTTTGTCTGTGTCTGTATTTCCTCTTGTCTAACCGCCATTACATGTTTGGGGGCTTCCTATGTTCTTTGGGGATCTGCTCCGGGGCAGATAGCTTTCCTCTTTCTATCTTTAGGTGTAGTTAACCTCTCACGCTGTGACGAGGCGTCTAGGACCAATGTAGGAACGCTCCACGGCTGCCTTTAGTTGTGGTGGTTAGTCAGGGTACTGCAATCCAGTAGATTCCAACCTCTCTGGTGTATTGCCGTTTTTGCCTGCTCTCCTCAGCTACCAAAACATAACAGTATCACCAGCCAAGCTGAAAATTATATGGTACTCACAGAAGGGAAAAATAGTGTGGAAACAAAAAAGGTTGTCAGAGTTGTCAGAGATTTTTTTTTTTTTTTGTTTGTTTGTGCAGTTTTTCCCTCTTTTTCTCTGGGTGCTGAGGAGAATTTTTTTTTTTCTCAATGGAGTTTACACAGTTGTCTGGCCGTGTGGATCAGCTTGCCACTGATGTTTTGGAGTATTGCTACCTATTTTGCTAGGTTGCCAGTTGTGGAACCCAGGATCCCCATGCCAGATTTTGTTTTGGGGGATCGAGCTAAATTTCTGAATTTCAAAAATAACTGTAAGTTGTTTTTTGCCTTAAAACCTAAGTCCTCAGGGA
Organism: Oophaga sylvatica; assembly: GCA_033576555.1. Classification (NCBI taxonomy): domain Eukaryota; kingdom Metazoa; phylum Chordata; class Amphibia; order Anura; family Dendrobatidae; genus Oophaga; species Oophaga sylvatica. Next base: position 125,632,684 of record JARQOD010000005.1, on the reverse strand, counting down.
ACGCAGCACAGCTGGTTCAAATTGTCATCTCTCTCCTGCGCGGCGATCCTCAGGATTAAGCTTTTTCCCTGACACCTGGGGACCCTATTTTGAGTAATGTTGATGCATTTTTTTCTGGCTCTGGGGTTATGTACGATGAACCTAATGTCACTGATCAAGCTGAAAAAACCTTGTTGGCATTAAATCAGGGGCTTGAGGACGCTGAGTTGTAATGTCAGAAATTCTGAAAGTGGGCAGTCCTGACCAAATGGAATGATGATGCTTTGGCAGCCCTTTTTCGGAAGGTCTGTCAGAGAATGTAAAATATGTTATGGTGGGTTTCCCTGCTCCCTTGGTCTCAATGATTCTATGTCATTAGCGATTCAAATTGACAGACGTTTGCATGAGCGTAGAAGTATGCGTGGAATATGTTGCCTTGTGAACCAGCTTCTGAACCCATGCAGTGTGATAGAGTGGCTTCTGGGCACAGCGTCATGATTTCAAAAACGCAATAGGTTATGTTTCTACTGTGGTGATGCCTCTCATGCTTTTTCAGTCTGCCCTAAGCGGGGAAGACGTTTTGCACGCTCAGTTGTCTTGGGTAGTGTTAGACTAAATTTCTGTTGACTGTTACCCTGATTTGCTCCCTGTCCACATTTTCTGCTCAGGCTTTTGTTGATTTGGGAGCAGCTATTAACCCCTCTCTGACATTAGACGTACTATCCGTCCATAAAACCCGTGCCATTCTGCCCATGGACGGGATAGTATGTCATAGGCGATCAGCTGTGCTCTGAGGGGAGCGCAGCTAATCGCCGCCGGGTGTCAGCTGATTATCACAGCTGACACCCGTGACTGTGTGTCAGGAGCGGTCACGGACCGCTCCCGGCACATTAACCCCTAGCACACCGCGATCAAACATGATCGCGGTGTACTGGGGCACAGGGGAGGATCGCGCAGGGTGGGGGCTCCCTGCGCGCCCCCCTGAGGACCCTCAGACCAGCGCGATGTGATCGCGCTGTTCTGAGGGCTTCCTCCCTCCCAGGACCCGGATCCAAGATGGCGCCGGGGTCCTGGAGGGAGGCGGCTTCCTCAGTGCCTGCTGAGAGCAGGCACTGAGAAGCCTGCACTATGCCTGAGCGATCGCTGGTGGTGACAGAGTGCTGTGCACACTGTCACACCAGCGATTTGATAAAATACAGTGATGTCCCACCCTGGGACAAAGTAAAAAAGTTAAAAAAAAATAAAAAATAAACATGTTATAAAAAAAATCCAAAATAAATAAAAAAAAAAAAAAATATTCCCCAATAAATTCATTTCTTCCTGTAAATAAAAAAAACAAATCAATAAAAGTACACATATTTGGTATCGCCGCGTCCGTAACGACCCCCCCTAAAAAAACTATCCCACTAGTTAACCCCCTTAAAAAAAAAAAAAAAAACGAAGCAAAAATCAATGCTTATCATCATACCGCCGAACAAAAAGTGGAATAACGCGCGATCAAAAAGACCGATATAAATAAACATGGTACCGCTGAAAACGTCATCTTGTCCCGCAAAAAACGAGCTGCCATACAGCATCATCAGCGAAAAAATAAAAAAGTTATAGCTCGCAGAATAAAGCGATGCAAAAATAATTATTTTTTATATAAAATTGTTTTTATTCTATAAAAGCGCCAAAACATAAAAAAATGATATAAATGAGCTATCGCCATAATCGTACTGACCCGAAGAATAAAACTGCTTTATCAATTTTACCACACGCGGAACAATAAAAACGCCTCCCCCAAAAGAAATTCATGAATTGCTGATTTTTGTTCATTCTAACCTCCCAAAAAATCTAAATAAAAAGCGATCAAAAAATGTCACCTGCTCAAAAGTGGTACAAATAAAAACGTCAACTCGTACCGCAAAAAATAAGACCTCACATGACTCTGTGGGCCAAAATATGCAAAAATTATAGTCTCAAAATGTGGTGATGCAAAAAATATTTTTGCAATAAAAAAGCGTCTTTTAGCGTGACAGCTGCCAATCATAAAAACCAGCTATAAATAGTAAATAAAAACCCCCCTTTATCACCCCCTTAGTTAGGGAAAAAATAATAAAATAAAAAAATGTATTTATTTCCATTTTCCCATTAGGGTTAGGGTTGCGGCTAAAGTTAGGGTTAGGGTTGGCGCTAAAGTTAGGATTAGGGTTAGGGTTGGGATTAGGGGTGTGTTAGGGTTAGGTTTGTGGTTAGGGTTGGGACTAGGGTTAGGGGTGTGTTGGGGTTAGGGTTGGAGTTAGAATTGGGGGGTTTCCGCTGTTTAGGGCACATCAGGGGCTCTCCAAATGTGACATGGCGTCTGATCTCAATTCCAGCCAATTCTGCGTTGAAAAAGTCAAACGGTGCTCCTTCACTTCTGAGCTCTGCCATGCGTCCAAACAGTAGTTTATCCCCACATATGGGGTATCAGCGTACACTGGACCCAAGAGTTATTGTGCAATTTGTCCTATTTCTTCTGTTACCCTTGGGAAAATAAAAAACTGGGGGCGAAAATATCATTTTTGTACAAAAAAAAAATATTTTTTTGTTTTTACGGCTGTACATTATAAACTTCTGTGAAGCACTTGGGGCTTCATAGCGCTCACCACACACCTAGATAAGTTCCTTGTGGGGTCTATTTTCCAAAATGGGGTCACTTGTTGGGGATTTCCACTGTTTAGGGCGCATCAGGGGCTCTCCAAATGCGACATGACGCCCCCAGACCATTCCATCAAAGTCTGCAATCCAAAACGTCACTACTTCCCTTCCGAGCCCAACGTGTACCATACAGTAGTTTTCTCCCACATATTGGGTATCAGCGTACTCAGGACAAATTGGGCAACAACTTTTGGGGTCCAATTTCTCCTGTTACCCTTGTAAAATAAAATAATTGGGGCGAAAAAAAAACATTTTTGCAAAAAAAAAAAAAGATTTTTTATTTTTACGGCTGTGCGTTATAAACTTCTGTGAAGCACTTCGGGGTTCAAAGTGCTCACCACACATCTAGATAAGTTCCTTGTGGGGTCTATTTGCCAAAATGGGGTCACTTGTGGGGGGTTTCCACTGTTTAGGCGCATCAGGGGCTCTCCAAATGCGACATGACGCACCCAGACCATTCCATCAAAGTCTGCAATCCAAAACGACACTACTTCCCTTCCGAGCCCTGACGTGCGCCCATACAGTAGTTTTCTCCCACATATTGGGTATCAGCGTACTCAGGACAAATTGGACAACAACTTTTGGGGTCCAATTTCTCCTGTTACCCTTGTGAAAATAAAATATTGGGGGCGAAAAAATCATTTTTGTAAAAAAAAAAGGATTTTTTATTTTTACGGCTGTGCGTTTATAAACTTCTGTGAAGCACTTCGGGTTCAAAGTGCTCACCACACAACTAGATAAGTTCCTTGTGGGGTCTATTTGCCAAAATGGGGTCACTTGTGGGGGGTTTCCACTGTTTAGGTGCATCAGGGGCTCTCCAAATGTGACATGACGCCCCCAGACCATTCCATCAAAGTCTGCAATCCAAAACGTCACTACTTCCCTTCCGAGCCCCGACGTGTGCCCATACAGTAGTTTTCGCCCACATATTGGGTATCAGTGTACTCAGGACAAATTGGACAACAACTTTTGCGTTCCAATTTCTTCTGTTACCCTTGTGGAAAATAAAATATTGGGGGCGAAAAAATCATTTTTGTAAAAAAAAAAAAAAGATTTTTTATTTTACGGCTGTACGTTATAAACTTTAGTGAAACACCTGGGGGTTCAAAGTTCTCACCACACATCTAGATAAGTTCCTTGAGGGGTCTAGTTTCCAAAATGGTGTCATTTATGGGGGTTTCCACTGTTTAGGCAGATCAGGAGCTCTCCAAACTCGACATGGCATCCAGCCAATTCTGCGTTGAAAAAGTCAGACGGCGCTCCTTCCCTTCCAAACTCTGCCATGCACCCAAACAGTGGTTTACCCCCACATATGGGGTATCAGCGCACTCAGGACAAATTGCACAATAACTTTTGGAGTCTTGTTACCCTTGGAAAAATAAAAATTGGGGTGAAAAGATCATTTTTGTGGAAAAAATATGATTTTTAAATTTTACGGCTCTACGTTATAAACTTGTGTGAAGCACTTTGGGGTTCAAATTGCTCATCAAAAATCTAGATAAGTTCCTTAGGGGGTCTAGTTTCCCAATGGGGTCATTTGTGGGGGGTTTCCACTGTTTAGGCACATCAGGGGCTCTCCAAATGCAACATGGCATCCAAACTCAATTCCAGCCAATTTTGGTTGGAAAAAGGCAAATGGTGCTCCTTCCATTCCGAGCTCTGCCGTGCGCCCAAACAGTGGTTCCCCCCACATATGGGGTATCAGCGTACTCAGGACAAATTGTACAACAACATATGTGGTCCAATTTCTCCTGTTACCCTTGGGAAAATAAAAAATTAGTGACTAAAAGATAATTTTTGTGGGAAAAAAATAGGATTTTTTATTTTCATGCACGGGCATTATAAACTTGTGTGAAGCACTTGGGGGTTCAAAGTGCTCACCAAAGATCTAGATAAGTTCCTTAGGGGGTCAATTTTCCAAAATGGGGTCACTTGTGGGGGGTTTCCACTGTTTAGGCTCATCTGGGGCACTGCAAACGGAACATGACCCCCATTAACGTCTGCATTCCAAAACGTTACTACTTCCTTTCCAAGCCCTGCCGTGTGCCCAAACAGTTTCCCCCTCCCACATATGGGGTATCAGCGTACTCAGGACAAATTGGACAACAACTTATGGGGTCCAATTTCCTTGGGAAAATTCAAAAATTTGGGACTAAAAAAATCATTTTTGTGGAAAATTTATTTATTTTTTTTTCACACCCAGGCTTTATAAACTTTTGTGAAACACTTGAGGGTTCAAAGTGCTCACAACAGATCTAGATAAGTACCTTAGGGGTCTAGTTTCCAAAATGGTGTCACTTGTGGGGGGTTTCCACTGTTTAGGCGCATCAGGGGCTCTCCAAACGCGACATGGCATCCAATCTAAATTCCAGCCAATTTTAGTTTGAAAAAGTCAAACGTCGCTCCTTCCCTTACGAGCTCTGCCGTGTGCCCAAACAGTGGTTTTCCCCCACATATGGGGTATTGGCGTACTCAGGAGAAATTGCATAACAACCTTATCTGTCCATTTTCTCCTTTTACCCTTGTGAAAATAAAAAAAAAGTTTGTAAAAGATCATTTTTGTGGCTAAAAAGTAAAATATTCATTTTTTTCCTTCCACGTTGCTTTAGTTACTGTGAAGCACCTGAAGGGTTAATAAACTTCTTGAATGTGGTTTTGAGTACCTTGAGGGGTGCAGTTTTTAGAATGGTGTCACTTTTGGGTATTTTCTGCCATATAGACCCCTCAAAGTGACTTCAAATGTGAGGTGGTCCCTAAAAAAATGGCTTTGTAAATTTTGTTGTAAAAATGAGAAATCGCTGGTCAACTTTTAACCCTTATAACTTCCTAACAAAAAAAAATTTTGGTTCCAAAATTGTGCTGATGTAAAGTAGACATGTGGGAAATGTTATTTCTTAACTATTTTGTGTGATATATTTCTCTGTTTTAAGGGAATAAAAATTCAAAGTTTGAAAATTGCAAAATTTCAAAAATTTTCGCCATATTTGCGTTTTTTTCAAAAATAAACGCAAGTTATATCGAAGAAATTTTACCACTAACATGAAGTACAATATGTCACGAGAAAACAGTCTCAGAATCGCGAAGATCCGTTGAAGCGTTCCAGAGTTATAACCTCATAAAGAGACAGTGGTCAGAATTGTAAAAATTGGCCCGGTCATTAACGTGCAAACCACCCTTGGGGTGAAGGGGTTAACCTGATGGATTTTGATTTTGCTAAACGTTGTGGGTTTCCCTTGATACACCTACGGAAGTCTATTCCCCTACTGGGGATTGATTCCACCCCTTTGGCTGAGAATAAACCCCAGTTCTCTACTCAGGTGATAATGAGGGTTGAACCTGATCATCAGGAGAGTTGCAAATTTTTGGTGTTGTATAATCTGCATGACATTATTGTACTAGGTTTCCCTTGGTTACAGTCTCATAATCCTGTTTTTGATTGGAAATCTGTGTCTGTAACCAGTTGGGGCTGCCAATGTGTTAATGCCAACACTCCTTTTTTTTCTGCCTCTCCCCAGGCTCAAGATGTTCCTGACTTTTTGACTGATTTTTCTGATGTGTTTAGCAAAAGTAAATCTGCATCCTTGCCCCCCCATAGGAGCTATGACTGCGCTATTGAATTAGTGCCTGGTAGTAAATTCCCTAAAGGTCGCCTTTTTAACTTGTCTGTACCTGAACATGACGCTATGCGGTCTTATATCAAGGAGTCATTGGAGAAGGGTCATATCAGACCATCCTCTTCACCCTTGGGTGCCGGTTTTTTCTTTGTGGCCAAAAAGGATGGTTCATTAAGGCCGTGTATTGATTATCGTCTCTTGAACAATATCACTGTGAAATATCAATATCCGTTACCCTTGATTTCTGACCTGTTTTCCAGGGTGAAAAGTGCTACTTGGTTTACCAAGCTTAACTTCAGGGGGGCGTATAACCTTATTCGCATTAAGCACGGGGATGAATGGAAGACGGCGTTTAATACCCCAGAGGGGCATTTTGAGTACCTAGTGATGCCCTTTGGGCTCACTAATGCTCCTTCCATCTTCCAGTCCTTCATGAATGACATTTTCAGGGATTTTGTGGATACATTTGTGATTGTTTATTTGGATGATATCTTGATTTTTTCCAATGACTGGGACTCATGTGAAACATGTTCGGACTGTGTTCCAGATTTTGAGAGCGAATGCTCTGTATGTGAAGGGATCAAAGTGTATTTTTGGCGTACAGAGGATCTAATTTCTGGGATTCATTTTGTCTCCATCTGTTATTGAAATGGACCCAGTCAAGGTTCAGGCCATCTGTGATTGGGTCCAACCTACTTCATTAAAGGCTCTTCAGAGATTCTTGGGTTTTGCCAATTTTTATCGTAAATTTATTGGTAATTTCTCTGTTATTGTTAAACCATTGACTGATTTTACCAAATAGGGTTCTGATGTGATGAATTGGCCTCCTGAGGCAGTCTCTGCGTTTCAGGAACTTAAACAGAGATTCACTTCTGCTCCTGTTCTACGGCAGCCTGATGTTTCTCTGCCATTTCAGGTGGAGGTTGATGCCTCTGAAATTGGGGCAGGTGCCGTTTTGTCCCAAAGAGATCCTGAGACCTCTAAAAGTAACCCTTGTGCTTTTTTCTCTCGAAAATTTTCTCCAACTGAACGTAATTATGACGTGGGTAATCGGAGTTATTGGCCATGAAGTGGGCTTTTGAAGAGTGGAGACATTGGCTGGAGGGAGCCAAACATCAGGTGGTGGTCCTCACGGACCATAAGAATCTGGTTTATCTGGAATCAGCCAAGCGACTTAATCCTAGACAGGCCAGGTGGGCCTTGTTTTTCACACGTTTTAATTTTGTGGTTTCCTTTCTTCCTGGCACTAAGAATGTTAAGGCGGATGCCCTCTCGAGGAGTTTCCTTGCAGACTCTCCTGAGTTATCTGATCCTGCTGTTATTTTGAAAGAGGGTGTAGTTCTTTCCGCCATCTCGCCCAATTTGAGACTGGCTCTGGAAGGGTGTCAGGAGGATAAACCCGAGCGCTGCCCTGTTGGGAAATTGTTTGCCCCAGACCAGTGGAAGAAGAGTGTGATGTCTGAGATTCATTGTTCCGCGTTGGCCGGTCATCCCGGAATTTTTGGTACCAGAGACTTGGTGAGTCGGTCCTTTTGGTGGCCTACTTTGTCTCGTGACGTCAGGGAGTTTGTGCAGTCCTGTGGGACTTGCTCTCGCTCCAAGCCTTGCTCTCGCTCTAGTGGTTTGTTGATGCCATTGCCTGTGCCCAAGAGACCATGGACCCATATCTCTATGGATTTTATTTCCGACCTCCCTGTTTCTCAGAGAATGACCGTTATCTGGGTGATTTGTGATAGGTTTTCCAAGATGATACATCTTTTGCCATTACCTAAGTTGCCTTCCTCCTCCGAATTGGTGCCTTTGTTCCTTCAGCACGTGGTTCGGTTACACGGCATTCCTGAGAACATTGTGTCTGACAGAGGAGTCCAGTTTGTTTCCAGATTTTGGAGGACTTTTTTTTCTAAACTTGGTGTTCAATTGTCCTTCTCCTCTGCTTTTCATCCTCAGACCAATGGACAAACTGAGAGAAGAAACCAGACATTGGAGACTTATCTGAGATGCTTTGTGGCTGCTGATCAAGATGACTGGGTCTCTCTTTTGCCTTTGGCTGAGTTTGCTCTTAATAATAGGGCAAGCTCTGCCACTTTTATGTCTCCATTTTTCTGCAATTTTGGGTTTCACCCTCGATTTTCTTCGGGACAGACAGAGGCTTCTGTCTGTCCGGGTGTTGACTCTGTTGTGGAGCGTATGCAGCAGATTTGGGACCAGGTAGTGGAGAGGTTGTCCCTCTCTCAGGAGAAGGCCCAGCGGTTTGCCAACCGGCATAGGACTGATGGTCCTCGGTTTAAAGTGGGGGACTTGGTCTGGTTGTCCTCAAGAAATATCCCTATGAGAGTTGCATCTCCTAATTAAACTAGGAGACTAGGTTCATTGGACCTTATAAGATCATGGAGATTCTTAATCCTGTTTCCTTTCGTTTACTTCTTCCAGGGACATTTAAGATCCATAACGTGTTCCACAAGTCCTTATTGAAGAGGTTTGTCGAGCCAATGGTTCCTATGGCTGCGCCTCCTGACCCTGTTTTGGTTGAGGGCAATCTGGAGTATGTGGTTGAGAAAATATTGGATTCTCGTTTTTCTAGACGGAAACTTCAGTATTTGGTTAAGTGGAGAGGTTATGGTCAGGAGGACAATTCTGGGTGTTTGCTTCGGACATCCATGCTAGGAGACTGATCCGTGCGTATCACAGAGCTCATCCTGACCGACCTGGTTGCACAAATGAGGGTTCGGTGACCCCTCCTCAAGGGGGGGGGTACTGTTGTGAATGTTTTAGAAATGAATTCTGAGCAGAAGCTCCCTCTGGTGGTTACAAACAGTACTGAACCATTCAATTAGGATTGGCAATCAGGAATCACTGACTGGCTGGATATAAGGGAGGTTTCCCCCCATCGTGGTTGCCGGTGATCAATTGTTCTTGTCTCAACGTTGTTTCCTGGTTCACTTGGAAGCTTGCTGAGTCTTGCCTCTTCTCCTGCTCTCAGATAAGATATTTTCTGTTTTTTGTTTTTGTGCTTGCTGTTTGCATATTTCTCTGCATTTCTGTGAGGTTGGCCAGGTTCCCCTCCCCGGGTGGCTTGGGCTCCTCTCGGTTCCTCTGGAGCCACTGTTGTTTGTTCATTTGCCTTTTCCAGGTTTTTTTTCAGTGGCTGCAGCTTAGTTTTGTTACACCAGAGAACTAATTTAGGTGGTAGAGGTCGTGTGATCTCAGGTGTTTTTGCAATTAGTAGCGTTGGCTTTTTTAGGGTTTTTTTTGGATTGCAGTAAGTATCCTTCCTATCCTTTTCTGTCTAGGCAGATTGGGCCCCAGCGTTTGCTCATACTATTTTCTGTCTGTGTCTGTATTTCCTCTTGTCTAACCGCCATTACATGTTTGGGGGATTCCTATGTTCTTTGGGGATCTGCTCCGGGACAGATAGCTTTCCTCTTTCTATCTTTAGGTGTAGTTAACCTCTCAGGCTGTGACGAGGCGTCTAGGACCAACGTAGGAACGCTCCACGGCTGCCTTTAGTTGTGGTGGTTAGTCAGGGTACTGCAATCCAGTAGATTCCAACCTCTCTGGTGTATTGCCGTTTTTGCCTGCTCTCTCAGCTACCAAAACATAACAGTGGTGGCAGCATCATGGTTTAGGCCTGCTTTTCTTCAGCAGGGACAGGGAAGATGGTTAAATTGATGGAAGATGGATGGAGCCAAATACAGGACCATTCTTGAAGAAAACCTGTTGGAGTCTGGAAAAGTCCTGAGACTGGACGGAGATTTGTCTTCCAAGAAAACAATGATCCCAAACATAAAGTAAAATCTGCAATGGAATGGTTCACAAATAAACATATCCAGGTGTTAGAATGGCAAAGTCAAAGTCCAGACCTGAATCCAATCGAGAATCTGTGGAAAGAGCTGAAAACTGCTGTTCACAAACGATCTCCATCCAACCTCACTGAGCTCGAGCTGTTTGCCGAGGAAGAATGGGCAAGAATTTCAGTCTCTCGATGTACAAAACTGATAGAGACATACCCTAAGCTACTTGCAGCTGTAATCGTAGCAAAAGGTGGCGCAACAAAGTATTAAGTTAAAGGGGCCGGATAATATTGCACACCCCACTTTTCAGTTTTTACATTTCCACAAAAATTTAAAATAACCAATAAATTTCATTCAACTTCACAATTGTGTCCCACTTGTTGATTCTTCACCAAAAATTAACATTTGGTATCTTTATGTTTAAAGCATGATATGTTGGAAAAGGTTGAAAATTTTCCAGGGAGCCGAATACTTTCGCAGGGCACTGTATATTGATTTTTTATTATTACTTTTAATTTTTAAAATATTTTTACATTTATTTTAAATTTTGTTTTTTTAATTTTCCTAACTTTTTTACTTTGTCCCAATCTGGGCCAATCATTTTTTGCAGGCTGATCACTTCTATAGCATGCAGACAAAGCATATGCATGCTATACAAATTGTCAGCGCTGCACTGACAGAGAGACTTGCTGATCGTGCACTGCGCATGATCAGCAAGTTTACTTAGCTCTGGTGAGCCGTATGTCATCATGACGACATCTGGCTCACCATGGCAACGATCGGGAGCCCACGTCACACCGCGGGGTCTCTGATCCAAAGGCAGAGGGGCTGTCAGCCCCTGTGTCAGCTCTCGGAATGCTACGATCATGTTAAATCGCAGTATTTCAGGGCTTAAAGTGCTGGGAGTGTCTGTGACCGCTCCCGGCACCTAGTGCCGGATGTCCACTGTCAGAATCAGCTGACACCCGGCCGCGATCTGCCGCGCTCCCCCCATGAGCGCGACCAATCTCTTAGACGTAACATTCCGTCCATGGTCAAATTGGCCCAGGGCACATGGACGGAATGCTACGTCTAATGTCAGAAAGGGGTTAAGAAATGGGGTATATAAGCTTTTGATTAGGGTAATTTGGATGTTTTGGGTTGACATTATGAGTTAAAAAAGAAAACACAGTATTTTGACAATAAATGGCTTCACCCAACCATTAACCATGGGTGGAGAAATAGCTTTGATGTTATCATTCATATTCTCCGAAAAAAGGCCAAGAAATCAAAAATTCTGCCGGGGTATGTAAACTTTTGAGCACAACTGTATTTGATCAGAGAATTTCATTATGTGATATGACTTCTGCTCTGGTAAGAATTTTCTGGGATACATTTGTATACACTGCCTTTAAAGTTAAGCCAGCATGCCAAAGCCAGTGTATTAGAACCCTCTGCTTAGGTATAGGCTATTTAGCTGTGGAGGTGGGAATTTGGAGTGCACATGTATTATCTTGACAGTTCAGCTGTCCTCAATGCACATGGTGTTTCTTTGTTGTCATTTAACACAGATTGCTAAACCACTGTGTAAATTTAGACCAATGGTTTGGTTGGCTCACTTATAATGAGATCAATGATGATATTAACAGCTGAGCTGGTGGAATAACATAGTGACATCTTCCTAATCTCCAGCTTTGCCATGCAGATGGCCCAAACCAACGCCATAAAAATACTGACTTTACTAAGTTCTGGGGAATGTATTTATCTGCCAATGTTGAGATTTTTGACTAACATGCTCCAAATAGAAAGCAATATACTGTACTGCACAGTTTTGTAAGCTTGTGTGCATAGTATTGGATCCCTAAATAAGAGCAGACCACTGGAATCTAAATCTAACTTTGTTTAACTTTATATGTGTATGAAAAATAATTTGTTTTTCTGGATGAAAAATAGATGTTTTCACCCATATTACTACCCGTACGCCATCCATATGTCAATGTTTGACATGCATATGGCAGTCATTTGCATATATCAATAATTCTAAAATAATACAAGCCCAAATACAGTTTTCTATGTTAATAATTGAAATAGATCGTTAAAAATGGATTGCATATGGATGTGGTGTCCGTATTGCATTTTTGTTCCCTTTTTTGTTGGGAGGGGGGTTGGCATCCATTGCAATGTATAGAAAAATATTTAGAGTTGAGAGTCCTCAGTGGTTTATACCTTTTAATGGCTAACTGAAAAGATGGTAACAAATTGCAAGCTTTCGAGACTACTCAGGTCTCTTCATCAGGCTAAACTAATACAAAATCTGAAGAATCACATATTTATACACCACACAGCACAGTTCTGACATAATGACACATAATGGCACATAATGACAGTTCTGCTTTACGTCACTTGTCTTATCTATTGCATTATTTCTGTGCTGTGTTGTGTATAAATATGTGATTCTTCAGATTTTGTATTAGTTTAGCCTGATGAAGAGACCTGAGTAGTCTCGAAAGCTTGCAATTTGTTACCATCTTTTCAGTTAGCCATTAAAAGGTATCAACCACTGAGGACTCTCAACTCTAAATATTTTCTATCTACTGGCTAACACGGTACAAAGATATACATCTTTACTGTTGCAATGTATAGGGGAGTCTCATCTGAAAAGTGGAGGAACCTATCACATGCTGAATTTTTCTTTTCATACAAACCGTTGTTGGGTGTGGAAAAAACGTTTATGTGAACTATCACCTTGATTAACATTGGTCGATGTGCTGTCTGGGCGTTCTATCTTTCAAGTACATAGCACCCAGAACAAGAAATGGTTATGTGAACATTCCCTTAAAGCTATTTTTGAAAAGCATAGAATCATTATGGTAGATACAGTCAGGGCCAGAAATATTTGGACAGTGACACAATTTTCGCGAGTTGGGCTCTGCATGCCACCACATTGGATTTGAAATGAAACCTCTACAACAGAATTCAAGTGCAGATTGTAACGTTTAATTTGAAGGGTTGAACAAAAATATGTGTTAGAAAATGTAGGAATTGTACACATTTCTTTACAAACACTCCACATTTTACGAGGTCAAAAGTAATTGGACAAATAAACATAACCCAAACAAAATATTTTTATTTTCAATATTTTGTGGCGAATCCTTTGGAGGCAATCACTGCCTTAAGTCTGGAACCCATGGACATCACCAAACGCTGGGTTTCCTCCTTCTTAATGCTTTGCCAGGCCTTTACAGCCGCAGCCTTCAGGTCTTGCTTGTTTGTGGGTCTTTCCCTCTTAAGTCTGGATTTCAGCAAGTGAAATGCATGCTCAATTGGGTTAAGATCTGGTGATTGACTTGGCCATTGAAGAATGTTCCACTTTTTTGCACTCATGAACTCCTGTGTAGCTTTGGCTGTATGCTTGGGGTCATTATCCATCTGTACTATGAAGCGCCGTCCAATCAAGTTTGCAGCATTTGGCTGAATCTGGGCTGAAAGTATATCCCGGTACACTTCAGAATTCATCCGGCTACTCTTGTCTGCTGTTATGTCATCAATAAACACAAGTGACCCAGTGCCATTGAAAGCCATGCATGGCCATGCCATCACGTTGCCTCCACCATGTTTTACAGAGGATGTGGTGTGCCTTGGATCATGTGCCGTTCCCTTTCTTCTCCAAACTTTTGGCTTCTCATCATTCTGGTACAGGTTGATCTTTGTCTCATCTGTCCATAGAATACTTTTCCAGAACTGAGCTGGCTTCTGGAGGTGTTTTTCAGCAAATTTAACTCTGGCCTGTCTATTTTTGGAATTGATGAATGGTTTGCATCTAGATGTGAACCCTTTGTATTTACTTTCATGGAGTCTTCTCTTTACTGTTGACTTAGAGACAGATACACCTACTTCACTGAGAGTGTTCTGGACTTCAGTTGATGTTGTGAACGGGTTCTTCTTCACCAAAGAAAGTATGCGGCGATCATCCACCACTGTTGTCTTCCGTTGGCTCCCAGGTCTTTTTGGATTGATGAGTTCACCAGTGCTTTCTTTCTTTCTCAGGATGTACCAAATTGTAGATCTTGCCACTTCTAATGTTGTAGCAATTTCTTGGATGGGTTTTTTTCTGTTCTTGCAGCTTAAGGATGGCTTGTTTCACCTGCATGGAGAGCTCCTGTGACCGCATGTTTCCTTCACAGCAAAACCTTCCAAATGCAAACACCACACCTCAAATCAACTCCGGCCCTTTCATCTGCTTAATTGAGAATGACATAACAAAGGGATTGCCCACACTGTCCATGAAATAGCCTTGGAGTCATTTGTCCAATTACTTTTGGTCCCTTTAAAAACAGGGTGGCACATGTTAAGGAGCTGAAACTTCTAAACCCTTCATCCAATTTTAATGTGGATACCTTCAAATGAAAGCTGAAAGTCTGGACTTCAACTGCATCTGAATTGTTTTGTTTCAAATTCATTGTGGTAATGTCTAGAACCAAAATTAGATAAATGTTGTCTCTGTCCAAATATATATGGACCTAACTGTACATGGTGGACCACAAGGACAGGGGGATGTGAGTGGATGGAGTCTGGATGCACAGATTAGTCATACCATTCATGTCAGTGAAATGGGAAGTTAATACAGTAATTTATCTTGCGATAATGACACTTTCAATCATTGGAATTTACTGTCAAGCAATAGAACAATCAGTTTGAGAAGTTGCTGAGTCAGAAAAAGTAGAAATCATCAAGTATCATGACATTTATCCTGAAGAAGTCATCTCTTGACGAAACCTCTAAGACACAGTCTAACCCTCCTCCTAATACAGATCTTCTCTTGGCATCAAGGACCTTGACCTCACCTGGATCTTCTCATACCTCACTAACTGCCCATTTCGCATCTCCCATTCCCATACTAGTTCTTCATCCCACTCTCTCTCTGTTGGTTTCTCTCAAGGCTTTGTCTTGCGAATCCTATTCTTCTCCATCTATACTCTTGGCCTGAGACAACTAATAAAGTTCCATGGCATCCAGTATCACCTATACACTGATGAGTCAGATCTACCTCTCTGCGTTAGATGTGCAGAATACCAGAGTATTTATCATCTATATCCTCCTTCTTTTCATCACACTTTCTACAACTCAATATGGACAACATTGAGGTAAATTACATAACGTTTTCTCATGTTTCACAAGTCTGCTGTCTGGGAGTAATTCTCAAATCTGTCCTGTCCTTCAAACCACACCAGCTAAAAAAAAATTTTTAGAATCAACCCTTTCCTCAACCCCAAAACAAAAAAATGTTAGTACATGCCCTCATTATCTCCCAACTGCAATATCCTCCTCTGTAGCCTCCCAACTAACACCCCTCCACTCTATCCTTAACACCGCTGTCCGAAATCCACCTTTCCCCTTGCTACACCTCTGTCCTCTTACGATTTCTTTGCTGGCTTCCAATTCCGCAGCAAATCCAGTTTAAAATATTAACTTTGATATACAAAGCTATCCATAATCTGTCTCCTCCATACATCTCCAAACTAATCTCCCAATCCCTCCCCAAACGTGATGCATGATATTCACAAGACCACCTTTTTTCCAACACACTCATATGTTCCTCTCAATTGCATAGCTACCAGGGGGCAGAAGGTGCAGTAGCCCTGGGCCTCGCGCTCTCAGAGGACCCATCCTGAGCTATGCTATGTGACTGTATCGGCGAGCACATTGCGCCGATACAGTTACATTCTGCGGCAGAGCAGGGAGAATCGATCTCCCTGCTCTGCCACTCGGTCGCTATGGAGCCCCTGAGGAGGTGGTGGGCTGCCCTGTGCCAGCAGTGGGCCCCCCGCCCATCATCACAGGGTCAACTGTATCGGCTAGATGCCGATACAGCTGACTGCATTGATGAGAGGAGCGCTATGCTCCCACTCCCATCATCCCCCTCTCAGCATCTGACGTCATCGACGCTGATACTGACAGGGAGTCGCGATTACATCACTACTCGGCGCCTGCGGTCCGGAGATGCGTGGGCACTCAGAGCATCGCGGGAACAAGGAGGAGAGGAGAGGTAAGTATTGGATTTATTTTTTTTATCTGGGTGCATTATACTATACAGGCTGCCTATGGGGGTGCTATTATACTATACAAGCCTATGGGGACTGCATTATACTATACAGGCCTATGGGGACTGCATTATACTATACAGGCTGCCTATGGGGAGTCCATTATACTATACAGGCTGCCTATGGGGAAAGCACAATACTATACAGGCTGCCTATGGGGGTGCATTATACTATACAAGCCTATGGGGACTGCATTATACTATACAGGCTGCCTATGGGGAGTGCATTATACTATACAGGCTGCCTATGGGGGTGCATTATACTACACAGGCCTATGGGGAATGCATTATACGATACAGGCCTATGGGGAGTGGATGATACTATACAGGACTATGGGGAATGCATTATACTATACAGGCCTATGGGGACTGCATTATACTATACAGGCCTATGGGGACTGCATTATACTATACAGGCTGCCTATGGGGAGTGCATTATACTATACAGGCTACCTATGGGGAAAGCACGATACTATACAGGCTGTCTATGGGGGTGCATTATACTATACAAGCCTATGGGGACTGCATTATACTATACAGGCTGCCTATGGGGAGTGCATTATACTATACAGGCTGCCTATGGGGGTGCATTATACTACACAGGCCTATGGGGAATGCATTATACTATACAGGCCTATGGGGAGTGGATGATACTATACAGGACTATAGGGAATGCATTATACTATACAGGCCTATGGGGAGTGCATTATACTATACAGGCCTATGGGGAGTGCATGATACTATACAGGCTTATGGGGAATGCATTATACTATACAGGCCTATGGGGAGTGGATGATACTATACAGGACTATGGGGAATGCATTATACTATACAGGCCTATGGGGAGTGCATTATACTACACAGGCTTATGGGGAATGCATTATACTATACAGGCCTATGGGGAGTGCATTATACTACACAGGCCTATGGGGAGTGCATTATACTATACAGGCTGCCTATTGGGAAAGCACAATACTATACAGGCTGCATTTGGGGCACATTATACTACACAGGCCTATGTGGAATGCATTGTACTATACAGGTCTATAGGGAGTGCATTATACTATACAGGCCTATGGGGAGTGCATTATACTATACAGGCCTATGGGGAGTGCATGATACTATACAGGCTTATGGGGAGTGGATGATACTATACAGGACTATGGGGAATGCATTATACTATAAAGGCTTATGGGGACTGCATTATACTATACAGGCCTATGGGGAGTGCATTATACTATACAGGCTGCCTATGGGGAAAGCACGATACTATACAGGCTGCCTATGGGGGTGCATTATACTACACAGGCCTATGGGGAATGCATTATACTATACAGGCCTATGGGGAGTGCATTATACTATACAGGCCTATGGGGAGTGCATGATACTATACAGGCCTATGGGGAGTGGATGATACTATACAGGACTATGGGGAATGCATTATACTATACAGGCTTATGGGGAGTGCATGATACTATACAGGCCTATGGGGAGTGCATGATACTATACAGGCCTATGGGGAACGCATTATACTATACAGGCATATGGGGAGTGCATCATACTATACAGGCCTATTGGGAGTGCATGATACTATACAGGCTGATGAGGAACGCATTATACTATAGAGACCTTGTAACGCTGGTATTGTCTGTACTTTGTTTTCCAGCATTACTTTGCATGTCTTTGCTTTAACCCTTTTGCTTCTTTCCCCCTAACCAGCTTGGATACTGTTGTCTGTTACCTGTATGGATGCTGCTCAGTTCCCAGCTCTGCTGTGTAACCGTACTTGCGTGAGTGTCTCCGCTGCGTTGCATGACCACCCGCATGTGCGGTCCCTGGCCTGCTGTAGAAGCTACCCGTAGGTTGCAAAGTCCTCTGCAGTGGTGCATGACTATGTGTGTTGAGGCTGCAGCCATTGTCAGGTGTCCTTCTGTGCTGAGTTGTGTCTGGCTCTGCATAGGGGGCGCGGCCCACACCTGTCCTGCTTTTATGAGGAATGGGTGTTCACTAGCATTGCTGCTCCAGCCTATCGCTGTGAAGCAGCTTATATATAAAGTTCCCCAGCCCTGTGGGGCGTTGCCAGAGCTTTGCATTGAGTTCCTGAACCTAGCCGTGTTGTGTGTTCAGCTCCTGCTCTGAGTGCGATCAGTTCTGGAAAGCTGATTCCCTTTGTCCTGTCTTGTGTTTCTGTCTGTTCTGGGGGCTGAGTACCTAGATCGCCCTTCCTGGAGGCTGCATATCCAGGCCTGTTCCTGTTGTATCTTGTTCCCTGAATCCCTGAACCTGGATCTGTTATGGTACTGAATGTCTGAACTGTGTTTTGTGTTTCCGCCAGCTCTGGGGGCAGAATACCCAGATCGCCCTTCCTGGAGGCAGCATCTCCAGGCCTGTTCCTGCTGTGTCTTGTTCCCTAATCCCTGATCCTGGATCTGTCCCGGTACCTGAATGTCTGAACTGTGTCTTATGTTTCCGCCAGCTCTGGGGGCAGAATACCCAGATCGCCCTTCCTGGAGGCTGCATATCCAGGTCTGTTCCTGTTGTGTTTTGTTTCCTGATTCCCTGATCCTGGATCGGATCCTGTACCTGACTGTCTGAACTGTGTCCTCTGTGTTATGTTCCTGAAGTCCTTCTGTGTCCTGAACCCTGTGCCAGTGACTGTGATTCTTTGCTATATAACCTGAGTTCATCTTGGAAGGAGGAGTCCGGTGTGTGTTCTGAGTTTCTGTTACTCTGTGCTCAGCTTCTGTGCAATCCCTGGCCGGCTCCTGTTGAGCCTGGCGGGGCTTGCACCAGACCGCTGGGGTTCCTTTTCAGGTCGCTGCCAGATGTCTGATGCCTGATGACTATGGCCTGATGTCCGATGACCACTTCCAGATGTCCGGAGCCTGCCGATCGTTGCCAGATGTCCGGAGCCTGCCGATCGTTGCCAGATGTCCAGAGTCCGATGCCAGTGTTCTGATGTTCTTAAGTCCAGTCCATACTCCTGATGTCCTGTCCGTGTTCCTGAGTTCCAGTCCGTGTTCTGAGTTCCAGTCCGTGTTCCTGAGTTCCAGTCTGTGTTCCTGAGTTCCAGTCCGTGTTCCTGAGTTCCTGTTCGTGTTCCTGTGTCCCTGAGATCCAATCCGTGTTCCTGATATCCTGTCCGTGTTCCTGAGTCCCTGAGATCCAATCCGTGTTCCTGAGTTCCTGTCCGTGTTCCTGTGTCCCTGAGATCCAATCCGTGTTCCTGATATCCTGTCCGTGTTCCTGAGATCCAATCCGTGTTCCTGATGTCCTGTCTGTGTTCCTGAGTACCTGAGATCCAGTCCTGTTCCTGATGTCCCGATGTCCTGCCGGTTCCTCCGTGGTCTACCCTGTGATGACGTCTGTCCTGGGTCAGTGTCTGATGTTCTCCTGCTGAGAGAGAGGCCGTCCTAGTATGCCCATGCCAGATGACCCTGGACTGCATCAACCCGTGTGACCCCGCCATCGTCTGACGTTC
This sequence comes from Oophaga sylvatica, assembly GCA_033576555.1. Taxonomy (NCBI): domain Eukaryota; kingdom Metazoa; phylum Chordata; class Amphibia; order Anura; family Dendrobatidae; genus Oophaga; species Oophaga sylvatica. The sequence continues at coordinate 125,613,058 of JARQOD010000005.1, read as the reverse complement.
GTCCTGGGCCGGTGTCTGATGTTCTCCTGCTGAGCCTGTGCTACGCCTGAGGCCTGAGAGAGAGGCCATACTAGTATGCCTGTGCCAGATGATCCTGGACTGCATCTACCCGTGATGACCCGCCATCGTCTGAAGTCTGTCTGAGGTCAGTGTCTGATGTTCTCCTGCTGAGCCTGTGCTACGCCTGAGGCCTGAGAGAGAGGCCGCCCTAGTATGCCGTGCCAGATAACCTTGGACTGCATCTACCCGTGATGTCCTCCTGCACTCGTCTGTGATCTTGAGACGTGTACACTTCTCTGATGTGCGGAATCGGGAGCCCGGCATTATGTTCTGTTTATGTACTGTGTGTATCTTTAAGTAAACTTTATGTTTCTTCATACCTGAAGTTGTGCGGTGCTGTCTAGTCCTGCAGGTCGCCATCTTGCCCACATGCTCAGCTGCCACGGATCCCGGTCGCTGCCCTCCCCTAATCCGGGCAGGCCCGGGTCTCCCTCTGTGGTCCAGTGGGTCCACATTCTCTTACCATCTGGGACGCATGCCTCACGTCGTCGTGGACTGGCGGCGTGGGAGCATTGCTAGTTAGGCAAGCTATGCCATGTCCCAACGCCCGCAGCCGTGGGAAGCGTTACAGACCTATGGGGAATGCATTATACTATACAGGCCTATGGGGAATGCATTATACTATACAGGCCTATGGGGATGTTTTGGCATGATGATATACTATACAGGCCTATGGGGAACGCATTATACTACACAGGCATATGGGGAGTGCATCATACTATACAGGCCTATGGGGAGTGCATTATACTATACAGGCCTATGAGGAACGCATTATACTATAGAGGCCTATGGGGAATGCATTATACTATACAGGCTGCCTATGGGAAAGCACAATACTATACAGGCTGCCTATGGGGATGCATTATACTACACAGACCTATGGGGGTGCATTATACTACACAGACCTATGAGGAGTGCATTATACTATACAGGCCTATGGGGAGTGCATGATACTTTACAGGACTATGGGGAGTACATGATACTATACAGGCCTATGGGGAGTGGATGATACTATACAGGACTATGGGGAATGCATTATATATACAGGAATATGGGAGTGCATCATACTATACAGGCCTATGGGGAACGCATTATACTATAGAGACCTATGGGGAATGCATTATACTATACAGGCCTATGGGGAGTGCATTATACTATTTTGAGGACTATCTGGTGCATTATACTATATGGAGGCTATCTAGGGGGCCATCATACAGTGTGGAGATTACAGTGTAGGGGCCATCACACAGTATTAGGGCCATCAAGCAGTTTAGGGGCTACTAAGGGGTCAGTATACTGTGTTGGGGTACATTACAGTGAGGAGGCGTCATGTTATGTATAAGAGAGCATCATACTGTGTATAAGGGAGCTGTACGGGGGGAGACTCGGGACATTATTTAATGTTAAGTGGGCACTTATTGTTATAGGGGAACTCAGGTTACTGAGGGGCACATAGGGCATTATTACTTTCTAGGGGCAAAATGTGGGCACTGCTTTCTAGGGCACTTGCACCCAGCATTACTATATTCTAGAGAGTTGCTTTAGAATTTAGAAGCACATAGTACCACACAGTAGGTGCAGTAATAGGGACACATAGGGCAGAAGCGGCTCAGTATTGGGGTATCAGAAGAATGAGCAGTTTGTGCAGGTTGGGGATAGATGGTGATGAAAATATGAGAAGTGAAATGTGTCTTTGTTGTAATCTCTGCAGATAAGTCCTAAGTGGAAGAAGTTGTCGTGTCAGTCTGGGGCAGATGGAAAAGACGGGAAAAGTAACGACTCCATGAGAAAGAACGTCAGCGGTAAGTCATTATCTGTAACTGTACTTTGATCTGTTATATGTTCTGCAGGACTGGTATCTATCTACCACTGACCATATGGCGGTAAAGTCCATGTTGGTCTTTGTATAGAGATTATTTTCAGCAATAGTCATCTACTGAGGTTCTCCTCCACTATTAGGGTGACAGTTGTAATAAAGGTTACCTGGTTAGGGGCCCACTGAGAAGCTTCGTCCCCCCCCCGAACCAAAACCCTAGCTACGCTCTGGTTACTCTCAAAACTGTCTCCAAAACTTTTTCCATGTGTGCCTCTTCTTTTAGAAGTCACTATTTCAGCATTACAGATTGTCTTCCATGATTGAAACCCTTATGTTATGTTCACATGCAGCGCTTTTACAGTGGGTTTTATGGCAGCTTTTTTCATTTAAATTAAAAGCTGCATTTGTACAGTAGCAGCTAAAGTTATGATATTTTAGAAATTTCATGCACACACTTGTTTTTTTTTTCCTGACTGAATTTGAAAACTTTAGAACCGACTCGGCAGGTCACGAGATGCAGGGTCTTCTCCCATCGGTGTTTCAGTTTTCCTCGGGACCGTTGTTCCATATTAACACCCGATCTCCTGCTCTCAGAGCTGTCCCTCGAGTAGGTGTCTTTTCATAGTGCTGGAGTTCTCGGAACTACGTCTGCACCAGCCGGGGAAGAGTCTGTAGTCAATGTCGGTGGTCCCGAACCCAGGAAAACACCCCCATCTGTGAGTAGTCGTCTTCTGGGTCTAACTCCAGCTCAGTGATCTTTTTGTCCCTTTCACCCGAACAGCAAGGTATACTGGTGTATCCCATTGTAATGTGCACTCAATTGTTGTACACCCACACCAGTTCAGCCATGAACTCAGACCACCGTATCTTCTAATCTTCCTCCAAAGTACGGAGTATCTAGATCAACATCCGATTAAAGCGTTCACAAGCTACATTCCCTTAAGGATAATAGGGCATAGTTCTTGACTTCTCAATCCGGTACAAACAATGTAACTCTTCCATCACTCGACCTTGGAAGCAAGCGCCTTGGTCAGAATGGATCCTTTTCGGGCAACCGTACACCCGGATGAAGTCTCGGCAAATGGCCTGGACTCAGCAGTTTTGTCCTGGGTCAGAGTCACTACAGTGAACTTGGTGAAGTAGTCGGTCATCACCAGACAATGTTCATACCCGAGATGTGCTTGGCCCACAGCTAAGTAGTCAATTATCAATATCTCCAAGGGGGCAGAAGTCAAGATGGTCTGCGTCAGGGCCCTTTACTCTGGAGTTTTAGCTAGTTCACAGCACCGACATCTTTGACAGGCCTCCTCTACTGCAGTTCTCAATCGGGGGTGATACACCAGTTCCGTAGCCACTGGAATGTGTTTTCCGGACCGAAGTGAGCCCCTCTCTCATGGGCCTCTGTAGCCACCACGCGGATCAACTTTTCTGGGAGCACTACTTGCCAAGTTACCCCCAATTCTCGTAATAGCTGTACTCTTCTGTATAGCAATCCATCTTCCAACTGGAGCCTCTCCCACTCTCTCAGAATCTGCAGAGTCCCTGGGGACAGAGCGTCTCTCTTGCCGGCTGGGAAGTTGCTTCAGGGCCACCCACTGTCTGAGCTGGGCAAGTTCTTTATCTGCTTGCTGGAGTTGCATCCAGTCATCCTGAGGTTGCCCCAGCACCCATTCTCCAGACACCTCTCCGATCTGTCCCTGCATCACCACCAATGACCTAGCAAGGTCCCGCAAACCGGGAATCTCTTGTGCCTCCAATTCTTCATCTCTTTCACATTTGGGCCGCTCATGAGTTACTCTCGAGCGAGAGAGTCAGCATGTGTATTCTCGGCCCTGGCCCGGTAAGCGATCTTGCATCGATATTTCGCCTTGCAGGCCACCCATCGTTGTTCCAAGGCCCAAATTTTCACTTTCCCAGTGAGCTAGGGGATTATTATCGGCACGCACCAGGACTTTGGACCCTGATAAAAACTCTGCAACTTTTCAGTCATTACCCACACCAACGCCAGCAGTTCCAACTTGAAGGAGCTGTCCTTTTTTCCCCAAAACCCCCCTTTCACCCCGGGTAATCTTTGGCAAAAGGGCCTTGGGCTCACAGTTTTTTTCCTGGGTCAAGTCACTACAGTAAAATTGGGGAAGTAGTCGGGCATCACCAGACAATGTTCATACCCGAGATGTGCTTGGCCCACACTAAATGGCAATTTCCCAAAATCCCCCAAGGGGGCAGAAGTCAAGATGGTTGCGTCAGGGGCCCCTTTCTCTGGGTTTTTTGCTAGTTCCCCGCACCGACCTCTTTGACAAAGGGCCCCTCTACTGCAGTTCTCAATCGGGGGGGATACACCAGTTTTCCCTAGCCACTGGGAAAGTTTTTCCGGACCAAGGACCCCTCCTCATGGGCCTCGTAGCCACCACGCGGATCAACTTTTCTGGGAGCACTACTTGCCAAGTTACCCCCAATTCTCGTAATAGCTGTACTCTTC